>CM061543.1:265144629-265714629 GCA_030864215.1 Capsicum pubescens
GTCCAATGCCATATTTTTACCTCCTACTTATGAGATGCATACTCATAATGGAGTCCTCACTTCTGGTATGACTATACCTACTAGGGTCCTACCTACCCCAGCTAATCTTCCAAAGGCTCCTAGGATCGACTTTATCCGTACTTAGTCCTCCATAGGGTGAAGTTTTCAATGTCAAGTTTAGACAAACCATTTAGATGTTTGCTCAGATTGTATTATCTTAGTCTCATCTGTTAGGTAGTGTTGGTTTGGCTAATGATTTCACAATCACTATTAGAGTTGGTCAGTTCATGTGAATGAACCCTCTGATTTTCACTGGGTCCAAAGTTGAGCAGGATCACCAATATTTTGTTGATGAAATAGAGATAATTTTTAGGGTTATGCATGTTAGTAAGACCAAGGAAGTTGAGTTTGCATCTTATCAACTGAACGGTGTGCTTATTAATGGTATGATAAGTGGAGGGGGATTAGGTGGATGTTGAACCTATAAATTGGGAAGATTTTTCTATAGATTTTCTTGATCACTTCTTTTATCAGGAGTTGAGGGAGGTTAAGGCTGAGGAATTTGTGAATTTGAAGCACAAAACTATGAGAGTTAAGGAGTAAGATCTTAGGTTTTCTAAGTTGTCTCACTATGCTGCAGAGTTGGTGTATAATATGAGAGCTAGAATAAGGAAAATTGTGTCTCAGGTGTCTGATGGTGTGATAGTAGAGCGTAAAGAGGCAATGTTGAACAATGACATGGATATTCCTAGATTGATGGTGTAAGATCTACAGGTAGAGGAGAAAAAGAAAAATATAGGTTGTGTGTCATCAAAGTAAAATAGGAAAAATGAGTGGATTATCAGGAGAACCATAATAAAAATTGTAATAGGTCTTCCATAAATGTCATCTGGTCAAGCCCCATCTTTGGCTAATGTACCTAAGTCTAATTCTTATTCCTATGGTAGTGTTTCTCAGAGGCCCTTTAAGTATCCTCATTGTACTATGTGTGGTAGGTCTCACTCTATAAAATATAGTGTGGGTGTAGATAGATGTTTTAGATGTAGCCAATTAGGTCACTTCCTAAAGAATTGTCATTATCAAACCAAAGCAGTGGGGGTATAGCCCCAATTCCAGCATCATTCGCTACAGTAGGCCAGGTTGTACAAAAGGGAACTATTTGACTAACTAGTGGGGATCAAAAATCGATTGTATTTCTTGACTATCCAACAAAATCTAGAAAAATATCCTACTATTAATACTGGTATGCTATTTAACTTTCCCCATGTGTACAAGTTATTGTCCCCAAATCCCTATTTCTTGGCATGACTTTTTTAAGCTTAGAACCTAGGTAAATGAGTAGTATGAGGATGTTAATGTTGATGTTGGAGGTTTTATGTATGTCCCATTGATGTAATGTTGTTCTGTGGATGTTAGTGAGGATGGTATAGTAATTGGGGATAGTTTCAACCCTAAGTTATTTTCTTGAGTCCAAGGGGGAGATGGTGAATTGTTATGCAAAGGCTAGTATTAGTATCATTGAGTTTCTTTAAAAGATTTGGGCTTGTGCGTAACCGTGTCTTATCTTCCTTTCATATTTTCTCTCCACTGTATTTGAGACATTACTCTACTCTGTTTTAAGTGTTTTAACACTTCCTTGCATAGTCTATGATCAATCCCTAGAATATAAAGAGCAAGCCTTACTTATCTTGTTAACTCTTATGGATATTCCATATCCTTCAAGTCATGGTTTTTAAGCTGTCACAACCTAATTTATGAGTCATGATGGAACCTACCAATTTCCACCAGTAGGTAAGTTCATACCATAACCCAGAGCTATCACAATGAATTAATCCCGTAAGTAAGGACCTACATGGGTGAAATTTAAAGAACATCAATTACTAATATAAGGATCTTAGATAAAATAACAGTCATGCAAGATTCCGGTAGCAAAACCTAGTAGAGCTAGAACAAGGGCAACTAATAGTATCAATACAATCCAAATCTAGAATAGTCAATACATCTGTTTCCAATGCTAAAGACTAGATATAAGAGATGGAAGGAAATCGGGTCACTCAACTCCAAGAGTTAACTCTATCACTAAAATTTAATCACTAGCTAATACTCGAATCTGTACCAAAAAAATACAGAAGTATAGTATGAGTACCAAAACAATGGGTACTCAGTAGGCATCATCAGCCAACTGAGATAAATCATGATATAAGAATAATAAAGTGCAAGATAATCATACTTAAGTCAAGGTACAAAATCGAACCTTAATCATCTCCATCATTACTATATATAATAAGTAAGCAATTTGGAATAATAGTTTAACACATGCAAATATTGTAGTCCATAACAAGCATGAAATATACAAATAACAATAAAACATAAGGCAACAACAAAAGTAAATATCATCGAGCACAAGGAATAAAAGAGACAGATCTAGAATATACTTCCGCAGCATAGAGACATGGAAAACTGGATGAACAAAAACAAAATTTGAGGGTAAATCTAATTCATAAGCCACCTTACAAACTTCAAAGAGAATCTAAAAAAGGACAACATATTGAGGACTAAGTTTACCCTTCCTCCCGAACCTCATTTCACTCTTCATGGGAGATACATGAAGGAATACATGATCATCAACTCTAAAAATGAAGGCACAAAATTGACAGTTTACATAGATCTCCTGCCTACTCTGAGTCGCTCTCATTCTATCCATAATCATCTTGACCCTACCCAATAAATCTTAAAGAATATCCGCACCTTGAGGTCTAACCTCAAAAACCTCAATCCATCCGACAAAAGAATGACTACCATACAAAGGCTCTAATCAAACTCCAAAAACACATCTGGACTTTGAAGTTGGTCACACAAATCATTAATATGAGGAATAGGATAATAGTTCTTTACTGTAACCTTACTAAGCTACCTATAATCCTTTCAAATATGAAAAAAAGGCCATCCTTCATCTTCAAGAACAATATAGGGGCACCCCAAGGGGACACACTCAGTCTAATAAAATACTCATCAAGATGATTCCAAAGATGAGAATTCATCTTATTAATCTTGATAGGAGCTACATGATAAGGTGTCATAGAAATAGATCGGGTTCCATGCTTGAGGTCAATAGCAAACTCAATATCACATACAAGGGGAATACAAGGATAGTCGGTAGGGAAAATATAACACCCCATACTTTTGGGCTAGAATCTAGACCTTCGTTCCTACACGTGTAGACCTAAACTAGATAATTACTTGTTAATATATGTGGGTTATCAATCCTATAGTGTGGGAATACCTTTGAATATGAATTGAGGTCAAAAAAATCCCCTAACTCTAAGACGAGTTGAAAACATTTCTAGTGATTAAGTTTTAGTGGATGTTTAAACTTGAGTCAACTTCCATTGATCATAACTTCTTGTATATATCCAATTAGAAGGCCTACTATATATCAAATGAAAGGTATTCTAAGTATCTTTCTAAGATACCGATTTCATCAAAATCCGATAGCTGAGCAATAGGTTACAAACATTTTGGTGAGAGAGGCAGTAGCTGCGTGCGATTATCATGCGACGCACACTCCATCGCACGCACGTAATTTTCAGGTTCTATTTTCACATTTTTATGGGAAATTTGGACCTTTACCTCACCCAAGGTCTGTCTATAACATAATAGTCATGCCCTAAAAGTAGAATACAGTCCATAATTCAATTTGTCCTCTCAAATTAAAACCCTAAATCCTTTCCCTCAAGATCAAGAATCAAGATCTTAAGTTCAAAACTCCAAGAAAAATTTCAAGATCTAGGTTCCATCTTTCAACTCATATAGTCTAAGGTACGTGGGGTTTATCCTAAAAATTACATGGGCCTGAAAACCCTAGAGCATGATTTTAAGATTATTAAGCATGAATTTTAAAAGGGTTTTGGAATCTATGTTTTAAATTATGTATTCTGAATGTTTCAATGTTACTATTGCTTTGGCCTTGTGGTCCTTTCCCCTAAATTGATTTACATGTATATGTATATGTATAAAAATTGAGATTGAAGATTGTTTAGAGCTCAAATGATGAACTCCCTCTCTTGTTTTGAATTGAAGTTTATGGGTTTGTCAGAAAAGAGTTGATAAGCATGTTTTATGATTGAAAGTAGTTTTCTCAATGTCATAGTATTTGAACATAATTTAGATATGATGAGAGGGTGTTTTTTGATATAACTATATTTTGTGTTAAAGAGAAAGAATTTCATGAAATTATGAATTTTGACATGACCACCTATGTTTACTGAATTTGTTATAAAGAGAATTGCTTGCATAGTTTTACATGAGTTTTAAAGAATGAGTTTCTTGAAAAGAATTGTTGATATGGTGGTCCTGAATTCCATGATTTCAGAATAGAGACATAAGTTTCTATAAATGACTCAGAGAATGTGACTTGCAAGTCAGTGGTATGACGATACCATGTAAATATATACCATAGCAAAATTATAGTCTTTAGAACTTGATTTCAGAGTTTGCATGTTGTAAAGAATAAAAACTGGGATTAAAGTGGGTTAGGTGGTTACCTGAAAAGGGCATGAGTCAATCGACACATAGCCTAAAATCATATTTTTTCGATACAGGTATGTTACTTTTGTACGCTAGTGATGGTCCTGTGGTGTAGTAAAGATTCAGAGACTCCGATCCTTGCGGCAAACTTAGGTTGCGGGATTTCCTGCCGAGTTAAGGGCATATTCCAAATAGCCCATGGACATACAAAATTGTAAGGTATACGACCTAGAGAAGAAGTAAAACAAAGAGTGTCACAGAGTTCAGATGATTTTACAGAGTCTTTTAAATATGCCCATGTGATTTTACCTTGTGATATATTTATGATTTTTTATTAAATTTCTCTCATATATGTTGAATACCCATAACTATTTTGGATTTTCTCTGCATACTAGTACAACTATATTGACCCCCTACCTCTTAGGTTCTGAGGCACAATCTAGGGCTTCGGATAAGCAGTAAATTTCTTTAGACCGATTTGCAGAGTTTAGTTGGTGAGCCTTCCATATTTTAGAGGGCCTAATTTCCTTCAGTCATTTATAGTTATTATGTTTTTGGTCTACTGGTGGCTTTGTCTCAGTTTTCAGACAGTTTTGTTCTTATGTAGTAGAGTTTTTACAGACTGGGTCGGATATTATTTTAATATTGTGGAATTGTAGTCCTTAAATTATGTTGTTTTCAGAGCATGACCATGATCACTTATTGAGTTACATTTTCACATTTCTTTTCTGTATATGAATGGTGTATGTGATTATAAGTTAGATGGGTGTCTGGGCCTTCATGGTTTGATTTTCTCATCATGGCTAGAACCTAGGTTCGGGTCGTGACACACTTGGTATCAGAGCACGGTTCATGGACCCAAGGTGTCTATGAAATTGCATCGTGTAGAGTCTCATTTATGGGTGTGTAGCGCGCCACACTTATAAGCAGGAGGGTACTAGGAGTTTAGAAATATTTACCCTCTTTGTTATTTAGTTCATGCTTTGGAGTCTAATCTGTCCTCTAATCAATGATCTCTTGCATTTCAGAAAATAGCCATACCTCCACGTTGTGTTATCGATCAAAATACCCAGACTGATGAGGTCCGTCCCACTCATGGGATGAAAAAATAAAATAAATCTTAGACTCCAGAGGCTATTGTTAGTCCGGGAGTCCAACCTACTCAGACTAGCCCACCCAGGGCACCTTAAGCTCCCTGGACGGGGACTAACCACACTCAGCCTCGCGAAAGAGAGGTATCTAATGCAGAATTTAGACAGTCCATTCATATACTTGCATATTTTGTGGCTACACAGACTCAATGGTCGGAAGATATTGGGTCTACATCTGTTGCATTTGAGGATACTAGGGTGGGTCAGTTCATGAGAATTGTATTTCCCCGAAGATTTTCTTAGCTAAATTTTTGTCCTTAAAATATCAGTCATTGGCTTCTAGAATCATTTATACTTTTTCTTGGTGAAATCCCTTAGATTTTAACTTTTATTTCATAGATGATTGAATAAGTTTTCTGTCGATATCAGATACATCCAAAACGGACACTCGGTGAAGGAGTTATGGTTAATTTAAGTTCTAGTCATAAAACACCATCATTCCTGTCCTTGGCGTGTTGTGGAGAAGGTGTAAATAACGATGGTCAATCTCCAGTGGGATTCCGCAATAGTTGCACATCGCGGAGTAGGCCAAATTCCCATTCATCAATTTCCAGTGAGCCACCGCAATAGTGGCGTATTGCGGTGGCCCATGAAATTAGGCTCCCAGTTATTTTTCTTCCATCTTATTTAGGGTATATTGGGTATTTTCCACCACCACCCCCTTATCAGCCTAAACACGGGATTTAATCCCTAAGACACCAGAATACATTCACAATCATCCAAATTACTCAAGAACACTCTCTAGGGTTTCAAACTAAAAACTCAAGATTCAACCGTGGGTTTTCCTTAATTATTAAATATTCGGAATCCCCATTGCCAGGGCTTCAAGAAGTAGCCTTCAATCGCATGTATAGCATCCCAAAAGCTAGAGATCATTCAAAAACTTCTAATTTGAGGTACGTGGGGTTTATCCTAAAAAAAAAACTACATGGGCTTAAAACCTTTAGAGCATTATTTTTAGATTTTTATGCATGAATTTCAAAGGGATTTTGGAATCTATGTTCTAAATTACGTACTCCGAATGTTTTAATGTTACTATTGTTTTGACCTTCTGGTCCTATCCCCTAAATTAATTTACACGTATACGTATATGTATGGAATTTGAGATTTAAGATCGCCGAGAGCATAAATTATGAACTCCCTCTAGTGTATTGAATTAAAGATTATGGTTTTGTGATTTGAAAGATGTTTTTGCAATATTATAGCATTTAAGCATGATTTGAAATTGTTGAGAGGGTGTTTCTTGATATAAATGTATTCTTGTGTTACAGAGAAAGAATTCAATGTGAATTGAGAACTTTGACATGACCACCTTGTACTGTACTACTGAAATGCTTGACAAAGATGAGTTCCTTGCATTTGTTTACATGAGGTTTGAGATAAAGTTTCTTTGAATTGAATTATTGAAATGGTTGTCCCAAAACTTGTGTTTTGAAAACATAGATTTATGATAGAAAATTACTGTCTCAGAGATGTGACTTGCAAGTCAATGATATGACAATACCATATGTATTTATTCCATAACAGAGTATGTTTTCAGAGCATGTTTTCATAGTATGTTTTCAGAGATTACATGTTTTGATAGAGTTTTAAAAAGGGGATTAAAGAGGGTTAGGTGGTAACCTAAAGAAGGCACGAGTTCAAGCAACTCTTATCCTTAAAATGTATTTTCCGATACGGGTATATTATTATTATATGCTGGCGACGGCCGTGTGGCATAGTAGATTCACAGACTCCGATCCGTACTGTACACTTGGGTTGGGGGCTTCGCTGCCGAGTTAATGGAAGCTTCTATATAGCCCATGGAATTTTTTAGAGTTGTAGGGTATATCACCTAGTGCAGAAGTAACACAGATTTCTCAAAGGTCAGATGATTTTACAGAGTCTTTCGAAAATACCCATGTGATTTCTTACCGTATGATATGTTTATGAACTATTTTAAATTGCTCTCATATTTTTTGAATATAAATTATTATTTTGGGTTTTCTCTGTGCACTAGTACATTTGTATTGACCCCCTCTACCTCCTAGGGTCTAAAGCTCTATTCAGAGGTCCTGCTAAACAGTAGAGTTTTCAGACAACAGTGAAGTGTGCAGTTGGTGAGCCTTCTTAATTCCAGAAGGCCTATGTCTTTCATATTATGTTATTTATTTTATTTTAGATCCACTGGGGGCCGTGTCCCAGTTTCAAATAGTTTTCATTTGATTATATAGTAGAGATTTCACAGACTGTTCCAGATGTTGTTTAGTTGATTTCGGATTTCATTCATTGTTGTTAAACTAATTCCAGAGTATGGTCATGTTTCCATATCAGATTATATTTCTGTATCTTCTTTTAATATATGAATGTTCTTCATGATTAATAGATAGTGAAGGGAGTTCCGGTCCTTCATGGTTTGGGATGTCTGTCACGGCCAAGCCCTCATTCGGGTTATGACAAGAATGAACCCGCCTAAGTTTACTGGCACCAAGGTAGAGGAAGATCCATAGGAGTTTGTGGATGAAATATAGAAGTTTTTCAGGGTGATGCATGTAGACGAGTTTGAGGGGGTGGAATTGGTAGCTTATCATCTTAAAGAAGTTGTGAATCAGTGGTATAGCGAGTGGGAGGATTCTAAGGGTAAAAATGATGAGCCTATAGTATGGGGCGAGTTCGTGGAAGCCTTCATTGATTGTTTCTTTCCTCCAGAGTTTAGGGAGGCCAAAGATGAAGAGTTTATAAATCTAAAGCAGGGGAAAATGAGTGTTAAGGAGTACACTCTAAAGTTCAACCAACTAGCCCGTTATGCTCTGGAGAAGATTGGTAATATGAGAGTCCGAATGAGAAAATTCGCATCCGTCCTTTCTGATAACTTAGTTCTCAACTTCAAGGGGGCAATGCTAAATAGGGATATGGAGTTCTCTAGACTTATAGTCCACATGCAACAGGTTGAAGAGTAGAAAAAAAGAATCGCAGAATCTAAGGAGAAAGACAGGCAAGCAAAGAGAGCCAGGACTACAGTCCAGGACCAGAGTCAGTAGTAGAGTGGTAATTGGGGTAATAGATGGCAGAAGAAAAACAATTGGGGTAATGAACAGTCCGCAGTCAGTGTTACGTTGTCCATACCCCAAATAAACCAGCGACCCCAGAATTTTTAGTCTAGTCAGGGGATAAGTGTACAGGGTGCACAGTCTCAGTGAAGTGTAGCTCAGAAGTCCTATGCCGATGTTAGGATAAGATATTTGGAATTTGGGGTTGGTGATTGGGTGTTTCTCAAAGTTTCCCCTATTAAGGGAGTCATGCGGTTCAAGAAGAAAGGTAAGTTGAGTCCTCGCTATATAGGGCCATATCAGATTTTGAGAAGGACAGGTATGGGTTGCGTATGAGTTAGAGTTGCCTGTAAGTTTGGGTTTTATTCATCTGGTATTTCACATATCCATGTTGAAGAAATGTATTGGAGACCATTCTTTAGTGTTGCCTGTAGAACAAATTAAAGTGAAAGACTCCTTATTTCTCGTTATTATGATTTTGGTCTACTGGGGGCCTTGTTCCTGTTTTCAGACAACTTGTTCTTATGTATTAGAGATTTTGCAGACTGAATCAGATATTATTTTAATGTTGTCGAATTGCAGTCTTTATCATTATGTTATTTTCAGAGCATGACCATGATCCCTTATTCAATTATATTTTCGCATTTCTTTTCTGTATATGAATGGTGTATGTGATTACAAGTTAGATGGGCGTCCGGGCCTTCATGGTTCTGTTTTCTCATCACAGCCAGGTCCTAGGTTGGGGTCGTGATAGAAAAGGTGATGAAACTCACAAATAATAAGAACATAGTCAAGCGATGAACTCTCAAAACCAACAACATAAACATAAGCAAGATGAGACTCACACCTCGAGAAATATGTCTACTTTCAAAAACATAAGATATAATCCTCACTGGATCACGACTAAACTGTCTATACCATACAACCAGGGTACACCAAGCATAGCTAAAGCAATGGTCTAAGCAAAATAGTCCATGACTGCAAGATAGGGGGTAATCAGTCCATGCACAAAATCTCAATAAAACCCACCAAAATTAGAATAATTGGTCAACATAAGTATTAATATCATTGACAGTCACAACACCTGATCAGAATACATCAATCAACTACTAAATAATCACCTATGAGAATAGATATATACAATGGCATAGATAATAAATCAATAGAAAACTCAATTCGTGGTGTATAATAAGAAGATATACATAGATAAGAATAAGTAGATCTGAGATCTCATAAAGAAATGGCCGACTAATGGAAAATCAAAATGACACATATAACTACAGCATCTGCAGTCTAAGCCTCTGGTCTAACCTGTACTATATATAACTAATTGTGCCCAATACTTGGCTGAGCACCTGACCAACCTCCTGTCTTGTCTAAAAATGACCCCGAGAACTTTGGTAGCTACCCTGCAACCAAGAGAAATACCTCTAACTGAGGGGTGAAATTCTCTAATAAAGGGACTACTTTATGCTCAACCAACCATTCCCCACAACTCAGGAAATCCCATAAATACTGACTAGGAAGTCTATAAGTAAATCAAGAAGTCTGAGCATAACCAAAACCAAAAGATCTGACTGACCAAGAATGACCATTACATATAGAAAAACTAGGAAATGATCCCCTAGAAGAATAACTATTTCCCTTACTAAGGATATCAGTAACAGTATATTGACCTCCATTAGTAAATTAAAGAGCTACCAAATCACGTCGACTCAACTGACGCCGAGGCAAAATGGATGAACGCTGAGGATAACTCTGAGGAGACATGTAAATAAAAAGTCTCAACCTTCTAAAAAAGAAGCAAACTATCTCATACTCTGCAACTGTCATGAATCCCTACTCTTAAGTTGGGAACTAATCTCTCAATCAATCTCTAAGGTTGCGATGCATATACTCCTCCATGAACATCTTAGAGAATTGAGTAAAAAGGTGAAATCCAGCTGGTCTAGAATCTATAAAATTTCTCCACCAATGATGAGAAGATAAGTCTAACTAAAATAAGGTATAATCCTTACAACGAGTATCCAAAAGGACAAACCATAATGCATATCCTTACACGCATCAGGAACTCATGTGAATCCTTTCTAGGAGCTCCATAAAATCCTGGCGGAGGTAATCTCACAAAACATCCCAACATATGATGCTCCTCAAAATATATAGAACAATGGGGAACAACTGGCAAGGCAACTATCGACTAAAAACTTAATAGTGTAAGAGGAATCTGTACTCTAGGAGCCACAGTTATTGGTTATGACCCTGCCTTCGCACCACTTTGATCCGCATACTATGTACCATCTAATGCTTCACCACCACTAATACCCAACAACTGAACCAATGCATCTCTGAGTACTACTGAACAAATGAATCTTGGTGGAGCCTGGGCTGATCCCAGGTCTACTGCTGGCTTTAGAGGAAGAATATCTGACTCAGGTGCAGGAATAGGGTTTGGGGGAGGCGACCTATCCTATCCTTTAACTGGGGACACATCTTTAGGTGGTCCACAACCTCTAGGTAATCTATCTTCAATAGTCGTAGGAGGATTCCTAGGATCAGTCCTAGAACCCTCATCTCGTGTAGCGGTACATGTACCCTGACATTCTACGGAAGAGTAAAGTTGAGAAAATATTCTATGAACCAACTTTGATTATTTGTAAGATATGAGTGAAAGAAGTGAAGAACTCCTAAGAATCTCCCATAGCCTCCCGAAGATAGAACACAAATGTCAATATTTCGATTCGCAGGACCCTACTAGACACTCGCTCTTGTACTAAGAATACCGATGAAACTTAGGCTCTGATACCAATTTGTCACGACCCGATTTATGATTCATGATGGAACCTACCAATTCCTACCATTAGGTATGCCCATACCATAACACGTAGCTAATTTAATGAATTAATCCGGTAAGAAAGGCCCAACATAGGTGAAATTTAATGAACATCAATTGCTAACATAATGATCTTAGGTAGAATAAACAGTCATACCAGATTCCAATCCAAAAACCTGGTAGAGCTAGTATAAAAGCAACTAATAGTATCACTAAAATTCCAAATATAGAATAGTTAATATATCTAGCTCAAATGCAAAAGACTGAATACAAAAGATGGAAGAAAATTGTGTAACTCGAACTCTAAGTGTTTACCCTATCTCCGAAATTCAATAACTGTATGAACCACGATCAAAGGTAATAAATAATACTTGAATCTGCACCAAAAAGGTACAAAAGTGTAGTAGAGTACCAAAAAATGGGTACTCAGTAGGCATTATTGGTTGACTAAGCTAAATCATGATAAAGTACAAAATAATCAAAACTAAGTCAAGGTGGAAAATCAAACCTGAATCATCTCCATCATCGCTATATATAATAAGTAACAAATTTCGATAAAAGTATAGCATGCCCATCCAAGTATTGAGAGAGTTTGACTGTGAATTTGGGTTCACTATAGAAGATTGTAAATTCAAAGATGTATTCCCTTTATGATATCTTCTCCTGCTTTAGGTGGCATTCCTTATTATTTTTAAGCGTTCTTTGCATGACTTCTGTGTTTATATTGGTTGTCTATATTACATTAGAGTAATACTTCTTGTTTTCTTGCGCTGTGTGTGCCTAATTTCCAATAGAATGTTCATAGGAAACACTTAGAGCAAAGTTCAGTTGAGAACTTTTGTTATCAACTGAATTTTGATTTTAAATCCTATAAGGGTTAACACTGAACGTGTATAAATTCTAGAATATATGGAATTTTAGATCTCAAGACCCACCTAATGAAATATAATTAAATCATTTTTCAAATGCCTTAATCCAATAACTGAGAAAATAATTATGAGGATTTTCATAAGTAAACTAGTGAGGAAACATTATAACGGAGTGGCATGCCCTATGAGCTCCGAGTTAAGAGCGTGGCACGCCCAGTGTGCTCCGAGTTAAGGCCATGGCACACTAATGTTCCCAGAGATGCTAAAACTCACGTTTTTCTTTAGAAAAGTTAATAAAATAAAATATTCAAATTTTTGTAGTTTGGTAAGCTATTTAGATACTTATTAAGGCCACAAGTAATGCCTAGTTTATAGACAAGTCAAAACATTGCTTAGCCATTAAATTCTAGTGAAGAATATAACTATAGTCAGATTCAAATGAGCATAACTTTGTGATTACTAAGATTTTTTTAGCCTAAGACCCACAAATAGGTATATAATTGAATTATCTTTTCAATACTACCCGTTTTTCCCTTATCCGATATATAAATAAAATATTATGACTATGTTACTGAAGCACTGTCAAAGTTGTTAATGATATCGACTCATTTTAGAACAAATAATTCACCAGAAGGAGTTGTTGCCACGATAATAGGGGCCAAATTTTGGCCATTTGACCATGACTCATGCAACGACTCTTGCCCAGACCTAACAAGTCATTGCCTAAGTCGTTGGGATTACTTTCAGGAGTTTTTCAGACAATTTTTGAGGGGTTGTTTGATATTTTTCCACTCTTTTAACCCCAAAACTACATCATTCAAGCTATCGTAAGGATGAATATAAATCTTAAACAACTCCTAATCCATCATTCTCAAAACAATACATGGAATACTCAAAGAAACATGCAATTTTCTCTTCCTTAAAGCAAGAAATTAGGGTTCTTTATCTCCAAGTTAAAATTCACAAAACTTTAGTTGAAGAATCAAGAGTAATCAGGTATGTGGGTATTCAATGAGGATATACTTTTATCCTCATGCTCAAATTATGATTTTCGTTCTTGAATTTTATGATTTTCATAAACTAGGATTTTTACCCAATTATTACTCCAAGCTTAAATTCTATCCCCCATGATATAATTGTCTCTCATGAGAATGATTTGGTGATTATTCATAGTTTCTTAGGCCCATATTATATCATTCATGGTATTCTCAAATCCATGCATGATTTACATGATATTAGTTAAGATTTCAAGGATATGATCAAGCTATATAAGATGTGTCTGTTTTCTAGACTATTAAACATTATTTATCATGATTTTATGAATTTCAGGCCATATTAGTTAACATACCATATTTTTCCATGATAATTAGTAAGCATTATTTATCATGATTTTATGGATTTCAAGCCATATTAGTTGACATACCATGTTTTCCCATGATAATTAGTATTTTCACAGACTTAGATTTTTGAACCCTCGGTATGTTGGTAAATTCAAGATTTTGGACTTGTTCTATGAAATTTCTCCTTTTTCCTTTCAAATATTAAATATTCATTATGAGTTGCATTCTTCAGAGATGGCGGGTTATGAACACACAGTGATCTAGGGTATCATAAATTGTTAGTCAAATACTCCATCCTTCATTTTTCATGATTTAGAATTATTTCAGATGAAGAACTTATCTTTCAACCTCAAGACTTCAATATCATTGAGTTATTCAGTGTATTAGTTTATATTCTATTTGGAGTATTACTTAGCACCAAGAGAACGCAGGGGTGAAGGATCACCCATCGACTGAGACATTTAGTAGAAGTCACTAAGTTTAAGAACTAAAATTCCATCGTATATAATAAGGGGTCACCCGGAGTTGAGGACTGAAAACGTAAACTATAGTTCAGTTACATGCAGACAGCTTGCGCTCAAGTTTATCTCTTCATTTTTTAGTTAGCATTCAGTACAATTTTACATCATATTTAACATTAACTCGAGACTAAATATAATAGTTATGATTCTATTATTTTCCAGTTTACAGAAATATTTTAGCTCATGATTTAGAAATTTCACTATGCTTCACAACTTTTGCTTTCAAGCATGTTTTAAATGCACATTTCAGCAAATGTTCTAGGTCCTCCATTTCAAAGAATGTTTTAAGCATTTTCATTATTAATGTATGTCTCACAAACTCAGGGAACTCCAAAGTATCGATCGCATACCTCTTTTGCCTATATTTTTTATGTGATATAGATTCAAGTGTTGACTCTCATCATAGTCAAAACAGATCATAGCATTCATCCAGTAGGTGATGAATTCTCATATTTCGAGGACTGAAGTCAGTCACAGTTTTTGTATTTTATTTTCTTATTCATATGTATGTATTTATTAGGGATAGTTGGGGGTTATATCTCAACTTTCATAGATGGTCAGTCAAAGTCATTGTACGTAGTTTAAGTTCCTCTATCTTTCAAATTACATTATTGTAAATTTTTTATAGTATCTTACTGAAATACCTTATCTCATGATTATGCTTCTGCGAAGTCAATTTAGCTTTTATATATATTTTTATCAGTTGCTCAAGCATTACGCTAGTACAAGAGTTAGCTTGGGATCACTTGTGGCTCTAAGCACTGTGTTATGACTAAGGGGTAGTCTTGGGTCATGACAAATGGTGTTTATTCTTTGGAAGCTTTTGTCATCCTACTCGTTCATAGATGTTTTTTTGGTCATTCTTTTATTTATTTAGTGATCTTGTACCAATTTTGATTAGGTCTTGCGAAAAACAATTGATTTAGATTCACAATGTTCTTATGTAATAAATATGTTTTGAACAAAGATTATTTATTCACGGATTTACTTATGCTTAAGGTTTAATAATGTCTTTCATGATACTTGAATTATTGAATGGTAAGGGTTCTCCTACCAAGGGGAGAATTTAATAGGTCTTCGCATGATCCGTGATTTGGGTCGTGAGAAATAGGTGTTAAAATAGTGTCTAAGATAACTCCCAAACATAGACAATAGACTAAAAAATATATGTGATCATTAAGGTCTAAAAAGGGCACTCTTCTAAAAATTCCATCTTAAAATGGATAGTGGGGAACATTACAAAATACTAAAAATCCAACCTAAGGAAAGAACCTACCCTAACCTAGGCTAAGGATTTTCAATCTCAATCGTAAGGCACTACAAGAGCTAAGTCTAGTCCTAAAGGATAATCATAGTGTAACATGAGGGATAACATAACAATCGAGCCCTAAGTGCCCACCGAAAACTAGCACAGTATCACGCTTATACTATTATAAAGCAAAGTTTTGGAGAAAGGTAAGCCTAGCCTACCTGGATGCCGCTAAAAACATGTATAATTTTATACACCAGAGTTTTTTTTCCTTTTGAGAAGCCTTTGAATGCTGCCACACTATTAAAATAGTGTTCTACACATCAAGAGGAGAATATTGATACCTATATTTCAAAAATACGTTCTAGATCAAAAATCAAACTAAAAATCATATGTGGGGCCCATTTACGGAATCACAAAATTAAAAATATCACATAATTTCTCTCAGCTCAACGATCATTTTCCCATATAATTATAATACAAGCTCCGATTAGACCTAAAACAGACCCATAAAGCTCGGACAGTCATGAATTTTAACTACAACTTTAAACAAAAATCGAATAGGTTACTTATGAAATTAACACAAGGAGATGATCAAAACGATGCCCCTAACAAAATACCAACTTCAATTTAATTCCCACACTAATCTCAAGCTTCCACACTGTCTTATGGAGCTTTACACTTAGCATTTGAAGCTGAAACTTGAGAAAAATGATATATATATACAACTACCAGTGATAGTAGAATATGTGAGTGAATGACTGCTAAATCGGCAGGTGGGTGTTAATAAAGCAATCCAGCCTCAGCTGGCCAACCATTGCCAAGGCTGTCATGAGCCACAAAAGTGTTCTCTAGGAAGATAAAGCGGCTGGACCAGCAACCTAGGCACCAACAAATTTGCTAAGTTACCGCGGACTCCGATTGGGTGCTCAAAATAAATTTGGATACCCCTACATGCAATAATCTATGCATTTCAGCCAAATTCGACATTATAGACTCAACAGAGCCATAAAAATTTCTATCCAAGTTCAGTTTGACAAAATGTGGATCCTACATCCAAGTGTCTATTTTTATCAAAATTCACCCAATAGTCCAAAATAAATCTAAAACCATCGAGATCCAAACCAAGAGTCCTGCTAGACAAAAATAAATATTCAGAGCTAATAGAACTATCTAAATTAGCATCCGAGATCATTTACCTGATATTTGGACCGAGAATGGTTATATTCATATCTTCAAAAGCTCTGTAACAGAAAAATGACTCTAATAAATAAATAAATTGCTCGTCACCAAACTGTCAGTTCCAAAGGATTATAAATAACTTAGGACAACTATGGAAAGTATCTATTTACAGAAAAAATATGAAAATACACATAATGAACCGGAGTGTCATTACATTTTTCCATGTGTATTTTCTTTTTTAATTCTCTTTTGAGAAATACGATTTTTGCATCTCTTTGATGGAATTAAAAATTCAACGTAGCCACAACTGACAAAATTAATTTTATTCACAGAAAATGTACAATAGGTAAAAAAAAATTCTTCGTAATCAATTCCGTACTTTTGCTTGTACTCCTTAGCGACTGGATGAGATTTCAATCTTTCGATATGGCCATCTACCTTAAGCCTTATTTTGAGAATCCACTTAATTCTAATAACTTTATGGCGTACATGTAGATCAACCAGTTCACATAGTTGGATAGATATCAATGAATCCATCTCCTACTTCATTAGTTTTAATCATTTTTTAGCACAGCATGCAGGAGACTCATTTATATTTCATAACTCTTTGTCATCTAGAGTAATTATAAATACTTTTCCCTTGATCGCAAATCGATATAGAATAATTGGTGCACAACTTGTTTGTCGTGATTGAGATTGATAAATGGATTTATCAATTGATACATTACTTTCACTCAAACCATCAATAATAATAGAATTTGATTAAAATTGCTTATCCGTGGAAATAGAAACTGATTCATTATCATCAAAATTACTCCTACTAAAATACATATAAATATCTTCAATGAAATGTTCTAATCCATATATTCATAAAGGGAAAAGTCTTCAACTATCTCCTCATGTTTAGACTAATCATTTTGTATGAATGAAACATCGCGTGACTTTGTTTCAGCTACAATGCTACTATCTTGCTCACTCATGAACATACATCCTTTTGACTGATCAGAGTACTTGTCACGACCCAAATCAGTGCCTAGACTTAAGTGGCATCCCAACTTGAACCAGGACCGGGGACCTCCCCCTTTACCCAACCCAACCACCTTATGCAGCCTTAGATGGGATGAATTTCTAGCATACAAGAAAATTGTGCAAAATTCTATCATGAAGACTCTCGGATAGGACCACAACCATGACTGTCCCAACCGAGTCTAACCGTACCAACCGAACCATCCAACCATATCAAAGCAAAACAAAGTCCCTAAACCAGGCTATAACCAAAGGGAATATCAAAACATAATATGATAATCAATCCCAAAATGTAATACGATGGAACAAACAACAATATCATCTAAGGGAGTAAGTTCCAACACCAATACCAATACCAAGGAAAACACCAATACCGATTCCGCCCGTACCAACCCCTATAAGTACCACAAAGACTCTATCCAAAAGAGTAAAAATATTTGGGTAGGACATGCCCCCAACCATGGACAAAACCAATACCCAAAACAAAATAAAAATGTCCAAAGATGTCCATAACATGAAATGTAGCATTCCAAAAGGATGGAAGCTCACCACTTCAGTCCAAGTGTTTTCCCCCAGTCAATCACTATGTAGGAGGAGTCAAACGGCCTATTCCTGGATAGCATGGGTAAATAATCACCAGTAGATAGGTTAGCGAAAGACCACTATCATGTATCTCAAAATAAGGATAAAGTAATGTCATTTAAACAACCAAGTAAAACCAACCATCATGCATACAACCATACATATATATAAGTGCCGGGAAAGGAATCCGTGTTTAGATGCATTTAAAACTTTTACCTGGGATGTGTACCTTTGTCGTCCAAACCACCCACAGGCTATATGGGTTTAGCTCCTTTGCTGAAAGGGTCCAATGCCTGTAGCCGCACAACCAGAAAATATCCCATGGGATGACTAGCACATCCTCCAATATAAAATGTGACACACGCACATGGTTATCAAGATCCCTCATATCGGCAACTATGAGTTTTCGGTTTTAGCCTCTCCTAGATCGTCACCTTCCAAGGCTTAGCTACACATCGCGATATTAATGCCCAAATTAAAACCATGTCCAAGAAATCCATCTACCATTTATTAACTAAGGATATTTAATAACCAGTGGTATCATCATACAACCCATACTTGCAAGAATTTATCCATAGCCAAACCATTTAGGTTAAGGGAACTTCCAAATGCCCTTTCAGTTACCATATAAACCTCTTGGGAGACTTCCATGTTCTACACAAGCATAAAAAATTATCCTCAAACCTTTGTAAACCATTTAAATCTTTTAAAGTTTCATTCATAAGCCGAAAACAAGCAAGAGTTCCATTAAAAAAAATCAATGCAATGAACATATCTTATAAGCATTTTATCAAACACCTTGGGGCATAAGACAACAAGAACTAATTTCAATAACCATTAAGCAATTACCTTGTTTTACAATTATCCAAAACCACCATTAATTCCTAGAAAAAGAATAATTAAAAACCATGGGAAATCATAACCAAGCATTTACATCAAAAACCCCCAATTATAGTTGAAAACAATAAATCATGCAATATTAAAACCATAATTCATCCATAAAATCCATGACTTTTTAGAAGTAATAAGTAGGGAAAAGACACATGCCTTAAACCAAGAAAAATAATAGAAAAAAATCACCAAAGCAAGCCCCAAAATACTTCATTACTTGAAACTCTAGCTCCCTTGCCCCAAAAGCTCTTTAGTGAATTATTAGATATTTAGGAGTAGTTTCTAAGAGTTAATGAATTAAATAATATGGTAAATAACCACCAAAGTGTATTAGAAGTCATGGGTCCTAATTAGGGTAAGTAGGAAAATGTCTAGAATACCCCAACTTCAGTTTCTTAAAAACCCCTCATAGGGATATGACTGACCTATACGTGGCGTACCCTTCAATGCGATTGGTTTCCACCACTCATATCTAAGCCTCAACCTTGGATCAGACACTGTCCAGCATTCGACTTATCCTCTAAGTTGTAACCACAGTATACGATGTGTACCTATGACCCGTACCCTGGCAGAATGAAATACCAGGGGGATCAAACATTTCCCTTCATATGAGTCCTTTATACAACTCATACCACACCCTTATTACTTATACCCTAAAGTTATACCCATTTTAGAGACCAAAACCATCCCACCAACTAATATTGGTTAGCATACCATTGGACCATACCACTCATACCCCAACATATGGCTTGTACCCATGAGTCATTTTGGGTTCGGATAATGTATTTCAATGAAAAGTTCTAAGGACAAAATTAAAGATGTAATATCCCCCCCCCCTCAATAGGAACATTTATCCCTGAATGCCGAATAAGGTAGGGGTAACCATACACATATTCATTTGCATTTTAAAACATCAATCCCACCTTTTGATGTCTCCATTCTTACCTTTACAAAGATAGAAAAAAATGATGGAAGAGACCCAACCTTTCCTTTAACAAACTCAGAAAATAAAAATATGTTCAACAACACATTCCTTCCGCACAAATACCAGGAGTAGAAAACAAGAGTAGATACTTGAACTTAATGTTCTCCTCCATTTCCCACGTAGCATCTTCCACCTTATGGTTTCTCCACAGAACCTAAACCAAAGAAATATCCTTGCTCCGCAATCGACGAACCTGCCTATCCAATATCTCAACCAGGACCTCTTCATAAACCAGAGAACCCAATATATCTAACCCTACCAAAGGAATAATCTAAGAAGGATCACCAATGCACTTCTTCAACATAGAAACATGAAATATCGGATGGACTAACCCAATCTCGCAGGTAACTCTAATTCATAAGCAACATTGTCGACACTCTGTGGAATCACATAAGGACCAATAAATCGAGGACTTAGCTTCCCATTCTTTCTAAAACACACTACTTTTTTCATGGGAGAAACCTTTAGGAACACCTTATCCCCAACCTTAAACTCTAAGTCTCTACGCCTAATATCCGTATAGGACTTTTGATGACTCTGGGAAGCCTTGAGCCTATCTAAAATCTACTTCACCTTCTCCATAGCTTGATAGACCAAATTCGGATAAAATATATTTGCCTCACTAAGTTCAAACCACCCAATAGGAGATCTACACCTCCTACCATACAATGCCTCGAAAGGCGCCTTACCAATACTAGAATAAAAACTATTGTTGTAAGAAAACTCTACCAAAGGTTGATGCTCAACCTAATTGTAACCATAATCAATCACATAGGACCGAAGCATATCCTCTAATGTTTGAATAGTTCTATCCACTTGCCCATTCAACTGTGGATGAAAAGCCGTTCTCAGACTAACCTTTATCCCTAACCCTTTCTGGAAGGTCTTCCAGAAGTGAGATATACATTGTGTACCATGATAAAAAATTATTGAGGAAGGTACCCCATGCAGTTTCACAATTTCTTGAAAATACAACTTTGTATAAGACTCTACCAAAAAGGTCATTCTCACTGGCAGAAAGTGAGTAAACTTTGTCATCCTATCCATGATGATCCAAATCGAATAAAATTAGTTCCTGGACTAAGGAGACCGATAATAAAATCAATATTGATTGCCTCCCACTTCTATTTGGGGAACTCTATTTCCTGATGCAATCCACGAGGCCTCATGTGCTCAACTTTAACCTATTGACAGACCATACACTTGGACATGAAATCAACCACATCTCTCTCCATACCTGAATGCCATGAGTCATTTTGGGTTCGGATAATGTATTTCAATGAAAAGTTCTAAGGACAAAATTAAGGATGTAATATCCCCCCCCCCTCACTAGGAACATTCATCCCTGAATGCCAGATAAGGTAGGGGTAACCACACACAGATTCATTTGCATTTTCAAACATCAATCCCACGTTTTGATGTCTCCATTCTTACCTTTACAAAGACAGAAAACAATGATGCAAGAGACCAAACCTTTCCTTTAACAAACTTAGAAAATAAAAATGTGTTCAATAACACATTCCTTCCGCAAAAATACCAGGAGCAGAAAACAAGAGTGGATACTTGAACTTTATGTTCTCCTCCATTTCCCACGTAGCATCTTCCACCTTATGGTTTCTCCACAGAACGTTAACCAAAGCAACATCCTTGCTCCGCAACCGATGAACCTGCCTATCCAATATCTCAAACAGGACCTCTTCATAAGACAGAGAATCTAAGATATCTAACCTTACCAAATGAATAATCTAAGAAGGAACACCAATGAACTTCTTCAACATGGAAACATGAAATATCGGATGGATTTAACCCAAACTCGCAGGTAACTCTAAATTATAAGCAACATTGTCGACACTCTGCTTAATCATATAAGGACCAATAAACCGGGGACTTAGCTTCCCATTCTTGCTAAAACACACTACTCCTTTCATGGAAGACACCTTTAGGAACACCTTATCCCCAACCTTAAACTCTAAGTCTCTACGCCTAATATCCACATAGGACTTTTGATGACTCTGGGAAGCCTTGAGCCTATCCAAAATCTACTTCACCTTCACCAGAGCTTGATAGACCAAATCAAGATAAAATATATCAGCCTCACTAAGTTCAAACCACCCAATAGGAGATCTACACCTCCTACCATACAATGCTTCGAAAGGAGCCATATCAATACTAGAATGATAACTATTTTTGTAAGAAAACTATACCAAAGGTTGATGCTCAACCCAATTGCCACCATAATCAATCACACAGGACCAAAGCATATCCGCTAATGTTTGAATAGTTCTCTCCACTTTCCCATCAAACTACAGATGAAAAGCCATTCTCAGACTAACCTTTATCCCTAACCCTTTTTGGAAGGTCTGCCAGAAGTGAGATATACACTGTGTATCATGATATAAAATTATTGAGAAAGGTACCCCATGCAGTTTCACTATCTCTTGAAAATATAACTTTGTATCAGCCTCCACCAAAAAGGTCGTTCTCACTGGCAGAAAGTGAGTAGACTTTGTCATCCTATCCATGATGACCCAAATTGAATCAAATTGGTTCCTAGACTAAGGAGACCGATAATAAAATCCATATTGATTACCTCCCACTTCCATTTGGGGAACTCTATTTCCTGATGCAATCCACGAGGCCTCATGTACTCAACTTTAACCTATTGACACACCATGCAATTGACCATGACTCCATACCATTACACTAGTAGATCTCCTTAAGATCATGGTACTTCTTTGTCGAGCTGAGATAAATAACATAGCAGGAATCGTATGCCTCAGTAAAAATCCTTTGCCACAAACCGTCGACATCAGGAACACACAACTTCCCTTGGTACTGCAATGTACCATCACCGCTGATCTCAAACACTGCCACCTTTTGCCCACCAACACAACTCTTGATTTTTATCAAGATAGGATCCAATACTTGCTTCTACATAATCTTTGTACTAAGAGACAATCGAACCAATTCTTTCTCCATCACCCCATTATCCTTATAGTCCAAGGGAAAAACTCCAGGATTGGCCGGCCAAGCGGTGAATATCCTTAATCAATTCCCCCTTTCTTTTCTTGAGATGAGCTAAACTTCTCATAGATAACTTACTAAGAGTATCAACAACTACGTTATCCTTACTTGGGTGATAGTGAAGACTCATATCATAGTCCTTGATAAGCTCAAGCTATCTATTTTCCCTGAGATTAAGTTAATATGATCAGAAAGGATATCCACGTGAATACCATGAAGATAATGCTTCCATATTTTCAAAGCAAACACAACCGACTACAACTTCAATCAAGAGTAGGATAATTCCTCTCCTGCACCTTCAACTGCCTGAAGCATAGGCAATCATGTTCCTATGCTACATTAAATCACAGCCAAGCCCCACCCGAGATGCATCACAATAAACCACAAACCCATCATTGCCTTCTATCAAGGATAAAATTAAAGTCGAAGTCAACTTATCCTTCAACTTCTAAAAACTCCCCTCACAAGCATCCAACTAATAAAACTTAGATTTCTTCTAAGTCAACTTAGTCAGAGGAGCCGCCATTGATGAGAAGCCTTCCACAAACCACCTATATTACCCAGCGAAACAAAATAAGCTCTGAATATTAGATGGAGTCAGGGGCCTCGGCCACCCCTTCACCATAGCAACCTTTTGCAGATCAACCATTATCGTTTCATAAGAAATAATGTGACCCAAGAAAGTCATAGCATTTAACAAAACTTGAAAGTTAGAGAAATTGGCAACCAACCATTATTCCTTTAAGGTCTATAATATCACATAGAGGTGATTAGGATGATCCATCTGACTCTTCGAATAAATAAGGATGTCATCAATAAAATAAAGACAAAGAGATCTAAATATTTCCTTAAAACTCTATTCATCAGATCCATAAATGCTGTCAGAGAATTTGTCAATCCAAATGACATCACCAAGAACTCAAAATGACCATACCAAGTACAAGAAGTTGTCTTAGGGATATCTGTTTCCCTAAGCTTAAATGGATGGTACCCAGACTGAAGATCAATCCTAGAAAAGATCTTGGCACCCTATAACTAATCAAATAAATTATCAATCCTGGGGAGAGGATACTTGTTATTGACCGTTACCTTATTCAAATGCCTGTAGTCAATGCACATCCTAAGGGAACCATCCTAGTTTCACAAAACCAACACTAGTGCATCCCATGGAGAAACACTAGAACGAATAAAACCGTTATCCAGAAGATCTTTAAGTTGCCCCTTGAGTTCTCTTAATTCATACGGAGCCATCCTATATAAAGGAATAGATATTAGATGAGTGTCTAGAAGAAAATCAATACCTAACTCTACTTCCCTATTTGGAGGAACACCAGGAAGATCATCCAGCAGACCTCTAAAAACTAATTAACCACAGTAACTGACTGTAAAGGAGGACCTTACAAGTTAGAATCTTTAACCCGAACCAAGTGATAAAGACACCTTTTAGAAATTAACCTTCAAGCTCTAATATAAGAAATAAATTTCCCCTTAAAAGCTAAAAAACAAACCTCCCATTATATTTTTAGCTCAGCGGGGAACATAAGGATGACTTTATGAGTCCGATAGTCTAAAGATGCATAACAAGAATGCAATCAGTCCATACCCTAAATTACATCAAAATCCACCATTCCCAACTCAAACAAATCTACCAAGTTCTGTCTGTCACCAACAGTTGCCACACATACCCTATAGACCTGTTCAGCAATGACCAAGTCTCTTATCGGGGTAGAAATAGAAAAAGGATCAAAAATAATTTCTATATCAAAACCAAAAGAAATAGCTATATAAGGAGTCACATAAGATAGAGTGGATCCTGAATCAAGCAAATAATATATGTCACGAGAAAAAAATTATAACATACCAGTAACAACATCAGGTGATTCCTCAGATTCCTGTCGGGATGCCAAAGCATACAACCTGTTTTGATCAACAGTAGAACTAGGAGTATTAACAAAAACAGATTCTATACCACCAGGTGTAGGAGCAGAAGATGAAGCCATATGAATCTTATTCACCCCTGTAGCGACTTTACTAACCGAACAATCTCTGAGCCAATGGTATGCCTTACCACACTTAAAGCAGTTATCCCTCCCTTCCTCATAAAATCCCCAATGAGGACGACCACAAAACCAATAAGGAGGGCACAAAGAAACAGACTGACCTCCATTCGTTTGAGATTGGGCAACCTGTGCCCGAGAATTATCACCACCTTAATGACTCCTGTCGCCCGACTGTTGTGGGTAAGGAGTACTGGCAGTGATGAAGGAACAAGAACTCCCTCACTTTTTTTCTGCCACTTGTCACCATCTCTACCACCCTGAGACTGCGCACCTCCCTGATCAGAGAACCTGCTCCATTTTCCCTATCTATCTCCAAACTCCGCTTTTATTTTCTTTTTCTCTCCAACCTGCTGCATATAAACTATCAGGAAAGATATATCCATGTCCTTAATGAGAAAAAAAGTATTACTCTCCTTTATCAAATTCTATTCAGCCTAGAAGCGAACTTCCTTATTCTCTACCTTATGTCAACCACCAAATTAGGAGCATACCTCGACAGCTGATGGAACTTCAAGGCATATTCCCTTACAAACATCCTCCCTTGCTTAAGGTTCACAAACTACTTCATCATAGCTTCCCTCAACTATTGAGGAAAGAAATAATTCATGAAGGCATTAGAAAAGGCCTTCCATAACCCTTCCTCTTCCATATCCTCCTTATCTATCTTTCACTTCTCATACCACTAATAAACAACATCCTTGAGCTGATAAGACTCAAAGTTAACTCCCTCCACATTAGTAACCTACATAACCGAAACTATTTTCTCTATTTCATCTAAGAAGCCTTATAGGTCATTCTTCACCTTACTCCTGTAAAGTAGAAGAACCCATCTTCATAAATTGACCAATCCTTGTGGCCTCAGCAGAAAAAGCACCAGCCGCACCCTATTCAGCCTAAGCAGCGACCATCTGAGAAATAACATAAATAGATTGATGAAACTATGTATTCATCATGTTACCCTAAGGGACCTAAGGAGCAGTAAGAGGGATAAGAGGAACTCCAGCACTATTAGGAATAGGACCCTGAGATTGAAGATTACTCCAGTAGCAGGATGTACCCCTTCAGCAATATCCCCTGATGAGGCAGAAGAGTTTCTTTGCATTCTAGATCTAGGAGGCATGATCTAATTAACAAATAACCAAAGACTAAAGAGGATTCCAGGACTGAGAACTAAAGTTTGAAGGTAGAATACAAAGAAAGTAAAACATTCCTAAATGTCTTGCAGCCTTTCTCTTATAAGTGTGGAATGCTACACACCCCTAAAAGAGACTCTACTCGATATAACTTTGTGAACTCCCAGTAGACCATGAACCTAAATCTCTAAAACTAACTTGTTATGACCCGAACTAGGGCCTAGACATAATGGACATCTCAAGTCCAACTAGGATCGGGGACCGCCCCCTTTACCTAACCCAACCACCTTATGTTGTCTTAGATGGGCTGAATTTCGAGCATATGACAAGATTGTGCAAATGCTCATTTAAAGACTCTACGATATGGACATAACCGTGACTGACCAAACCGAGTCTAACCGTACCAACCCAACCATCCAACCCTATCAAACCTAACCAAAGGCCATAAACCAGGCCATAATCAAAGGGAATTTCAAAAGATAATATGATAATCAATCCTAAAATGTAATATAATAGAACAACCAACAATAACGACCAAGAGAGTAAGTCGTAAGACCAATACCAATGCTAAGGCAAACACCAATACCGATCCCGCTCATACTAACCCACAGAAGTACCACAAATCCTCTATCCAAAAGATTAAAAATATTCAGTTAGGATTGCCCCCAACCATGGCAAAAACCAATATCCAAAATAAAAATAAAAATGTCAAAAGATGTCCATAAAATAAAATGGAGCCTTCCGAAAGGAGGGAAGCTCACCACTTTAGTACAAGTGTTGTCCTCAAGTTAATCACTATGTAGGAGAAGTCGAACGATTGGTTCCTGCATAGCATGGGTATACAGCCACCAGTAAACGGGTTAGCGAATGATTGCTAGAATGTTTCTGACGATAAGTATACAATAATGTTATTTAAATAACCAAGTAAAATCATCCATATGTGCTATTCATATATGGTTAAAATATGCATATAACCATACATATATATGTGCCAGGAAAGGGAATCGTGTTTAGCTTGCATTTAAAATTTTTATCTGGGTTATATACCTTTGTTGTCCTAACCACCCACGAGCCATATGGGTTTACCTCCATTGCGAATAGGGTCACAGTTAGTGTATCCGCACGACAAGTTAATATCCTATGGGATGACTAGTACATTCCCCAATATAAAATGTGACACACACATGCGATCACCAAAATCCCTCATATCAACAAATATTAGTTTCTGGTTTTGGCCCCCCTCCCTGGGACCGCCATCTTCCACGGTTTAGCTATACATCTCGCCATTAATGCCCAAATTGAAACCATGTCCAACCAATCCATTTACCATTTATTAACCAAGGCTATTTAATAACCAGTAGTTTCGTCATACCAGCCATAGTTGCAAACATTTATCCATAGCCAAAATATTTACGTTAAGGGGACTTTCAACTTCCATTTTTGTTTCTATATTAACCTCTTGGGAGACTTCTATGTTCTTCATAAGCATAACCAATTAGCCTTACACCTTTGTAAGCTATTTAAACCATTTAAGTTTCATATATGAGTCGAGACCAAGCAAGAGTTTCATTAAAAGACGTCAATGCAATAAACATATCTTTATAAATAATTTATCAAACACTTTGGAGGCATAAGATAACCAGGACCAATTTTAAAAACCAATACCTTGCAATATAACTATCCAAAACCATCATTAATGCCTAGAAAAGAATAATTAAAAATAATGGGAAATCATAACCAAGCATTTACATCAAAACCTCCAATTATAGTTGGAAACCATTAATCATGCAATATTGAAACCATATTTCATCCATAAAATCCATAACTTTTTAGTAGTAATAAGTAGGAAAGAGACACATGCCTTAAATCAAAAAAGATGACGGAAGAAAATCACCAAAGCAAGCACCAAAGTACTCCTTTAGTTGAAACCCTAACTTCCTTGCCCCAAAAGCTCTTGAGAAAATTATTGGATGTTTAGAAGTAGTTTCGAAGTGTTAATGAATAGAATAAAAGTATAAATAACCTTCTAAGTGTATTAGAAGTCATGGATCATAGTTAGGATAAGTAGAAAAATATCCAGAATACTCCACTTAAGTCCTTAAAACCTCATCACAGGGATACGACCGACCCATATGAATCGTACCCTTTAATAAAATTGGTTTCTACCACTCATATCCAAGCCTCAACCTTTGATTAGACACTGTCCAGCATATGAATTATCTAAACAAATCGTAACCACAACATACGATCCGTACCCATGACCAGTATCTCTGGGAGAATGAAATACCAGGAGGATCAAACACTGTCCACCATACAAGTCCTTGATACGACTTGTACCAAGCCCCTACGACTCATACCCCTAAGTCGTACCCATTGCAATGACCATAATCATCCCACCAACTAACACTATCTAGCATACGACAGGACCATACCACTCTTACCCCAATATGCGGCTAAAACCCATGAGTCATATTGGATCCGGAGAACGGATTCCTACAAAAATTTCTAAGGCCAAAACCCCGGATGTAACAGTACTATATAAAGATATACTTTCTACCCCATGGACCTAATTTTAACATCATTTTATTGTCGATCATAGAAAGTAGTTAATTGTCTTTGAATTTAGTTTTTATCAAACAATTATTTAAACTCAGCATATAAATACTTTCTACTTTGATTGTATCTTATATCTTTAATCTTTCTATCAAGTTTGATTTTTAACTAGGTTCATCAAAGCATCTCAAACATTTGGATTTGTGAAAAATCAAATATATATATAACTAAATCAAGTAAATTCATCAATAAAAGTGATGAAGTAAATAGCACCATCTATTTTCCTTACTTTTATTAGACAACATATGTCATAATAAATTAATTATATGCAGTATAAACTTTTGTGCCCCTTTTCAAATGATTTTCTTGTCGTTTTTTCTACTAGATGAGATTCACAAGTAGACAATTCTACTTTATTTATTGTATGAAGAATATTTTTTTGTGTAAACAATTCATTCTTTACTGACCAATATAGCAAAGCCTAGCATTCATGTACTTAGATCATTCTACCAATTAGAAGTTGATGTAAACAAGGAAAAACAAATATTATTATTATGATTTTGAACAACATCCAATATAAAAAAACCAATCATTAAAATAACCAGGATGATTTTTTTTCTTTTCTAAATCCATATCCATATTATATTCATATAAAAAAAAATTAATCCTAGGTTAAACAATATTTTAATTGATCTAGATCTTAGTGAACTAATGGAGTAAATAGTTCATCATTTAGAAACAAAGTTCGATCACCACACATTTAAATTTGCAGGTACCAATTTGTTTGATCGCCTCTTTGGTGTTATTCCATATATACACTCGTTTGGATCCATCTGGAATTCGTTGAAAATCTAGAAAATTAATACTTTCTATCACTATGTTCTCAATGATTGTTGCGTCTACAAATACATAAAATGTGATTCAGCTAGAAAAGCATAGAAAAAAATATTTGCATCACTATATAAATTATTAATAAGATGATGTACCTTTTCAGTCTTAGGACAATCATGAGCAAAGTGTCCATTGTTCTCACAATTGTAGCACTTGAGCTTAGCTACATTCAACTTTTTCTTGGGAGCAAATATATTTTTCTCTCCATGATGAATAATCTTATGCTTCTTTGAGACTTTTTTCTTTTTCCTTTTTATGAGAAAATTCAGTATACTTGCATTTTTTTGCCTTGTTACTAGTTTGAACCAGAACTAGTCGTATACGCATTTATAGCAGCACTGCCAACCCGAAAAATTCTTCCTCGAGTTTTAAATAACATATAGCATCTTACATAGTATTGATGCCTACATTATGAGTTAAGTGCATTTTAATATTCTGTAAAATTTGGAGTGAGGAACGAATCACATCTTGAAGTTATTGCTCTTCAGTCAACCCTTAACCAACATCTTTCGGTTCTTTTACCATATTTGACATATGATGTTGAGTATTATGCTAAGTATGATTAGGATGTTTCTTATAAATATTGGTAGATTTTGTAATCCGAAATTTATTGATTTGACCCTGAAAAGTTTGCAATGCGATCCATGTTTCTGATTCTTTATTTGTGGTGGTAGTGGTGCCCCCGCAATATGGACCTGTATGCCTTTGGGCTTAAGATTTATTTGCATGCACGTATTATATAAGCGCATTTAGTGGGTTAATTTTGAACCTTTTAAAAAAATACGTAATTGAGGGTTACGTCTCCTCCTCGTATTCCTCTCCATTATAGTGAATTTCCTCCTCCTATGCTCGTGATTTTTCCCGTCAAGAGATTCCACATAAATCTGTGTATTTTCTTCTTATTTTTTTATTACTTTGTGGTATTATTTATTCTTGTTTGATTCCTTTACAAATATCAAATTAAATAGTAAGAGACATAACTTGGAACTTGAAGTTTGATCAAAATTTTATTTTAATGCGTACGACATGTTCTTAGCATTATCATACTTTCAGATGTTTCTCATAATATCATCATCCATGCTATTCAACAATGTTATCCAAGCAAGAAAATTCTTCTTTTTCAAAAGTGACAAAGCTCAAGATCTTTCAAATGTTGGAGCTGTAACAATTTTCAAGAAGTGTCATAGACACATTAATCACTTCAAGAGCTTCTTTCTATTTCAGGACATACTGAATTTTCATGCTTCATATTTCATACTTATTGTTGTTAGGCTTATTATCATTGTTTAGATCAACAACAATGTTCATTACAACAATTGGCATACTGATTTTAATAAGTTTAAGTATCATGGGACAATGATGTACATTGTAGCCTTAATTCATGCACGTAATAATTCTTAAATTAATTAACTATGTCATCATTCATTTCACATCAAGTTTAGAATAGAAGTTCTCTAAGTTCTCAATCATCCAAATTTGAAAATGTTGTACATTTAATATAGTTAGTTGTCTAAGAAACATTTATATGGTTAAACAACCATATATTTAATAACAGATACAAAAACACTTTATAATACTTTTTGGAATTTGCATAAAACATTGAGTTCAAATTTCAAATTGCTACAACAAATTATATGGAATGCAAAGAGAATGTCACACAGGCGATACAAAAAGTAAATGCGCCTATGAATTTTATATATTGATACACTCATGTATATATTGAGAAATAATAACAATAAAGTTTAACAATAAAACTCTACACCAAAAAAACAAAAAAAAATTGCAATGGCTAAACAAATACTCCCTCCGTCTCATTTTACTCGTCCCAAATTGGGATAACACAACTATTAAGAAAAATAATAAATAACATAGCTAGTTTACCATAGTACCCCTATTAAATGATGTTTACATTTTAATTTAAATAAAAATAATTAATGCAAAGGGTAAAATATGGAGAAAAAAAATTGTCTTGTCTTGATAAGTAAAAAAGGACAAGTAAAATGGGACACCAAATTAGGAAATTTGGGACGGATAAAATGGGATGGAGGGAGTAATAATTGTCTTGAAAGAATAAAAAATTGCAACCACCATATTGGCCTTTCCAACAAAACTCCAATATTAAGTCTTTTACTATTTATTAATTAACATACTTCGGAGTGGATAATACTTGATTTTCTTTCTAAATAAATGCACAATATAAAATTTATACAACGTAACTAGTATTTGTCGAAAAAATAAGACTAGAAAAATAAATAAAGAAGGCTTTGATGTCGTGGAAGAATTTGATCAAATATAACACTTGTAATAATATTATTTCACTAAAATGTTTAATGAAATCTTGCACAAGAACTTGAGAGAAGAAAGAAGGAAAAAGTTTTTCTTTGTCCTTGTTTTTACTTAAGAGGGAAAAAATTGTGTTTGTTCCCACAAAAGAACTTAGGTATAATTCTGAGGGATCAACTCTTTTGAATCCCAATAATTGTGTCCTCTTCCTTTTACATTAAAATAAATATATACCACATATATATTTACTTAGCATTCATTATTATATGAATCCCCTTGACCTATATATGGGTATCTCGTCAAAACTCACTCAGTAAGAGTTAATGAGAGTGGCAAGTTAGTTGGTAGCCTTATGACAAGACATATTAAGGAAATATCTAACATCTACATTGCTGCCCTTTTGTACATAATGTAATGGGTGTATTTTGCATATTTTGTGGCGTGTAGCTGAGCGGATGTAAAGATAATTTTTCTTTTCTTCATGAGATTGCGAAAATAACTTTCACTTGAAAGAAAGCCTCACACATTCATACGTAGGGTAGACATATACATTTTTCCATGTTAGCAAAAAATTGTATAAATTTGAAAGACCGCATATAAACATTTGTATTTGGCCACAAAAAAGAAGGTAAGCATTTGTAAGTGAACAGTATTGTTTCACTTGAAGTCCTCTTGTAATAAGTTCTCAATATTTCAACAAATATGAAAGGTGTAAACTGATACAGAGCCATTGCAGGTGGCAGCACTAACAGTTTCTTTAAGAGAGCTATCAAACCCATTTCTGGTAGTTGTCGAGACAACAATGCCCAGTATTCCTATATTTTCTCCATCTATCATGTCTACCTCCATTCCAACCTCATTCTGATTATTCTCCATGTCAACTTCATTTGCTGTACAGACATCTTCCCCCCTATAACGTTTAAATCCATATCAATCACTTTGTTGCTGCCCCTTCAGCACATCCCATTGTATCTTGTCCCGCGCAATAAAACAATCCCCACAGGAAGTGCTCGTTGCTCAATCCTGCAAGAACATCCACGAGGTGAGATGCAGCTGTAGAACTATCAGATACACTTCTTTTTTAATGAAATTATCAGATAATCTCCTTAAAAGAATCATATCTAGATGAGTAGGTCAGCCTTCCAAAATTTTAGTGAACTTCCATAGCTAAAGTATGCCTCAAGGCAATTCAACCAAGTGCATAACAAAGAAAATTAGCAAGGCTTAGCTATATGAATCTCAGTATATTCCTCTAATAGTAGAGCTATTTTGCATAAAAAATTGTGTTGGATTCCTTACCTACTTACGTAATGTCTCTCTTTCTGTTGCCTGAAAAATAGATTTCCTTTGGTTACTCTTTTATAGGTGGTGAATACTTTATGTAATTCTTCTATAGTTGTTAGTTCTTCTCCATCTTGGGTACATACGGTATTTAATAATCCATAGTCGAAACAAGTTAATACACCAAGTGTAACAAAGAAAGTGGCCTTGCATTACAAAATTGAGAAGAAAACAATTCTCCTATGGAAATGTTAATGGAGATACAGCATTGACAATCAAACTCTGTGGAAGGAGGTGGTAGGTAGAAAGTATGGACAATTTGGACATTCCGGCGCCAAGCGTGTTGCACTTGTGCATATGGGGATCTTCCAAAGCTCAATGACCACATCTAATTATAAATGTGGGATTTGCAGTGGAGAATGGAAGAAAAATCTCCATTTGGCATGACAATTGGATTGGAAATGGCCCTCTAAAAGAGTTGTTCCAGAGATGATTTTTCTAAGCCCGTTACCTGTGGCAACAAGTGAGGACACTTGGAGTTTGCAAGGCTGGAACTTTTCTGTCAGGAAATTGTTGAACAATTGGGAGGTCACTACTCACTTGAGCTATTGAGCTACAAAACACCCTGGAGAGCTCGAAGTGTACAATCTAGAACGAAGATTCCATTATATGGAAAGGGGATGACAGTAAAGTCAACATATTTCCTCTTGAGTTCCATCAGACAGCTTGTACAAAGCTGTCACTGGAGGAAAATCTGGAAAGCAAAAGCTCCATAGAAAGTAAGGTGTTTTTCTAGGCTGGCAATCAGACGAGCATGTCTGACTCATGAAATTCTACAAATGGGAGTGTCCATCGTCCCAGCACCTTGACTAATTCCACTGGATACCACCATCTTCTACCGGGAACAAGTACTTGGTAATTCTGCCCGCCAAAGGCTTGGGCAGATGGGAAAAAGTGACCTAGTGTCTTTTTCTATGATTAGATTTGAACCTGAGACCCCATGGTTGACTTAATTGACCTCTAGGTCACACCCTTGGGTTTCTTCTACAAATAAGCGGAATCTAGCTATCTTCAATATGGTTTCTATGTTATGGAAGTGCAGAAAATAATTGCCACTTACTCGTATATTGCAAAGTGACGGGACAATGCCAGACAGATATTTGAGTATGTTTGGCCTCACCTGGGCCATGGAAGAAACCGCAATGGAGCTAGTAAATTATTGGGAAATGGGGGAAGTAGAGGAAGACGGAAGGAATGGAGTACCATTGCAGCTTGAGAATGGATCACATTTCTTTATTTTTGATAAGAAAAGAAGGAGAGTTTGACATATATCTCTTACAAGTGTTGGGTATGCCAATGCAACTACTTTTTTGACCTTTTTGATGCCTGGATGCAACAAGTTAAAATTACATTCAAGGCACACCAAACTACAGATAAAATAACACAAAGCATAAATATTGATCTAGAGTTTCTCATAAGAATAGGGGAACGTACAATAGTACTTCTAAAGCTTGACCAGACAACTTAAACACGTTAAAGGATTTATTCCCAACTTAGAAAGGCATAATGTTCTGGATAGACCGGACAATTTAACTTCTACAGAGCATAATTGAATGTATATATGTTACCTAAAATTCATTGAAAGGAATAAGAAAATGAGAAAAGAACATAGAGATTATAAATGTACTTTGATAATCACTGCACAGGGCTGTGGATGGAAGTATAAGCAGCTCAACATCATATATAAGTGTTCTCATCACCAAATCATTGATACGCATGGACTCCACCAGAGCAATATATTTCTCAGACCTACATATAACATAAATGCAAATCAATTTCTCCTAAAAACCTTCCTGGGTAAGGGTGTTCTTCTAATTCTCCACCCTTACCCTTTTTAGATAAAGATATAAGGAAGAAGATAACCTTTCTCTCTCACTTGCAAAGAAATACATTCCTATATCTTCTTTGCCCGGACAATGGTCATTGAATAGACCTGTCCAAATATTCTCACGTGGAAGTACTTCTAATTTAAGAGTTTCAGGCAATTTGCTTGAGAACTCATACACCTTACGCCTAATTCTGGAAGGAGGATGAGCCTGGATACAATTATTTAGCATTCCAGATCCAAATGGCAGAGTACCTAATATGTCAAAACTTCCCCTATAATGTAAAGAAAAAGAGAGACTAATTATTATAGGGAACAAAGTCTTTATTCCTGTTGAATGGTGCAGATTCCTCAAGTTAATAAAATATTTTCAATATATAGATAGTCTACATAATAATTAAAGGTAAAGCTTTCTGCTTTCTGTAACAAAGGCATATTTGAGTTTCAAGTTCACAAACAAAAACGTGAAGAGAACTGAAAGCTCTTCAGGTTACAAAACTGAAAATAATTAGAAATAAACAATGTAAGGCTCCCATATAACTTACCTACAATTTCTTGTACACCATACCAGAAAACATAAGATGGCCCTTAATACAAGAATATTGAAAGGCAGTAACTTCGAATCTTCAAGGAATTTCTCCATAATGGGAATTAATTTTACAACCATTTCATTAAGTAATATATATTCAAATTATCATTATATCACAACTTGCAACTACGTATGAGCAAAAACTCTTTCCCCTATCTGGGCATATGTTCTATACATTTTTTAGTGATGCTAATGGCGTCGCTACCAGCTTCACCGCACCCCAACTAATTCATTGTGCAACCTGTGTCTACCACACACAGGGAATTTCTTAAACCCGTATGAAATAGTCTAACTTTCTGGTATCTAATAAGTCATGAGGTAGACAGAAAGTAATATTCAAAATGAAGCTACAAGCATCGAAACAGAGCCTTTACAACTGGGATTCAATCCTGGAATCTCCATGTTTCACTAGGCCATCCCCTTGGGCACCAACATTATGTTATTAAATAAAAATAATTATATATATGTTTGCTTACTAATCAACAGGGAATTTACAAAGAAAAGATTAATCAGTGAGCTGCCTTTATAGTAATTAATGTGCATGATAAAGGGCACTTACTTCCAGGAAGGAACTAGAGCAGGATAAAAAAGGTGTGGCATAGGTATCATTCCACTCTCGTTCACAACATGGGGACTCCTGCGCTCGAGATTGATAGAACCACCAAGACCTAAAAAAGAATGCTATATCAATTGCATTGAAGTAAAGAAGTAAATAATTTTTTCTATGAATGCTTTTCAGATATTGATGGTGTAAGAAAAATCATTTTGCAAGATAATATCTATGTCCATTTAAAATAAAATAAAATTAATTATTGTATGATCGAAAATGAAATTTCAGATGAATAATTACATGAGGACAAATCAAAACAAGTAATTAATATAAGAGTTGTTGATGAACACTTAACCCTTAGATAATTGTACTGGTTCTTTGCTCTTTGCAGTGATTTTGGCCCTTTTCAAATTCTGAGATTTAGTATATCCTTCTGATCCTAAAGACCACTGTGCTGTACTCTTCTCAGGAAAAGATCTTGAACATTGAGGTTGGTACTTTCCAAAATTCCCCTGAGTAATGGCTCCCATGGATTTTGTCGACACGACTCTTGAGGAGCTAGTAGATTTCTCTATGCCTGATAATAGACCAAGTGATTCCTCAATGGGAATATATCTTGTTTTCCCGGTCATTACCTCCTTTTCCCAATTAATACAACGTCCACCAGGAAACTTACCAAGTTTGTTTGGTGGCACAGTACTCAGAAAAATCTTTGCAGGTGCATGTAACTTGGATCCATAAGAATACCCATTTTTCGGTCTACGTGATAAAGACAATACCCCTTCGCCCTTTTCACAATCGTCACAACACCAATCCCTTGGTGAAGCATCATAATAACCTAGTACGCAATATCTGAAAGGGAGAGAAAAATCAGACTTTTTTAAAGTGAAGAACAAATGCATAAAGATAAATCAGTTTTTAAGATGAAGAATTTAATCATGTACTTAGTTCGCAGGATCATTGAAAATTGTCTTACTAATCAGAAAGTGTATTCACATATAAAGCTGAACTACACAATATAAAATCATTTTATAAAAACATATCCGTTATAGGAAATTGTTCCATATATTTTGGTGGAGATAACTTTATCACAGGAATCTTTTCACTAAAGTTCTTCGTACAAGAAGAAAAGAGTATAGTAGAGAGAAAGAGAGAAAGCTAAAAAATGTTACTTTTAATTTTCTGTTATGGTCGTTTTATCTTTCTTGAAGAGATACAAATCTTCATATAGCTATACACAATTACTAATTTCCTTACAGACCCAATTCTTCTCTTTTAATAATTACAAATTTACAATTATATATTATTTACTATGGATTTGGGTTGACCCACATGAGTGATCCAATCCAATTTTTTTCATTTCCCACTCACACAAAGTGGATCAACTCTCATTTCTATTTCTTAACATTTATACTTTACGGCTAGACCGTGTGATCGGTGCATACATGAGAGTTTTGTTGCTATACATCTGCTACGAATATACAACATCTCGATCAATGAAACTTAGAGTAGATTATAAAATGTAGTACCCTAAATCATTTATCAGATTATATTTCTCACAATTTCTTTTTCTTAATTTTGAGTTACTCATTATATACTTACGTCACATAAAAATATAAATGACAGATCAATGAACACAATTAATGTGGCAATACTCCATGACCTTCCTCATCTCAAGAAATACTTAATATCAATAAGAAATGATTTTCTAAAATTATCCGGAAAGATTGAATCAAGAATGATCTCCTGGCAACTTACTATGATAGAAACCACCAAATTGAATCTCAAGAAACTGATTAAAGTTGGGTGGGTACAATTTTAAAAATTTCTTGTATTTTCAGGGCTTTAGACAAAAGTAAGTAGAGACTAAAATTGTTTTTCCTTATGGGTCACAACATGCACTACAAAAAAACCGGGTTTAGCAATGGATTTGTAGCAACAAGAACTTTTTCGTCGCTAATTAACGACGGAATTGAAACAAAATAGGTTTTTTATCTCTAAATAATTGAAAATAAAATTAGTAGACTAATTAGCGATAGATTAGTGACAAAAAGTATAATCTGTTGCTATATTTTGGTGGTAAATATTGGTGCCTTTATTTTGGTGACAAAATTAGCGACATAAAAAGGGGAAATTTTTTTTGACATGGTGGAGATGGAAATAGCAACGAAATTTTCGTCACTAGAATTATTTTACCATTTTTAAATGTGGGAAATAACGACATAAGTCGGGTTGTTCGATTATTGTGATAAAAAGTTTGATAAATGGTTATTTACTTGAAATGGGAATCGGATTTTTTCTCAGAATTTCTGTTTGTGATTTTTTTAACTTGAAATGGTAGGTGTTGTTGGGGGAGCTGTACTACTTGTGGTGTTTTTGACAGTTTTCCTTCTCTTCTTTTGTAGAAGATCACAACATATATACACGCCACGATGTGGATCGGTACATGTTTCCCAAAGTTGTGCAAGATAATGCACCGCCCAATATTTCTGATGAGCTCCTGAAAATGCTAGTAAGTTGTAGTTTGACTACATTTTCAATGTCAGCTCAAAATAGGAAGATTTTCTGGAGAAAAGTTTCTAAGCCAATTACTTTAGTTTTCAGCAGATTTGATTAGAGTTTCTTTATCTTATTTTACCTCAAGAATCATTTCTCAAGAACCAGCACCTGGATCACAAGGTGCTCCATCATATCGGGAGTTCTCCATGGAAGAGTTAGACGAAGCGACAAAAAAATTTATAAATCAACATTGGTCGGTGAAGGCTCCATAGGAAAAGTACTTCTCTAAAACTATTTGTACTCCCAAATTAATTTAGGAATAGGGCATAGTATATTGTTTTCTTGCATATATCTATTCAAAATTCATGCTATATTTTGTCGGAGGATAAACTTTTTGTTACTAATTTTGTTATCATCTATGTGGTGCCATAGTATTCCAGGAGGTCTTGATCTCCATGAGTAATTGACACAATCAAATTAGTTTTTCATGTAGTTTTCATTGAATAACTCAAATTAGACAATTAAATAGATGCACAACTCGCCAAGATAAACAGTTGATTATATAATTTTTTTTGCCTTTATTATGTATTGTCTATGTGCATAAGTGCTATATGCATCTCGACTTTGCATTTTGATACCATATAATGTTGATTACAATTAGGAATAATGCATATTTTGATTTGTTATCTATTGAACTTTGACAATTAATATCACTAAAGCGAGGCACTTAAGTTGCTTACTTAAAGTGCATATGCAGTGAGTTGACATCTTTTTAAGCCTTCTGTCCCAGGATTTATTCTTTTTTTGGCTCAAAGTTGGACTATTTAGTTTAGCTAACAACTTGTATGACATATCTTTCCATATCAGATTTACAAGGGAAAATTAGATAATGAAACTTATGTTGTTGTAAGGGAATTGGCTGTTTATAGACGGTGCACTAGTTGGAACTTCAAACTTCAAATGAATTTTCTTTTAAAGTTTTGCCATCAACATTTAGTTAGCCTTCTGGGTCCTACCCTCCCTATTCCCCACTTGTATATTATGTGCTGCGTAAATCAAGATTAATAGACCAGAAAACAAAACCTATTTTTTTCTGTTTTCATTTAGATGCTCATTCAGGTTGGTCTGCTTGGTTTTGATTGTTGATGTGGATGTCTAGAAGTAAGCTGGCACATGAAACCTAAGTAGAAATATCGATGCACTTTTGAAGATGGAGTACTGTTGGTATCGGTTTTCCTGATTCCTACAGAGTTCTGGGGTTGGGCTGGATAAATTCTCTAAACTAATGCATAAGTCAGTGAAGTAGCAATTATAAGGAATGCCTTGTCCTATGCTCAGAGTGAATCTTAAAGATAGAGAAATAGTAGCAGGAACATGGAGAAAAGACTCAAAGGTATGATTCCAACTGATCAACAAGTTTACCTGCTTCAGGTTTGAAACCACTTGATTTTAGATGATTTAATAAATACTCTTATCTTTAGATTTGAGGCAATTTTCATCTTGTAAATTCAGGTTGTATATGTGCTGATCTAATAGCTTCGTCATGTTGTGGAGTCTACCTGGAACTTTGTCCATTCTATTTGATAATTTCCTAAAAACTAAGTTTCATGAGAACTTTTGTGCACCAGTAATGTAAGTTATTATATAAGGTATGTATGTGCATATATAAATATGATTTTGGTCTTTAGTCGGGGGTCTATCGAAAATGGCCTCTCTACTTCTTCGGAGGTAGTGGGATAGACTGAGTACATTTTACCTTCCCCAAACCCCACTATGTGGTAATACATTGGGTTTGTTGTTGTTGTTGTATTTAGATGCTCACTAAGATTTCCTCTCTCTATATGCTTAGAACCGATTCTTTGGAGAGTTGTTAGTGAAGAGATAGAACGAGCATTTTCTAAATTTACCCTGTCAGAATTGCTATAAAGTTACGCAATGAACCATTTTATATTTTTATTTAAGTCATGGTTTTCTTATGAACATTATTTGGAAAAGGTTTTGCATTTTTATTCTTCTAGATAAAGTAATTCTACCTTTTTAAATTTTAAAAAATCAGAATAGCCAAATAGACACTATGTAGTTGCACTAGATTGTGTTCCCGACCCGAACTTCACCAAATTTTATTTATGAAACTACCTGTTCAAAACTAGTTCAAACACTTTTTACCACCTTGTATGATCCGAAAATCATTGTGATCTCCTCTTGTGTTTATATTGCTTGTCTTTTACTGGTTTGTTTGTAATCAATAAGTTGCTTTGTTGGTTCATCTTATCAAACTATTAAATATTCTAACCAGTGCGTTCTAGGTATTAATTGAAATAGCTATTTATCAAATATAGCCAATCATATTCCAAATTGTACACTAGTTAATTTTCCAAATTTGTATTTTCATTGGAAACTATTGTGTTGATTTAACAGAGAAGTGGTTGCAGTTGTTCCAATCCTGAGAATCTTACCAAGAGGTTGTTTTATTTTGGGAGAATTATCAGGCTTGTATTCAGTAATTTCTCTAGAAATGTACTCTTCTCTAAGTGCAGCCAATGCAACCTTCTCTCTCTCTTTATGTTCCTTCCACCTCTTTATCTGATTCTGAAGTTCAACTTTACTCTTTTCAGCTGCCTCAGTTTTGTTTATCGCCTGCATAACTCTCCTCCTCAACTCACTATTTTTCAATGTTGTTGTTTTTAGTTCTTTCTTCAGTACTTGAATTTCATTTGGTTTTGCATGCACTTCAGATTCTCGTACTATTCCCTTAGGCTTTGATGGGTAGAATGTAATAATAGTTGGACATAATATTGCAGTAGGTGTTTGGAATTAGGTGCATTAGTCTCATGGATTTTTATTGCTGAATTTGGTCATCTTTTCCTTGAAATTAATGTAACTTCCCACTCTTTATTCATCCGTTAACTCTTGTAAGTTATATCGTCCACTCTTGAAGGTAAGGTAACTGGGAGTGAGAGAGCACCTCCTCAAGCTTTAAGCTCACCCCGTCAAATTCTAATTCCATGTTCTAGCCAAAAGTGCATTTAGTATATTTTTTCTAAACGTATACAGTTATATTAAGTCATTTGAAATACAATTCTCTCTTAGGGACAGTTTTGGTTTACGTTTTAACTTGATATCAAATCAATTGTATTCTATGGAATGGTAACTACGGAAGTAAATGTTAAAACAAAAGAAGGTGAATATATATGTTATTTGTTGGTGATCCTGAGGTTATAGGAGTAACAACAATGAATACGGTTCCATTACCAATAGCGAGCTTGTATAATTTTCATCCTCGCCTTTTGTTGTAATTTTTTGTAACATCCCGCATTTCGGGCTAGAATAAAAACCATGACTCTGATACGTTGATAATCCCAGATCCTTAAATCCTATGCCAATTTGGCATGTTTATGTAGTATGTGAATCCATTTGATTATGAATTTAGAGAATAGAGGTCCTTCAACTCAAGGACGAGTTGAAACTATTTCGATCGATTAAGTTTTAGTGGATGTTGTAATTTGTGCCAGTTTTCATCGACCATAACTCTCTGTATATGTCGAATTATAGAGCCTACTATGTGTCAGGTGATAGGTCTTCGAGTTAACTTTCCAACGATACTAATTTTACTAAAATCTGACACCTGAGCAAGAAGTTATGGCCTTTCAAAGTAGTATACGTCACCTAACCAATCGCACATGGCCACTGGAAAGCATATGCGATAGCATATTGGAGCCTATGTAAATATAGGTGATATCATTTGAGGCGCCTATGTAAATATATGCGATATCATATGCGACAGATATTTTATGGTTTCAAGTGACTTAAACACTCCGTTTTTGGGGCAAAATGGTCCTTTTCCCACCCTTATTCAGCCATAAACACGAAATTCAGTCCCCAATTCTCCAAAATACATCCACATTCATTTAAAAATTCTCAAGAACACTCCTAAGGGTTTCAAACTAAAAATCCAAATAAATCAAGACTCAACCGTGGGTTTTCAAAATTGATTAGAAATTCGGAATCCCCAATCCACAGGCTTCAAGAAGCACCCATTATTTTCCTAAATAGTGGTACGCGGGGTTTTCCTAAATTCTCATGGGAATAGAAAAATCATGTTTCAGAATGGGATTTTTTAATCTATGTATATATTTATGTATTAAATATTGTTGGGCATGTTTTCAGAGTTTTAACTGTTTTAAATTGTTGACCATGTTTCCGTATTATTGTGTCTATTCTGTATTACTTTGATCATATAAATTATGTTCATGATTACCAGATAGACAGAGGGCGTTTCGGGCCTTCGGGTTCGGAAATGCTCGTCACGGCCAGGGCCCTGGTTCGGGTCGTGACATTTTTTGCCTTCTTGGTATCTTTGAAATACAAAAACTTCAAGTAAAAGCACTTCCGGGAATTGGTCACGTCTTGGAAGAAAAGTTGAACAGGAGACAAATAACAACTTGTGGGAAGCTGTGTATGATCTCCAAGGTTTTTATTGTTTTTTATTTATTTATTTCTGTAATATGTTCGTGATTTCCCTCACGGTTTTGATTTTCTATTTATTTATAGTTTGTATACAACAAACACTATTTTGCATTTTTTTTCTTCAAGGGGACATCATGAATCATTGAATCTCTTGCTGCAGTGATCTTCTTTTTTATTTTATGTTTGCTACTACTAGAAAGTTACTGCAAATTGTATTAAGGGGAGTGGTTGTTATATATGTAAGAGTTTGTGAGTAGAGTTTCTCCCAAGCCGGTAGGTGGCCTAGGGGTTAACAACCGGAGTGACGTATGGGCATGAAGGGTATTGTATTTTTTGTATAGTATTTTTGGTGATAACCTTGTGCTCTATGTTTTTTAACTGAAGAAATTTCTGTTTTCCTTCCTGGTTTTAATTGCATTGTTCCATTTGTAGGTGTCGATGGATACAGACAACGTTGATGTGCTTGAGAGAATCGCTTCATAGCTCTTTACTACTTCACACGTGGGTAATTGCCTATTATAACTTTTTAAAGGGTTTTAAGTCCGCTGCCAAGGGTGTAGCCTAGTAGTCAATGAATTCGCCTGGTTTAATATTGGTGGTGATGGTTATCTTGTTTATGATGTTGATTTCTGATGGCTATAATAGGAGCAACAGTTTAATGAAGAGGAAATTCAAGTGGTCTCTTATCCTAATAAGCTTTTTGCTGATATGAAAAGTGAGCCACTGTCTGATGCTAGTGTACCAAATATGGACGTGGTTATTAATGCTCCAGTCTCAGGAGGCATCAATCTAATGCCCTCTTTTCTTAGTCAAGTAGACACCTATGTTTTTCAACAATTGCCTAAGGAGTTTTTTGCAAAGTTGAAATAGTAAGTCTTTTACGCTTGGCAATATGTTGAATCCAGAAAATGATTTATGGTCTAAAGATATGGTAAACTAGATAAAATATATTTGAACAGCGAGCTACTAAATATTTGAAGTTTAAGATTTCTTGATCATCGTAGTTGATTCATAGGCCAAGTTGCCAAAGTTTCTAAGGTAGTGATAAATCATGTTAATAAAACGAGTTTTATAGAAAGTTCATCTATAAAAAATGATGTCACAATAATTGACAGTCCAAAATATTTCTGATTTGAACTAAAAGGGAAGTGTTTTTGCTAATTTCTACTTCTATCATGTTCTTTGTTTCAGTGAGTTGTTGTGCAATAACAAGATTGCTATTATCCAACTTGGTTTCTGCATTCTAACCTTAACAGAATTGCGGTGCAGGTTGATAGATACTCCTAATGAAAAACTCTGGCCTGGGGTGAGCAAATTTGTTAAATGTCACGAATACCTCCAATGGAAACCACAATCACTCTCAACTGTTGTACTTGGTCTAGCTGAAGATGGACATAATTATGTGTTTAGATGTTGCTATATTTGGTATTGTGGATGTTTAGATTTTCCTCTCTATATATGTGGGTTCTTTTATATGAATGTTGGATATTTTAAGAAGACTTTGCTATCTATATATATGGGTTCTTTTGTATGAATGTTGGATATTTTAAGAATTTTATAATATATTTTTAATATGATTCAACATGGTGTATGTAAAATATAAATAAAAAAGGTATTGGAAGAAAAGTAATGACGATAGATTTAGCAAAAAATTTAATCATTGCCAAAGAAAAACATTTGCAACGTATTGAGGAAAATATTTTTTTGTCACAAAAATTGGGAATTTTTAGTGACGGACTGGCAATGAAATATTTGGTCACGAAATAATCAAAACGACGAAAAACAACATGAAATTAGTAACGACATTTATAAATATAAGAACAAATATATTCGTTGCTAAAAAATAGCAACGGATATAGGGCATCTCTATTTCGTTGAAAATCTAGCAACAACTTTTATTTTTTCCATTGCTAAATGGTTAGCAACGCGTAATATAGCAACGACTATATTCCGTCGCTGATCCGTCTCTAAATGGCTTTAGCGACAGATTTATGTTGAATAGAAACATTATTGGTCTCTTGCTAAACGTGATTTTTTAGTAGTGATGTATACATGGTCTTGAATATGTATCATAGTATTGACTCATCTCCCATGAAGGGTATGTGTTACGGGCTCATTTTACACTGTGTCAGCGGCATACAATTTTACCCGTGCGGCGCCCATGGTTCCCCCAACTATGGGCCAGCCTTCCTCATTTCTCAGGTCTTTAGAACGATCTGTACCTGTGGGAATCTCGCCTTAGAGGTTTTCTCCCATTGGTGCCTCTCTATCAACATGTCGCCAGTCATGGTCTACATATAAGAAACTCGTGTGGCGCACATTCAATACTTGGATCTCATCCATATTCACTCCTGGGGATAGCTATGGACATACTCGTCCCTCGCCTAGGAATGAGCATCTCCATCACATGCACAGTCCTATCCTCAAGCTTGACATCGCCTCGTGCATATGCACTTGGCCTTTGCTTCGCCCTAGTAGGGAAACCCTCAATGATTGGCCTTAGTCATAAGCATTTTTCTTGGATATTCCCTCTCATGTATTATGGTATAGCCAAGCATATCCCACGAAACTTCCATCTAACTTTCATAGCACAGCGTCGCCCCACAACTGTGCGTCTATGCCAATGAACCCTTGCTCGCTTGGCTGAACCTTGTCCAAGATCACGAGTCTCTTCGGGAAAGTATCTCGATTGATCTATCAGATTTTAGGCATCATTCCATCACTTAGATAGCCCGTGGGGCTTGTCGCTTCATATAGCCAACCTCTAGCCTTGTTGGGGCGCCCAACGCTAGTCCACCCGACCCTGCGTTGCCCATAGGGTTCCCGAGCCCTATAAGTACCTTGCGCATTCCTTTGACATACCAAGGTAGGACCTTGAGGTTGTTCCTTAAGACAACATACTTTGGGACCTTAAGTCAAATCCGCACCATGCTCCTCACGGCCATCATCTCGTCCGGGAATACTAGCCCATCCATGTCTGGCATGTCTATCCCTTCGATCTTTTGCCTCTAGCAGACAACTTTATTCCTTCCTGTACTTTCACCTTTTATCTAATCATATCTAGGTAGGCATCCCTCAATGTGGCATCTTTGCCAACCACGCCCTTATGGTTCTTTTCTCATTTCTTCGAGCGATGTCATTGGCGGTAGCCCAAATCAAGAACTTTGTCCCAATCATCATTCACAACAACCTTTGAAACCCATACATCACCATGCCACCTTTTGGCATCTCATGTGTTCCGCGCCCATAGGCATCTCGCACTCTCTTAGGACGTAGCTTTGGAAAGTACTTCCAATCTCAAAGTGCCGGTATCTGCTCACTACTCTGTGAATTAGACCATTCATTCAAAACTCTCTCTTTACCTTTGTAGTCCTTCGATGTTCGGGGCACCATCGTACCTATTATCTATGGAGATAACTCCCTTGGTTCATTCATCTGCAGCCTCCGACCCGCTCTTCTACTCTTGGAAATAACCTATTCTTGAACTTCGAACCCAATCCATTTTCGGGGCTTTAGCTAATCCCACTTTGACGACTTTTCTTACCCATAGTACTTTGGCATGACACCTCTCCATGAAATGGTTTAGTTTTTGACGTACCGCTCACACACCTGATGGCTTTACCTCTACCTGACTTTAACACCCATTTACTGCCAAAGAAGCCGGCACTCAGGTCTTTCTTTACGTTGTCGCGGCCTAATGGTCCACTTGGTTCTAACCTGGTTCTTGCCTTGCATAGCACTCTCTCAACTACAAGCTCTGGTTGCCTATGCTGTAGGATTCACTACCAACTCATCCTTCATGGCTCTCTTATGCAGGGAATCTCCTGCCACTCCTCGCAACCCATTGGATGGCTAGGTTTCGTTCCAACCTTGAGTTCGACTTTCTTAGTCGGACTCCTTCATGCGTCTTCCGGAAAATCTCAAGTCCAACCTTCCTGGTGGACATTCAACTTGATTCCTTAATTGCATCCATGGCAAGATCTAAGCATGATCAAGACCAATGTTTATACTCTACGGCTTCAACTCTCTTGGAACATGGCTGCACGACCTGGCAAACATGGATCATCCTCTTAACTATCTGACTTATCAGCATATCCCCTTCTCTACCTTAGCCTAGACTCGTTCATGGCTGACAACTCTGGCTCATCTCTTTGCACAAAGAAACTATTTAACTGACAACCTTATGATGCACTCCACCAACCTTGCTTGACGTCCTCGTCAAGTCCATGCTCTCTTCTGACCATAGTTGCCAACATACTGCTAACAGTGTTTCTGACGAACTGATGGTTCCCCACAATTAAGGACATTTGAGCAATAGCTATTCGATTGTCAAACTTTATAGCTCCACTCAAACATCATCGCACGATGACCATACCTGTTTGCCCAATGTGACTCTATAGAATCCCTCTGCATACGGTACCCACTGACTTAAAGTCATCCCTTGAAGATATATCAATCACTCTTGGATGCTTCGAAGATGAATCAACCCACACAGACGAAGGCGGATCAACGGATGTGACATAGCGTGATTCTGAAATGATGGGCCTTGGTTGACATAGCTATCTCAAGCATCTCAAAATACAACAAATTCCCTTCACAAGGTAGCATCGTCTCAAATGATCTTCATGAGAACGATGAATGTTAATCTATGCTTTGACATGATCGGTGCAATGACATCCATAATCTGCTCTCAATTCTACTCTCTGATACTACTTGCGTAGGAAGTGGTCTTGCTCTTATACCACTTGTCACGGGCTCATTTTTCACTGTGTCAGTGGCACACTATTTTTCTTGTGTGGCGCCCATGGTTCCCCCAATAATGGGCTAGACTTTCTCATTTCCCAGGTCTTTAGCACGATCCTGTGTCTGTGGGAAGCTCACCTTAGAGGTTTGCTCCCTTTGATGTCGCTCTATCAACATGTCGCCAATCATGGCTGACGTATAAGCAACTCTTGTGGGGTACCTTCAATACGTGGATATCGTCCATATGCGCTCCTGGGTATGGCTACAGACATACTCGTACCTCTCCTAGGCCTGAGCATCTCCATCACATACACAGTCCTATCCTCAAGCTTGACATCACCTCGTGCATGTGTACTTAGCCTTTGTTTCGCCCAAGTAAGGAAACCCTCAATCCTTGGCCTTTGTACAAACATCTTTCTTAGATATTCCCTCTCATGTCTTATGGCATAGACAAGCATAGCCCACACAACTTGTATCCAACTTTCATAGCACAACGTCAACCTACAACTGCGCGTCTACGCCAATGGACCCTTGCTCGCTTGACTGAACCTTGGCCAAGCATACAAGTCAGCTCATGAGTCTCTTGGGGAGAGTATCTCGATTTCTCTATCAGCTTGGAGGCATCCTTCCATAACTTAAACATCCCGCGGGGATTTTAGTTTCATATAGCCAACCTTTAGCCTTTTCGAGGCACCCAACGCTAGTCCACCCGACCCTGCATTGCCCATAGGGTTCCCGAGCTCTATGAGTACCTTGTGCATTCCTTTGACATGCCAAGGCAGACCCTTGAGGTTGTCCTTCAAGAAAGCACACTTGGGGTGGCCATCTGTCGACACAACTGAGGGAGGCTGGTAGGCTGTCACCGTGTATATGCTTAACATAAATAATTCCAATGTCTGGCACTAGACATCATTCTGCCCGAGAATTATTCTGGGGCTTAGACTATCCATCCGACCTCCAAATTGGGTTTAGTTCGTTCCTAGTCCTTTCTCTTGACTTCTTTCACATCTCCATAAAGTTTCATCCTATTCCCATACTCATGGAACGAGTTATGGCCTTTGGACCAATCAGCAAATTACAAGAATGCCACTGGACCTTGGCCAAGTCAAGCCCCTATCTAAACGCAGTCCAAATGACACCAAATTTGGTAAGCATACATAAGGTACTCTTAATATAAACATTTTAAATCAAAATCCTTCCATTCCACTTGTAGCTCAAAATGGCACGACACTAATATCAAACACCGCACACGATCCTCACCATGCCTTCACCCCCTTGGGCTTACACAAAGCCTCCACCCCCTTGGGATTACACCAATCCCTCTTCAAATCACCTCGAAACTCTTAGAACATGTCATGCAACATATCTAGATGCTTGTTGCCCTATTTAATGCACCTTTGCCTCATCCTCAACTTCAGCACATTCCTTCAGCACATGCCGTCTGCATAGATGACAGGGGTAAGGCCTAGTTGACACACACAATCTTGCCGGGTGACAGGCCCCAAAACTTTGAGGCATCACAGTATGTCTTTTTTAGTTAAAAACTATGCAGATGATAGTTTAGACAACTCATGTCTAACTTTGAGTTCACTAATCTACTCAGTTATTTTATTCTCCAGAACTCACAATTGACAACAGAAATAGACTAACTCGATTTAATCACATAATAATAAACATAATCTATCTAACGATATCTAGGTAATAAACTTTCAACTCTTTTTTATCATCAACTTTAGAAATGATAAATTTAAAGTTGTCTCATCTCTACTTGTCACATAGACTGTAGAAGCGACTTCCTATGCGAATTGGGCAATCTTTTTGTCTGTTTCACATACATTTTTTATCCTAAAAAATTATTGTACCCCATAAAAAAAGATATATGTATATGAATAAACAAGATGAAAAATTAGGTATAAATCACATTAACTTCAATAATGTTAATTCCATGAACATGCTAGAAAAATAAAATATAAATGCATCAACATCTATGTAAACCCAATGACTTTACATGTCTATCATAAGAATCACATTCTATCATAAGTACTTTATTCTAGAATATTTTTTAAGGTCATAAAGCAACATATGAAGTAAACATACTTTATGTTCTTTGTCTTTCTTCATGAAACCTACACGTTGTTCCATATAGATTTTATCTTCTACTTCTTCATTGAGAAATACAATTTTCAAATTCATTTTATGTACTTCAAGATCTAACATTGTCACTATAGACAAAATTAATCTTATTAAAGTAAAGCTTAAAGCAAGTGAAAAAGTTTCTTCATAATCAATTCCTTCCTATTATGTGTACCCCTCAGCTACTAACAGAGATTTAAATCTTTCAATACTTCCATTTACCTTGAGCTTGATTTTCATTAGATTTTTGGCCTATAGGTAGATCAATCAATTCCAACACTTAATTAGATTTCATTGACTTCATTTTCTTTTTCATTGCTTTTTTTATTTTTTCTTTAGCTAGGCATGTAAGAGCCTCATTTATGTTTCATGTCCCTTCATCATCTACAGTATCTAAAAATGCTATCTCTTTGATCTCAAATTAGCGATAAGAAATTTGTGTATGACTTATTCGTCGAGGTTTAGATTGACAAATTGACTAATAAATTGATAAATTACTCCCTCGAATATTACTAGGACTTGTCGAAATAGGAACTGCTCCATTATCATCAACATATGTCCTACTCAAATCCATTTGAACGTTGGTAGCAGAAGCAGTCTGATATATTATTTTTTTAAAGGGATAAGCCTTGAACTATTTCTCACTACTTATATAAATCATTCTCCCTATATATAACATCAGGTGACACAATTTTAGTTATAGTTTTATCAACTTGTTTACCCATGAATACATAACTCTTAGATTGTTCAAAGTATCTTATAAAGATGCATATCTTTTTTCTTGAAACTAATTTTTCATATTGGAAAGAAGGATCAAAATAAAAGTAGCACAACCCCAAGGCTTCAAAAATTTCAAATCAGGCTTTTTTTAGTCTATAACTCATATTCCTTAGTTGTAGCTGATTTAAAAAGGACAATTAAGTATAGTGAGCAAAGTATTACCCAAATAGGTGATTGACCATTTTACTTGTGCCATCACTGACTTAATCATTTCTAATAAGGTTCTATTTTGTTGTTCCGCAAAACCTTTTTTTGGTGGAGTGTAAAGTGTAGTTAATTTTCTTTTATTCTTCTTTCCCAACACAATCGATTGAATTCATCACACAAATACTTTCTTCCTCGATAGACTTTTTCTAGAGTTTCAATTTGTCTATTCAGTTGATTCTCAACTATATTTTTAAACTTAATGAAGTAACTCAAAACATCAGATTTGTGAGAAGTCAACTATAAAAGATCGAAACGAGTAAAATCATCAATAAAGTGATGTAGTAAATAGCACTATGTCATGCCCTTATATTCATTAGACAAAAATATAATAATGGATTAATTGCAATGGAGTATTATATCTTGTGATTTTTTTAAATGATTTTTGCAGTTTTTTGACTAGACATGATTCATAAGTAAACAATTCTAATTTGTCTATAGTTCCTTCAAGACCTTTGGCTAAGTGATTCATTCTTTCTTGACTAATATGACCAAATCTAGTATGCCACATATGTACATCATTCTCACAATTAGAAGTTCACATAAATAAGAGTAAACTAATGGTATTATTATTGAATCTTTGAACAATATCTTATAAAAAAAATCAATTAGAAGAATAATAAGTTTCCTATTTTATCTTGGCCAAATACATAACTTTACCATGTTCATAAAAGATGAAATTAAATCCTAAGTTAATCAACATTGTAGTACAGATTTGTTTACGATGAATTGATTGGGGCAAATAATACATCTTATATATATAAAGTTGGCCACCACACATTTCTTGTTTGTAGGTAACAATTCCTTTGACCTATTTTTCGTAGTTATTTCCTACATAAATCGATTTGAATTCTTGTGGGATTCGTCAAAAATTAGTGAAAGCATCTCTATTTGTCGCTATATTCTTGGCGGATGCTTAGTCTGTAAGTAATATAAGATGTGATGTAGTTAAAAAATAGAATAAAAAATATTTACATCACTATGTAAATTATTAATATCATGCACCTTTTTAGGTTTGAAAGAATCACGATCAAAGTGTCCTTTTCCTCATAATTGTAGCACCTAAGCATAGACGTATTTGCTTTTCCTTTGGAGCAGAAACATGTTGGTCTCCTTGTTTATTAATTTGAGGCTTCTTTGAGACATTCCATTCCCTCTCTTTTTAGAAAAGTCATCGATCTTGCCTTTTTTAAAAAAAAATCATATCCATCTTGTGGACCTGAATTAATACATTTGTAGTGGTATTGTCTACTTCGAGGTTCTCTACTTCAAGTTTTAAGTAATGTTTAGCTCTTTCATAGTTTTGAAGCTAACATTGTGGTTAAGTGCGTTTTTATGTTTCTTTAGCTTTGGGGTAGGGAGGGAATCACAACTTTAAGTTGTTTCTCTTCGGTCAATACATGACCGCCATCTTTCACTTCATTCACCACGTATAACATATGACAAAGATACTTATGCATAGTATGATCAGGATGTTTCTTATAAGTACCAAAATTAATAGTAAGAGACTTTAACTTGGCAGCTCAAGTATGGTCATATTTTCTCTTTCATGCAGACCTCATGCCCTTAGCATTATTATACTTTCGAGATTCTATCCAGATATCATTATCCATGTTTTTCAGCAATATTATGAGAGTAGGAGATATTTTTTTTTGAACTTGATATGTCTCAAGATATATCACATGTTGGGGGATATCACCATTTTCTGAAAATGTCTGAGACATATTAAGAGCTTGAGGAGTCTCTTGCTCTTCTAGTACGTATTGAAATTTCATATCCCATATTTCATAATTATCATAGTTAAACTTATCACATTTGTTGAGCTCGACGATAATATTCTTGGAGCAGTTGACATACTTGTTTAAACATGTATAAAGTATCATGAGACAACTATGTACATTTTATAGCGTAAATTGATATACATAATAATTATTACAATATTAATTTCACAGCAAATTTAGGATCGAAAGTACACAAAGTGTCAATCATCTCCTGAATTTCAATATGTCATATATCTAACATAATCAATCATTTAAGAATCACGTATCTTGAATCACACAAATTAAAGATTCAAGAAGTATCAACTTTTGAGGTTTACAATAACATACAGATATGGCACAAGGTGATGAAGCACAGTCATGGCTTTCAGATCACCTGGCTGCACTGTCATGCAGAAAATAGAGAGAGAGAGAGAGAGATGGAGAGAGAGAGGGAGAGAGAGAGAGAGAGAGAGAGAGAGAGGACTTACAGATGCACGTCAACATTTTTACACCGATAGCAGGTAAGAATTGCTTTTTGAAAACCTATATCACCGCAAATTTCACAAATTTTTTCCTTCAAGTTCAAACAGAAAACACAACAAAATAAGTGAAGCTCGTATTGCCCTCAGGTTTCTTCAAAGAACAAGGATTTAGATGCTATCAAAGTGCTCCATTCATCTTGTTTTGTCACACAGAATCAGTTAATGATATAGATGATATTATCATAGCTCTAAACAAACATACTGGAAAGTTGAGAACTTTAGAAGTTAATACTCTCTATTTTTGGTACGTACAACATGCCATCCTATACATCTGACGGAATATATCAATTGTTACAAATTGAATACATTATCTATAAAAGACTTTTAACCGTAAGAAATATCTAATGAGCTGGTCAAACCCACCAAATATTAGTACCACACAGTATTGTTCCCAGGGGCCATAAGAACATAGATTGTATTATTTAACTGGTTTTGTATAGACAAGACATGTGAAAAACAATGAACCATGAAGCACCACCCTCGTATATTTGATTAACAAAAAAAGAGTAGTGATTATTTTGATAGAGAACTAGTCCAGCAGTATGCGCTGGTATAACTTATATACACTTATTTTTACTAATATACTTTTATAATAATTGGGTTCAACTCATCATGCGAGTACTAGTTCACAGGTACTCTCTTGTTTTTGTTAGGATACTGCATCTCTTTGTGATGCGCGTATGGACTCTTAGGGATGTGCAGACCCTTGCTTGGCTCTGTGCTCATTCCATTGGTTTATGGCGAGCCCCATATACCAATTGGGGAACTTTTGCTTATGATATGAACATTTGAATATCTTAAGTATCCGTGGTCAAGTTAAGTCACCAGTGCCGTTTCGTCCAACCAGGAACGTGGAGCTTGACAAACTTTGAATAGAACTTGAATATTTTCATAGCCACATCTATAATTGGCAGGCTGCACAGACATTAAAGAAGTTACCTATTCATTCTACTATTGATCGTGCTATTGATCTTCAAGAAATAAGTCTCAATTTTTATCGAAATCCACACATGTCGAACGGGTAAGTGATGAGAAAGAAATGCAAGGCTCAAGTAACGACAATACCCATTGGGCATGATTGTTGGTAAGGAATGAGACTCAAGGATGAAGTTGAAAGTGTAGTAAAGACTAAGGTGCATGTTGTCAGTGAGGAGGTAATTGTAGAATGGATGAGGAAGCCAAATATGAATTACATTCTTAAGAAGGAGAATGTGAAAATATCATTAATTATTGTTGGAAGAACACTGAGGCCTGGGGAAAGACACACAATTAGGCATGTATAAGGGAACTTTGAAGCAGTGGCGGAGCCAAAAATTTAGCAAAGGGTGTGCAAATTTTCTTCCCAGTTATGTTAAGGGTGTGCAAAAATAAATATTTACTCATAATAGCTAACATTTAACCTTTGTAGACCACGTAATTACTCAACGAAGGGTGTTCATCTGACCACCCTTTGTTTAAGGTGGCTCCGCCCATGCTTTGAAGGATAGACTTCTTTATTCCAGGAGTTCGAGTAAACAAAGTTTTAACATAATTTTCCTATGTCTAGTGGAGTAAGCTTTCTCTAAGAGAAGGGTCCATTGAATGTAATCTTATCATGCATTTTTATAAGAGGCTGTTTCCCAAGCTCAAACCTGTGACCCCTCGATCATATAAAACTACCTTTACCATCTATGCCAAGGCTTTCTGAAACAAGTATTTAGGCTATAAACACACACAATAAGAAGTATTATGTTTCCTTTATAATTGTAACACCCCAACTTAGGAAGGAGTGCCACATCGGCAAAACACAGGAGGGATACTATGTATATAACTAAGAAAGCCTTAATTCATAGTAAGTCGTGCGGGTCTGGGCCCAGAACTGACAATGTCAGTGTGTTGGTGAGTACAGGAGAGATACTAGGTATATTAGTAAGAAAGCCTTACTTTAGTTGGGGAGTTATAGGGTCTCCCGAGCCTTTATGGTTCGAGATGCCCAGCTCGGGCAGTGTTCCAGTACCTTCTGAGTATTGTAATAATATTTAATAATATCATCTTCTTCTCTCGGGCCTTGATGGTTCGGGATGCCCGTCGCGGTCAGGGCCCCGGCTCAGGTAATGTTGCGGTACCTTCTGATTATTGTAATAATAATATTATCTTCTACTCATAACAAAGAATCTTTAATAAGAAAGCAAAAGAGCAAATAGATATGAAGGTTGATGAATTTTAAGCCTATTCATGTCACGCTTATTTTCAATGGCAATTGCAAATCAAAGCGGACAACCGGAAGTTGCTCCGATTGTAAGCACCTCTCACCTCTAACCCAAAGGTTGTGAGTTCCAATCACCAATAGAGAAAAAAAGGGTGGAAGCTCCTGAGGAGTGGCCAAAAAAAAAAAAAAAAGACACGCTGGTGGAACTTTGTATCCATGTAATCTGATCATTGCACATTATCGTTAGTCTGAAGTGTTGACCACTCATTATGTTTTTTACAATCACCCTGGATCATCTTAGGATTTTCTATCCAGCCTTATGAAATATATTCAACAAAGTATTTATCTATCTCTATTTAAGAAAGATATTCAATAGAGATTATATATTCTATTGAGCTGATCAATAAGGATAGATTTAGAAAAATATATTTATGACTTTTTTAACTTCAAATATATTGCAAGAAATTCAGTTTCATGAAATAGACAATTATCAATTTCTATAATAATTATTCTGTCAGGGATCCTATAATACCTACTGAAACCAAAAGATTTTTTTTTTCAAATGATACACAAAAGGTAAGTTTAGCATCACGGATTCTTTCTTTTTGTCTGCCATCGGATGTCCAAAATTCCCCCATTGAAGTCTCGACTAATTCGAATCACGCATTACAAGACTCATTCTGGAAATTGCACTTCCAACAAAATTTGAAGAAAGCAAAGAGCAAATAGAAATAAAGTTTAATGAATTTTAAACCTATTCATGTCACGCTTATTTACAATGGCAATTGCAAATCAAAGTGGACAACCAGAAGTTGCTCCGATTGTAAGCACCTCTCATCTCTAACCCAAAGGTTGTTGGTTCAAGTCACCAACAGAGAAAAAAAGGGTGGAAGATCCTAGGGAGTGGCCAAAAAAAAAAAAGACATGCCGGTGGAACTTTGTATCCATGTAAATAAAATACTACTACTCTGATTACTGCACATTATCATTTGTCTAAAGTGTTGAACACTCATTAAATTTTTTATAATCACCGTGTTTGGATCCTCTTAGGAGTTTCTATCCAACCTTATGAAATATATTCAACAAAGTATTTATCTATCTTTATTTAAGAAAGATATTCAATAGAGTTTCTATATTCTATTGAGCTGATCAATAAGGATAGATTTAGAAAAAAATATTTATGACTTCTTAATTTTAACTTCAAATATATTATAAGAAATTCAGTTTCAGGAAATAGACAATTATTAATTTTTATAATAATTATTTGTGATCAGGGATCCTATAATTCCTACTCACACCAAAACAAATATTTTTTGTCAAATGCTACACAAACGGTAAGTTTAGCATCACTGATTCTTTCTTATTGTTTGACATCGGGTGTCCGAAATTACTTCATTGAAGTGTAGACTAATTCGAATCGCGGATTACAAGACTCATTCTGAGAATTGCACTTCCAACAAAATTTTCTCCATACCAAAGTGTCAAATCCAAAAACTTTAAATAATGGTGGAGTAGTCCCACTACTACACCACTTTACATGTTGGTTAGCAACACTAATTCAACTCATAAACCCCCCACCCCCCACCCTCCCACCCCCCAAAAAAAAAACAATCCTTGAGACATTTTCAAACCACCTGCATACCAATTTTGAACTTACCAGTATTACGGAAAAATCTCATCTACGCTTTTATTTTTAGTTTTACTCATTTTCCATTTTAAAAATATTTCGGTGATAAGAAAACCAAAATACCCTAGTAATTATTTTGAAGCATATGTCTCAGAAATATTACTAGTTCATTTACTCTTTTTTCATTATTTTTCCATTTTAAAAACATCCAACAATCAGAAATCTGAAATACTCAACTAATTATTCTCCATTAATATAAAATAAATCACATCTTTCAAAAAAAAAAAAAATCTTGTTGATTGCTCTATATTTACAACCATGAGAAAAGTCTTACACTTTCAATGTTAGTGAAAGTTCGATTCTCACCCTATAATACATCATTTTCGCTTCCTATACCCCAACAACAATCAATGATACTATCACTTCCCGTATCCCCACTAATCATCATCGCAAAAATAAGTCGTCCTTTCCTATGGAGGAAAAACAAAACAAAAGTAGAATTGACGTGTGGTTTTACTAGAGTTATACCTTGTGGGCCTTATGAATGTTGTTTGGTTCATTTGGTCTCGGATGGTGAGTGTCCATTGGAGCTCCACGACGGCACACTAACAAAGGAAGAAAGTTTGAAAAAGTTCTACACAAATTTTAGGGTATTAAATAGTGCAAATTTTAGATTAAAAAATTATGGACTATGACAACTTTGTTTAATCAAATGGAAATTTTGGCACATTTGACTATTGGGAGATTGTTTCACATTGATGTCCTCCATTTTTCATAATTGTTCTTTTGTCACCACATGGTTTTGATAATTTCACTTATACATTTTGCTTAGTACAATCATAGCAAACCCAAAAGTTAGTAACTGGAATGTGCAAACCGTTATGCAGGATGACAAGATAATCATGATATTTATATGTATGCAAAATCATTATACAGTCCAAACAAGACCACCATAATATCTATCTGTAAATAAAATGGTAGTAATGCTGATAAAATGCATATAACAACATCTCATCGAATTAGCAATCATAATAATGTGATAAACCAACAATCACTGTAATTTTGATAGTCACAATGAAATAAAGCACCACCTCCTACTCCCAATCTTGATACAGAACCTAAATAATCGAATATAAATTTTGTTGAGAGTAACATCGACAAAAATTAAGAGACACCTAACTGTTGACGTTTCAAAATATGCTAGACCCAAAAATCATGAACTAAAGGCTCACGAAAACAAAGAAAGTTAATAGCTTTCACGTACATACTGTGAATTCGATCTTGAACAAGTTGATTTAGATATTTAATTATTTATTGGCAATCAAATATCACATTCAATAATTTTTTCAATAAAAGAATCTTAGCGTGAATGAAACAATTAATAATCAATGCGATTATTGTTCTTATAGAAAATTATTATATCACCACCATATAGGTATATATTCTATTAATACAACACTTATGGTTGTTGTACTACCTTACTTCTACGTGGAGGTGAGTTATCAACACCATGTCATTGCCTATTCTCTTACTTTTAGTGCGGTACATGTCAACCTATTCACTCGGGTATAGCATAATGTCACGATCAAATACACATAAAATTGTACATATATTATAAATAATATAATTATTAGCTTATGTAATAATAATTTCTGCGTTTATATAACTTGATATCTTTGTTAAAATATTAATAAATTATAAAAGTTCGTATAAAATAAATACATACACAAAATATATCGTAACTACAAAATATTTTCATGTATAGTAAAGGAATTTTGAAACTAAAATATAATTTAATCAAATTTTAATTTAATTCAAACTTCCAGAAACGCGGATAATGTTATGGTAAATCCTAAAATTTATACTTGTAAACCATAGAAATATGAAAATAAAAGTTACTAAAAAAAGACACCTTTCCTTTAGCATGTACAATTTATATGATGATATTAAGGATACTGAGTGGTTAGCAGATTTAGAGACATGTGACTACACTTGTTATCGCAGTTCAAGCTAATAAATAGGCACAATCATTATGGATAATGATTAAAGCAAGTATATAATCAAGGAAAAATAACAAAGCTGAAATCTTTATCGCATAATTCACATCATAACTTAATGTACCAAATCTTTCACAATTAGTATGAATCCATAAGAGAGATATCAAGGCATTTCCTTGTTAAGTACAATTTCATATTCATCTTTGTAGTTGATCATATCAATAATTAAAACAAAAAGAACAAAGAAGATCATATCTATAATATTCATATATTGGCATAGCAATGTGGGCTCATAACCCCAACATTTTTGTATCAAATTGAACTCACACGATCATTATTCGTACTTTGATATGAAACTTACATGATCTGGCCATAACAATATATCAACGTCAAATCCTACCGTCCTAACATTTTTTTATCAATGAATAGGCACGGTTTCCTATCCTATATAAGTCAGTTCCTCAATAATATCACATCATATATGTAGAAATAATTCAACATACAAATGTAATAGGCATAATACATAAACATGACGTTTAACTTGACATTAAATCACATCTATGACCTCCAATTTTGAGTGTACATAAGTAGACACTTAATCTTGTCTAAAGTTAACAAGTAGACACACTGTCATGATCCGGGCCGGAGCATTGGACGTGACACGCACCCGATACTGTTGCTAGTACTAGCGAACATTCTAGCATATCACCCGAGTATACTTCTAATGCAAATGGATAAAGCGAAAGTAATATAGAATTCAATTATGATTTTCTCAAGATATAAACTTCACCCAAGATTATTAATATCGCATAATGTCCAACAATACCAATAGTTATGGTAAATGAAGACTGGAAATTACAAAGTTTTCTTGACAACTGCACCAGCCTGTGAAGCCTCTAGTAAGTACCAATGCTGAAAAGAAAGAAAATATATAATAATAATCATCATATCTTGTCCGGCCTCTTGGTGGAAAAGAGGCTCACCAATAGCAGAAGGTACAAATCCTAATGAGATGCCTGACTGCAAACTTGAGTGCAAGAACCCCTATCATGAAATGATGTAGCACCAAAGGTGGTCAATACATGGAATGTATTGGAATGTAAAATCATTTCAAGAGGATAGTACAACAAGAGGCTATAAATGATAATAAAATTCAAATGTAAAGTAAGACAACTAGAAAGGGACAAGAATATAAACTGAACTTATGATTGACTAAGGTAAATTTAATTTTTTTGATTTTCTGTGGGAGAAAGTAGTGAACCGTCATAACCACCATGTGAGCGTATGTAGTCTGATCTCATCCCGATCAGCTAAGCCTTCATATACCTTGCTGGGCACAGGACGTGACATTACATAATTTGCTAGCATGTATCCATGGTTAGCCCCTTTTCAGGACACATGAAAAAAAAGAGTCATTTGATTTACAAAATAATCTCTATCATATATCGTCAAACATAGTTTTGGGCATTTATTTTTAAACCTATGCCTTCACGTAGGGGAGGAGCTACAGTCCACGAAGGGTGGTCAGATCAACACCCTTCGTCGAATTTTTTTTTTGGAGTACATAGGTTAAATATAGATATATATGGTTATATACATTCTGTTGAATACCCTTGACAAACTAGAAAAATTTAGCCTAGAGATCAAGAGTGTGCAAATCTGTGTTGGAGACGTGGGTTCGATTCTCATTTCCTGCAATAGCTGCAATTTAATTCTCCTTTTTGAAGAAGGGAGCAGGTCCTTCGGACCGGGTCACATAGACCCAATTCTCTTTCAATAAAAGGGTATGAAGCCCAATATTACATTATATAATAAAAAAGGCCCAACTTTAACTTATAAAAAAGGGGACATTACATTATAAATAAAAAATGTCTAGCTTTAAAACCTATCTAACTCTTACACTTCTCCTTCTCTAACCCTTCCCTTCACCACAATCTTCTCTACATATTCTTTAAAAAAAATTTAAAATTTTGTACTACTTTTACTATCTTTGATACTAATTAATCAATAATTTGGTGTTAAAGTCTTCAAGTTTCAATGAGCTATCATTATAATTTTTTTTCAGTGACTATCGGAGTGTGAATTGCTAAAAGGTAATCTGTAATTCTTCTTATCTTTTAGTTTATTGCTTTTTCACCTTAAACTTGCTTTTGTGTATTTTTTTTGGTTTTGGACTAAGTAATTTAATATTCTAATTTTATCTAGTAGATAAATTGCTAGTTAATATTATTTGGGAGAATCGGACAATATTTCAAGTATTCATGATTTTTTTATTTGTTGAAATTGAATAATAAGTGTGATGCACTTGGCTTTTATTTTAGTTTGAGGTTTAAATGGGATAGGAGAAGTATTTTCGTAAAGTTTCTTAATAAGTTCAACGTCTCAAAATTAATCACCCTGAGATTTAGATGTTGATCAAATATAAATATCATCTCACTCTTCTCAGGGATAAAAATTCGATGTAAATGATCTAAAGGATGACCCCGCAGAAAGACCTCCGATTTTGAGTTATCCTCCGAAAATTCGTGATGAGATAAGATGGGGATACATTCTTAAACATACTTGCCAACCTCGAGAGCATCAGTTTCCTCAACCTTGATCAAGGGAGCATCGCCGAGTGCACTTGTAATTATATTTTCTAATCAAGCTTTTATTAATAGAATTTACTTTGCTGACTTTTTTTATATTATATGTTTCAACTTATTATCCTATATATTTTTTTATGATTAGTTTGGTTCAAAGATTCTTCTTCTTCAATATACGGTTTAAAATATTTTTTGACGACCCGCTTTTTTTCCAAAAAATATGAACACCTTGAACACCTTTAATCAAAATCCTGGCTCCGCCACTGCCTTCACGGTCAGCTAACTAACTCCCTTATGCTCATGAGGTTATCTTATCTATTTATATTCAAAGTGTTGTCCATATTAGGCCCATGCTCGTGATTTAGCCTATTTAGGCTCATGTACATAATTTGATCCTTTTTGGCCTCAAGTTGGAAATTCAATTATTCTGTATTTATGATATTGATACCTTTTCATAATATTCAGAATAGCTAAAAAATATTCTGTTAAGAATTCATTGACATGATTTCCACAACTCTTGAGAGATTATGTTTAGGAGTTAACTGAAAGGATAGTAATTTATACATGGTGTAATAGCTGAGATAACTAAATCTGTCCAGAAATAGATTTTTAGTATTAAATAGGATTATAAATGTAAGTTTGGGAAAATCCTTGAAGCATCGCTGTAATTGTTGAAGCTATAATGAGTTCTTCGCAACTTTGTAGTACTCAACTAAACCACATTTATAAAGGGACTCATGATTGCAAACATTAATCCTAATTGAACCACTATAACCAACAGACATATATCACTGACAAGAATAATGAGCCAACATAGTTTACTGTAGATAGTTAACCTAAAAACATATCACCAGTTTATGTCATGAAATAAAAATAGAGCAACCTAAAATTAATATCTATTAGTTCAGTAGCCTTAAATAGATTTCACATAAGACAAATCCCGTTAGCATCAAGGTAGTTAGTTTGCAACAATTAAGGACCTTTGAAATCATAGCAATTACAACTCGCTTTTGCAGGAATCCCCAACATGGTATTTGACTCTACCGCCAGGCTCAAGTTTTTTAGAATTTCACAAAATAACTTAGGCAATCTGGGAAAATTCTTTAATATATGCAAACACCAAGTTCCTAATCCACGCACCAAGTTAACAATACCAGACCAAGTGGAGAGAAGCAGATTACAAAACATAAAAGAGAACATCCAGAAAAGTGAGCAAGAGACAATTCTATACCTCAAAATGTTTAAAGGACTTCAGATCGCAAGGAGAAACTAAGCTTGATCCCTTGAGCCAATCTATGAAGATTCTTAGAGGTTGAGTTTCAGAGGGAGATTAGGATTGTTGTGCAATGATATTACGTTGTGAAACTGGTGGATGAAGCGGTGTGTTTAATACAGGAAATTACAGAAAATAAAGAGACATCTAAACGCATAAAACTGATGGGCTATAAAAGAGATTTATTTGCAGGGAAATAAAAGTAGCGTGTTATTTTCTGGAAACAAAAAAAAGTAACATATTTGCAAACAAATAAATTTCTGGATACAATGAATAAAAAGAGTTTTTAATTAATTGGGATAATGTTTAAAAAAAAAGAGAAAATTGCCCTTGAAGGATTTCACAAAGAAAAGGTTGTGAGATACTACACACACGTCCTATGTGGCATAATACACGTAGGATATCATTTATGATAAGAATTTTTCACGGAAGATGCCACATAGGATATATGTGTTTACTTGTTAAACTTTATACAAGTTTAAGTGCCTACTTGTGCACACAAAAGTTGGAGGTCATAGATGTGATTTCATGCCAAGTTAAAGGGAATGTTTATGTTTAATACCAATGTATTATTTGAATCAAAAATTTCAATAGGTATATCGATAAAACATGTTTTTCTTAATTATCATTATCACCAATTCATCAACAAAGCATTTATCCAATGCTTAAGTAATCAATATGTGGAAAGAGAATCAAAGGTAAAATCTAGCATTTTAAGTAATTTCTTCTTTAGATGTGATAGTCGCAATATTTATGTCGCACCATATATATGTTGTTTTTATACATTTGAAGACACGAACAATACATTAGCTGATAAAATACTCATATTAAGGTCAAAGTCATAATATATCTTTATAACAATTAGTTTTCAAGTATTCCCAATCCTTTACATGCCAAAATTTATCCAAACGATTCAACTCTAATGAAAAGATTGTTCAGTAATATCAAAACAAAGCAAAAAATTCAATCCATGTAACTTGCAAAAATATTTTCATCCTTCGCCAACAAGTAGAGTTGTATAACACCCCTCCTACTCATTCAAGACCTAAGCTAAGGCCCTGTCCGCCACGAGCATCAAAAACCATGAATGCCCGAGATGAACTTCTAATTGTCGTTCATACACATTGTCCATACACATAAGAGAAACATAAGATACCTATGACAGTTTATTATCAATTTTCGCTCAAAACACATTACCCTCTCCAATTTTAATCACTTTCAAACCCAACTGTGTATATCAATGAAAATCAACAATGTGACATAAAGGAATAATGATATGGCATCAAATTAGCAAAAATAACCATGTATATGTACAAGTTACACTACCCAAAAAAGTATGAAGATTGCAATGCAACCGATGTGCCCTTACAACACAAAATTCCATCTTCACTCATATATGAAATCAAGCACGTAAATGTAGGGACGGTCAAGAAACACTAACTCTCAGAGAGAAGTTCCAGTCAATGTATGCGAAATACCATAAGCTTTCCCTTATTTTCATCACCGAGGTTTTCAGACAGGTAATCTAAGCTAGGATCACTATAGGACTTTTTTTCAACTTGTAATGTAGGCTTGGGGCTGGTATGATACACAAGGATATTTAAAGTGACTAAGCCTCTTTGGAACTATACTATTTTTTGAGGGGGGTTTCACTAATCAACCTTTAACTTATTTCTCCCTTTCTTTATTGAAGCAAATTCAGGATGGATTCGGTCCTTTAGTCTTTCATTTTTTTTTTCACAATTTTTATTTTCTTATTCTTTTTTTACACTTTTTCATATTCACTTTACATCACGCACCCCTATGATAGACACCCTCAACATAGGCGATTTGCCTAAGTCAAAGTGCACAATGCCCAAGGAGGATCAGGGCAAAAACAGGATAATTGTGATACAAGTTGGAAGGTGATAGGTATAACAAAAAAATATATATATAGGCATTCAAGCTCAAAATCAGGATAAAGGGATATTATTCAAACATGGAAGGTCATTTAGGCTAAAAGTGGACTAATATAAAAAATGGTCTATGATCCTTTCCTAACCACTCTCCTACAACCAAGGCAAGACAAACCAGGAAAGTTTTGGATTTAACACACAACGTGAATTACGTAGTATCTCACAACACATGGTACAAAGGTACATCACAAGCTACTACCTATCCAGTTCATGCAATTGTTAGCAATGATTAATATATCCCTAATACCAATTCCATAAAAAGATTCACAGTAGTCGCATATAGATGCACATCACACAGTTACAAAATAGATAATTGGAGAGGTATTTATCATTCCCGAAAATCAACAAAAAACAAAAATGTCAACTGCCCCCTGATACTTATTTTTCTCTTAATTAACCACAACACATCACAAAACCAAACATAGTGCGCCTAAACATACCAGCTCTACTAGGAACAAGACTCCGATAAAAATAAGCACGGCAACAAAAACCCCAAGAAGATATCAACACCCACAAGCAGTCTCACCCTCAACTTAAAATCATGCATTGTCCCCAATGCATCAAACTAAATAAGAGAGTTCGTATCATACCTGGGGAACCATAGGTGCAGAGATCTGATGTCAATCATATAATACAAATACAAACAACAAAATGCCTTGGGTTGCCTCCCAAGCAGCGCTTGATTTAATGTCGTGGCACGACTAGGTTATGTTGACTACTCAGAATTCATCAAGATACCTTGAAAGTACTTCATACCTAGCTGGTGCATCTTTCCCATCTTTATAGAATACATCAACGATCGAGAAGACAATTATATCCTTTTGTTGTTTTATGAATTGATGGACTTCAAAATTAACTTCTTTCTCGTTGAGCCTAAACTTTAACTTATTTTGCTCCATGTCAACTAACACTCTCCCAGTGCTAAGAACTGTCAGCCCAAAATTATGGGCACTTCAAAGTCTACTTCACAATCAAGGATCACAAAGTCAGCAAGAAATATAAAATCGATGACTTTTACAAATACATCATGTAGCATACCGATCGCCCTTTTCACAGACCTATCCACCATAACTAGTCTCATATTGGTGGGTGTAGGGTCTCCTTAACCCAACTTTTTATAAACATCTAGCGGTATTAGATTAATGCTCGCTCCCAGATCACATAAGGCCTTAGAAAAATCCAAAGATATCGTAGAAGGAATAGTGAACACTCCTGGGTCTTCCTTCTTCTGCACCAAGGATCTTTTAGAAATAGAAATACAATGATGTATATTATCCACCGGTTTGTAGCTTACTTATCTTTTCTTCGTCACAAGATTCTTCATAAATTTAACATATCTTTGCATTTGCTCAAGTACTTCAACTAAAGACACGTTCACTGTCAACTGCTTCAACATAGCCATGAATTTGTTAAACTTTCCTTCATCTTCTTTCTTCTTTAATCAATGTGTAAATGGGGGTGGTGGACTTAGGATTTTAGCTGGGGAAACTTTTACCTCCTTTTTTATGCCTTCCTCCACATCACTAACATCCTTCAGCTTAGGAGGTTGTTCCACTTCCTCACTCTTCTTTTCCAAACTTCCTAAATCCACAGGAACCACTGAATATTCATCAACTATTTCCCAATCCATTTTGACCGCATCAGTATGAGAGGATGCCCCCAATCCTGGACTAGATAACATCTTACCGCTCCTAGTGGTAATATCCATACATGATCAATCAGTCCTAGGATTCTGAACTGTACCACTTGGTTGAGTCCCATTTTGTATTTGGTTGAATGTTGTGGATAATTTACTCATCTGCTGCTCCAGTTTTTTAATAACAGTTGAGTGCGAATTTACTAGTTGACTCATGTAAGATATGTCACTCTTCATAATAGTTACCCCAAAATTGGTCACCTCAACTCCCTTTAATAGTTTCTTAATCATGTCCTCTATGGACATTTTTCCTGAACTAGCAGCAACATTATCACGGATTCCAGGAGGTACATACAGTCTACTCTTGTCACTTTTTTCTTCCAATCTCCTTGATGGTTCCAACCTTGGTTTCCTTGACCACCGGTCCGAAAACCCCCTAGTTATGCAAGTAGTTATCCTCTTCCTCGGTGTTTGATTCATCTCCCTTACAGTGGGACCCTACAACTTTTACCTTTTCTATATTCCCTGATATCAAATGTTTCGTGAGCATATCCCTCTGGGTTTTTATGTGAGCCATATCCTTATCACACTCCTCTTTTCTCCAATGATGCTCTGCTAATAATACACTAGACCCAGTATTTCTTGCTACCTCAAAATCTCTGGTATGCCAAGTTCTACTTTTGAACATGTTCGTAGCCTCAGTAAAGGTGAGCTCCATAAAAGCTCCTCCTACAACATTATCCACTATTGGCTTTGTAATTGAGTTCAAACTTCTGTAGCATGATTCCATCAAGTGTTCATTAATCATCTTATGGTTTGAGCATTGAGTCAACTTCTTTTTAAACCTCGCCTAAGTCTCATGCAAAGATTCATTAGACAATTTCTTAAAGTTGATGATCTCATCTCTCAACTGTAACATTCTGGAGGGCGAAAGGAACCTTTCTAGGAAAGATTCTTTCAATTAGCTCCAGTTTTTTATTGAATCAAGAGTTAGCTCATTTAACCTCATAGTTGCCTCTGCAGACAGATACAATGGGAACAATCTCAAACGAATATAATTTTGTCCCACTCCATGATTATCAAACGACTTACAAATATTGATGAAATCCACCAAATATAGATTTGGATTATCACCAGGTAATCCACCAAAGATTCCTTTCAAATTCAGTAGCTGGATCATAGTTTTGGTGATATTGAATTTCACCCCAGGAGCTAGTGGTGGTAGAATGATTGCCCTTGTAGCTCCAGATCCATCTAAATCATCCTCATCATTTTACATATCAAACTACACATCTTGTAGGTCTAGTCTTCCGTTGAATGGATGATTTTGATTTACAGGTGCAACTACTCCTGCAGCACGCCTTCTATTAGCCAAGTCAATTAAATAATCATCTCCCAGGTCCTCTCCATCCAAATTTGGTACCCGACCTAGTTTAACTATATTCTGGTGAATTAACTAAGCCCTAGCCAAGGCGGTTATTCTTTCTGCTTCTTGTGGTTTGCCATTCTACCTGTTAACTAACGTTCCGGATGTACTGGTAATAATGGTTCACCTGAACTCCGTGTACTTGGCAGACACACTAACTACCCTACAGAGAACAAAAGCAACAAATAAAAGTAAAACCAGGAAATTTACTATGGGTCCATTATCACAGATATACTCAATTTGAAACCGTATTCCCCGGCAACGGCGCCAAAATTTGATATGCCCAAATTATACCTCTCTTACGACAGAGTAAGCGGTCGTTGTCAAATATATAACCTAACTAGGTTGGGGTCGAATCCCACAGAGGATAAGGTGTCACTCAAGTCTATTTGTGATTAAAATGATTGATAGATAATGGTTTTCTTTAATTGGTGGTTTTATCAATCAAACGATAATTAAAGTTTCTACTTGCTTCAGAACTCAAACCTAAAATTTCAGTGGTTAAAATCAATGATAGAGAGAAACTAGGGTTGTGATCACTATGATTATTAACCCCTCATTGAATGATAGTTGTAGTACTGGATTCTCATGACTTATGGGAAACACCAAATTATCAGTTTCGACAGTCCATATAAGTGTTTCTCAACCAACCTAGATGTTGAACTCTCTAATTCTCTCGAACTTAGGAAAACTTTCTATTCATACTGATTTTATCTCGAGTTGATCAATCATGTTACAACAATAATCAGTTGATGACAACTTAACCTTTCCAAATACTCGTTGATAATTCACTACGTTTAGTTTATTTCTCGGAAATTAAACTTACAAAAGATGAAGTCTGAAGTTGATTCTCTTCCAAGTTCAAGAAAAAGTTCCCAAAATCCAATCACAGAGTTGAAAATTGAATTCTAAGTTAAGAGTCCAAAAAATAGGTGAGTTTACCTTTGTAATAGGTTTTTGATACTGAATGAAATCCTAAAAGCCACTATTTATATTCGTACTTTAAGAAAAATTCAAAATAAAAAATTCAGTTTTTTTTCCTTTAGTTGACGACATGTTTGATAGCTTATCACAAAGCTGATAGCTTATCAGAGAATGTTGTCAGACCTTCTTCACTGTGATACCAAATGTGATGGCTTATCAGGAATCTGACGACTTATCAGTAAATGCCGTCACAACTACTTCAATCTTCTTGTGTTCTGCTTCAGTGTGACGATATGTCTGACGACTTATCAGAGATCTTATAACTTATCAGACATGTCGTCAGATATGTATCCATTTTCTTGTTCTCTGCCTCTATATGGCGAAATGTCTTATGGCTTATTAGAGATATGATAGCTTATCAGACCATGTCATCAGGTGATGTTTTCAAAACTCCATTATTTTCACCAAAAAGTATCCTTCTTGGCGTAGCTTTCATATATTTCCATGCATCCTGACTTTCCTACAAAATCACATGAAATATGATAAAAACAACAGTAGCTACTTAAGAACTTACAATTATTTCAAGTTAAAAGTCTTAAATGTGCAAACAGAAGGCTAGCACATCAATGGTCTACATACATCTTCTGCCTACTTTGAGTCTCTCTCAGTCCTAAATCATCCTGACTATACCCAATAACTACTGAAGCATATCCGTACCTTGAGGTATAACCTTAAAAACCTCAACCCATATAACCAGATAATGACTACCATACAAAGTCTCTAATAAAACACCGAAAACATGACTACACTCTAAAGTTGGACAAATAAATCATTAATGTGAGGCATAGGATAACAGTTCTTCACTGTCACCTTACTAAGCTACCTATAATCTATACAAATATGCAAAAGGTCCATCCTTCTTCAAAAACAATACAATTTCACCCTAAGGGGGCACACTCGATCTAATAAAACCCTTATCAAGAAGATTCCTAAGCTTAGAATTCAGCTCCTTAATCTTGACAGGAGCTACACGGTAAGGTGCCATAGAAATAGGTCGGGTTCTAGGATCGAGGTGAATTGCAAACTTAATCTCACATACAAGAGGAATACCACGAAGGTCGATAGGTAAAAGGTTATGAAACACACAACTAATAAGAACAAAGTCAAGCAATGAACTCTCAACACCAGCAACATAAACATAAGCAAGATGAGACTCGCACCTCTAGAAATATGTCTACTAGCACAAATATAAGATATAATCCTCACTGGCTCACATCTAACCACTCTCTACCACACAACCCAGGTACACCAGGCATAACTAAAGAAAAAATCTTAGAAAAATAGTCCATGACTACAGGATAGGGGATAATCAGTCCATGCACAAAATCTCATCAAATTCCACTAAAATAAAAAAAATAGTTCAACATAAGTATCAACATCACTGACAGTCACAACACCTGATCAGAATACATCAATCAACTACTAAAGAATCACTCACGATATTAGATATATACAATGGCATAAATAATAAAGTAATAGAAAACTAAAACTGTGGTGTAAAATAAACAGATGTACATATATAAGGATAAGTGGATCTGAGATCTCATAAACCAAGGGCTGACTGGTGGAACATCAAAATCACACCTATATATACAACATCTAAAGTCTAAGCCTCAGGTATAACAAGTACTATATAGCTCTGACTATGCCTGATACTTGGTTAGGCACCTAATTGACCTCCTATCCTATCTGAAAACTACCCCGAGAACTTTGGTAATCATAATGTGACCAAGAGAAACACCTCTTACTAAGGGGTTAACTGCTCAAATAAAAAGACCACTTTATGCTGAACCAACCATTCCCCTGACTAGGGAAATCCCATAAATAGTGACCAGGAAGTCCCAAAGTAAATCAAGAAATCTGAGCATAACCGAAACCAATAGATCCGACTGACTAAGAATGAACACCTCATATAGACAAACTAGGAAATAAACCCCTTGAAGACTAACAATTTCCCTTACTAGGGAGATCACTAGCACTAGATTGACCTCAATTAGTAATATAAAGAGCTTTCTAATCATGTCGACTCAGCTGACTCCAAGATAAAATTGATGAACATTGAGGATAAGCTCTGAGGACACATGCAAATAAAAATTCTCAGCCCTCTAACAAAGAAGCAAACTATCTCATACTCCACGACTATTATGGAACCTTGCTTTTATCTGGGGAACTGATCTCTCAATTGATCTCTATGGTTGCGATACATATACTTCTCCATGAATATTTGGGGAATTGAGTAGAAGGGGAAAATCTAGTCGGTCTAGAATCCATAAAATCTCCCCACCAATGATGAGTAGATAAGTCCAACTAAAATATGGCATAATCCTCATAATGAGTCTTCATGAGGCAAAACCATGTAGCCTATCCTTACACGCAGTCAGGTACATGCCTTTTAGGATCGTTATAAAATCTTGGTGGAGCTAATCAAATGAAACTTCCCAAAATATGTTTCTCCTCAAATGATATAGAAAGCTTGGGCACCACTGGCAAGATGACTATCACCTAAACAACTAATGGTGTAGGAGGAATCTCAACTCTGGGAGCCGCAGTTATTGGTTATGACCCTGTTTCCGCACCACTCTGATCCGAAGATTGTGTACCATATGATGGTACCCCACTAATAATACCCAAAAAATGAACCAATGTCTCTCTGAGCACTACTAAAGAAATGAATCTTGGTGGTTCCTGGGCTAATCCCCGGTCCACTACTCACTATGAAGGGAGAATTTCTGGCTCAGGTGCTGGAATACATTCTGGGAAAGGCGACCTATCCTATACTTTAACTGGGGACACGTCTGTAGGTTTTCCACAACCTCTAGGTCATCCATGTTCAATAATTGAAGTAGGATCCCTAGGATCGATCCCAAAATCCTTATATTATGTAGCGATACACATGCCCTAACATTCTACGAAAGAGTAAAGTTGAGAAAATATTCTACGAACCAACTCTAGCTCTTGGTACGGTATGAGTGAATGAAGTGAAGAACTCCTAAGAATGTCCCATAGCCTCTCGAAGATAGAAACAAACATTAATTTTTTGATTCGCAGGACTCTACTAGACACTTGATCTTGTACCAAGAATACTGGCAAAACCACGGCTCTAATACCAATTTGTCACGACTCGATTTATGATTCATGATGTCACCTACCAATTTCCACCAGTAGGTAAGCCCATACCATAATCTGGAGCTATTATAATGGGTTAATACAATAAGAAAGGCCCAACATAGGTGAAATTTAATAAACATCAATTTCTAACATAATGATCTTAGGTAGAATACACTGTCATAGGAGATGCCGATCTAAAAACCTGGTAGAGCTAGTATAAGAGCAATTAATAGTATTAATAAAATTCCAAAACTAGAATAGTTAATATATCTGTCTCAAATACTAAAGACTGAATACACGAGATGGGAGGAAAATGTGTGACTCAAACTCTAAGAGTTCACCCTATCTCCAAAATTCAATCACTATAAGAACCATGATCAAAGGTTATAAATAATACTTGAATCTGCACTAAAAATGTACAAAAGTGTAGTAGTGTAACAGAACAATAGGTACTCACTAGGCATCATTAGATGACTGAGCTAAATCATCATAAAGTACAAGATAATCATAACTAAGTCAAGGTACAAAATCGAACCTAAATCATCTCCATAATTGGTATATTTAATAAGTAAGCAATTCAGATAATAGTATAACATGATCACCCAAGTATTGAGAGAGGTTGACTGTGAATATCACAAATTCATAGACGGATTCGCTTCAAGATATCTTATCACTCTTTAAGAGGCATTCCTTACTATTTTTAAGAATCCTCTACGTGAACTATGTGTTTATATTGGTAGTCTATATTACATACGAGTGATCCTACTTGTTTTCTTGCGCTGCGTGTGCCTGATTTCCAATAGAATGTTCATAGGAAACTATTAGAGCAAAGTTCTGTTAAGAACTTTTGTTATCAATTGAATTTTCGTTTTAAATCCTATAAGGGTTAACACTAAATGTGTATAAATTCTAGAAAATATGGAATTTTAAAGATCAAGACCCACCTAATGAAATATAATTAACTCCCTTTTCCTATGACTTAATACAATACCTGAGAAAATAACTATTAGTATTATCATAAGTAAACCAGTAAGGATCCATGATAAGGGCGTGACGCACCCTGTGAGCTCCGAGTTAAGAGCGTGGCACGCCCTGTATGGTCTGCTGTAAGGGCATGGCACACTAATGTTCCCAGAGATGCTAAAACTCACGTTTCTCTTTAGACAAGTTAATACAAAATAAAAAGTCATATTTTTATAGTTTGGTAAGTAATTTAGACATTTACTAAGTCCTCAAATAACCACTAGCTTATAAATAGGTTAAAACATCCCTTAGCCATTAAATTCGTGTGAAGAATATAACTATAGTCAGATTCAAATAAGCATAACTTGATGATTACTAAGAATTTTTTAACTCAAGACCCGTAGATAGGTAGATAATTGGATTATCTTTTCAGCTCTACTTGTTTTTCTCTTATTCAATAAAGAAATAAAATATTATGATTATGGTACGGAAGAACTGTCAAAGCTGTCAATGATAATGACTCATTGTTAGATCAAAAGAGTAGCCAGGAGGAGGCGTTTACATGGTAATAGGGGCCGAATTTGGGTCTTTTGACCATGACCCATGCAACGACTCTTGGCCAGACCTAACAAGTCATTGCATAAGTCATCGGGATTGCTTTAAGAAGTTTTTCAGATGATTTTTGAGGGGTTTTTGGTATTTTATCACTCTGTTAACCCCAAAACTACATCATTTAAGATATCCTAAGGCTGAACATAAAGCCTAAACAACTCCAAATATGTCATTCTCAACACAATACATGAAATACTCAAAGAAAGATGCATTTTTCTCTTCCCCAAAGCAAGAAATTAGGGCTCTTCATCTCCAAGTTCAAATTCACAAAACTTTAGTTCAAGAATCATGTGTAATCAGGTATGTGGGTCTTCAATGAGGATATACTTTCATCCTCATGCTCAAATTATTATTTTTGTTCTTGAATTTTATGATTTTCATAAACTAGTATTTTTACCCAATTATTACTCCAAGCTTAAATTCAATCCCCCATGATATAATTGTCCCTCATAAGCATGATTTAATAATTTTTCATGGTTTCTTAGGCCCATATTATATCATTCATTTTATTCTCAAATCCATGCATGATTTACATGATATTAGTTAAGATTTCAAGCATATGATCAAGCTATATAAGATGTGTCTATTTTCAAGCCTATTAAGCATTATTTATCATGATTTTATGGATTTCAACACATATTAGTTCACATACCATGTTTTCCCATGAGAATTAGTATTTTCACAGTATTAGAATTTTAAACCCTCGGTTGTTGGTAAATTCACAATTTTGGACTTGTGCTATAAAATTTCTCTTTTTTCCTTTCAAATATTAAATATTCATTATGAGTTGCATTCTTCAGATATGGCAGGTTATGAACACCCGGTGACCTAGGGTATCATATATTGTTAGTCAAATACTCTTTCCTTCAGTTTTCATGATTTAGAATTATTTATGACAAAGAACTTATCTTTCAACCTCAAGACTTCAATATTATTAAGCTATTCAGTGCATTAGCTTATATTCTATTGGGAGTATTACTTAGAACCAAGCGAACGCAGGGATGAAGTCTCACCTATCATTTAGGACTGAGACCTTTACTAGAAGTCCCTAAGTTTAAGAATTACAATGCCATCATATGTTACAAGGGGTCACTCGCAGTTGAGGACTGACAACATCAACTATAGTTCAGTTCCATGCATTCAGTTTGCACTCAAGTTCATTTCTTGATTTTTTAGTTAGCATTCAGTAAAATTTTACGTCATATTCATCATTAACTAGAGATTAAATATAATAGTTACGCTTTTATTATTTTTTTCAGTTGACAAAAATATTTTAGCTTATAATTTCGAAATAACACTATGCTTCACAACTTTTACTTACAAGCATGTTTTAAATGCATATTTTAGCGAATGGTCTAGGTCCTACATTTCTAAGTTTGTTTTAAGAATTTCATGATTAATGCATATCTCACATACTTAGTTCATTCCAAAGTACCGACCGCATACCTCTTTTGCCTATATTTTTCATGTGATATAGATTCTGGTGCTTACTCTCATCATAGTCAAAACATATCATACCATTCATCCAGAAGGCTATGAGTTCTCATATTTTGAGGACTGAAGTCATTCACAGTTCTTGTATTTTATTTTTTATTCATATGTATTTATTAGGGATAGTTGGGAGTCATATCTCGACTACATATAGTCAATATTTATAGAGGCTTCAAAGATGGTCAGTCAGAGTCATTGTATGTAGTTTAAGTTCCTCTATATTTCAAATTACATTATTGTAATTTTTTTACAGTATCTTATTGAACTACCTTATTGTAATATCCCGTACTTTTCTTAGCTCAGTTTAGATCCTAGTGTGTCAAGAGTTAACTTCAAAACCATATAACTCTTGATGCGTATTGAATATTCCCAGTTCTAGACCTCCCTAATATGTAGATAATTGAATCAGCTTTCCAATGATACAAATTTTTCCTCAATTCGATACTCGATTAAGAAGTTATGGTGATTTTAGTGAAAGCTATAAAACACCGCGATAAGAACCGTGTGGCAGTGAAGGAGAAATTCACAATTCTCCTATTTCCTGTGGAACACATCGATTATCCCACTTCCTAGAGAAGTTCTAATTCTCGTTCATCCCTTTCAAGTAGCTTAACTTAATTTACCTGTATCGCATCAAAATTCCCAATTGGACAGACACCGTGTCGCGGTGAAGTGAAAAATGTCACCCGTTCTTTTTCCTATGAAGCAGCACGATTACGCCGCATCGTGCTAGAGCTAAAAATGACAAGTCCTTTTTCCAGTGATCCATCGCAATAGCGGCGCATCGCGGTGGTATGCCAAATCAGGATTTTTCTAGTTTAATTTTTACAAAGGGCAATCTACTTATTTTCCCAAGACCCAAATCATGAAAAACAAGGAATTTTACCTATTCTAAGCATTATATGCATACTTTCCACATAATTACTCTCCAAGAAATCCTAGAACATCAACTCTTAATCCCCAAGAAATCCAAATTCCACCATTCTTTTTCCAAGAGAACTCAAAATTAAAGATTTCCAATTCAGGAACTTCAAGAATCAATCTTCAAGAGCACAACTAGAAACTCAAAGTTCAATCTTTTTTATCAATTTCATCAATTAAGGTATGTGTGTTTTTCAACAAGGATAATTCTTTCATCCATGTGCCCAAAATTAGATTTAAAGTTAAATTCTATATGAAATTATTTGAATTTTTAGTTTAGGGTGTATACCCATGTATTACAATGTGAATATTATCAGTTTTGAGAGATTTATATGTTGAATTGCATGTCTACTTTGGTATTTTTATGCATATTGCTGAAATTTCCAGTTTTTGAATAGAATTATCAATATTTTCATTATCAAGCATTAACTTAATGAGTATTTGACATGAATTTGATGTATGGGTTGTTAAGCCCTAGTTTGAACGTTGAAATTTAAAGAATAACTATGTTTTAAGCATCCCATGAATAGTTATTTTCAGATTTTAATAAACCTTTGATCTTTCGATCCTCAGTTATGAAATGGAATCCACTTTACTATTTTATTATAGTTAATAGAAAATAGATTTAGCTTTTCTTATAGTTTGAAATAGATAGATGCATAATTGGTTTTCATTATAAACCCTTTTGATAGTTTTAAAAGTGGATTCCCAACAGAATGAACACACTGATTAAAGGGAGTAGTATTTAGCATCAAGTTAGGTATGTTCTCATGCCCCAGAACTACGAACCAACATATGTTCAAATTATCAGATTATTTCCATTTCTATATGTATGACAGATACAGATGTGATTACTTAGAATAGATTATACTACTTGGAAAAATTATGACACCTCTCCCCAACGTCAGGTTCTCCCATAAGGTAACTAGACGTTGTATACTATGATAACTCACATAGTGTATATCGGTTAGAAGAACCTCTCTACAGCTTATAAAACAGAGTAAAGAATAACAGAAAAGATTTTAGAAACCAAGTGTAAAGGCTCACGAATTTATTTGTATATTGTTTTATATAAGTCATTAGCTACTAGATTTCAGCTCTCAGTTTATAGATATAAAAGTGAGTCCTTTCTATATTTAGACAGTATGATTTTGAGATAAAATACAAGTACAACTTTTAGAACTATGTGTTATGACTCGCTAGATTTATACATCATGCTTTATTACTCGAGATCAAGATTCTCAATTTTCTTTTATTCAAGCTATTGTGAGTCATCTACACTTAGTATGCATTCTTTTGCAAATTTACACTAATTTTGTGATATTATTTTACTTATGCATCCACCCCCGTATACTCAGTACAATCCAGAAGTACTGATCCTCATTTATGTCTATGTTTCTACATTCTCTGATAATGTAGGTTTAGGTGCTTAGTTTTAGCAGCGTAAGTGATTTCGAGCATTTCCATGTACATCCCAATAGTTGATGATTCCTCATAGTTCAGGGACCCAGTCATTCAGATTTTTTAGTTTATTACAGTAGTTGATTTAGTATTTTGTAGATAGTTTGTGTCAGCTGGGGACTTGTCCCAGTGGCTCTCCAGTTTTAGTAGTGGAGGCTTGTTATACTGCTAGACATAGTTCAAATTTTCAGTATTTCTTTACCAGACTTTAAGTTTAATATTTTCAAATATTATGTTTAGATGATTTCAGCTTAGATCAGATAGACTCCCGCATTGATATTATGTTCATATTTCTCTATTTATGAGTATCCAAATTCAGTAAAAGGCTTATATGGTTAACTTGAAGCTACTCGTAGTCTTGAGCACCATGTGATATCTCTAGACCCATTTTTGGGGTGTTACAAACTTTGTATCAGAGCATAAGGTTATAAGAGTCCTAGGGAGTCAAAGAAGCTACATTACGTAGAGTCTTAATCTAGGGGTAGAAGCGGGCAACATTTATGAGCTAGAGGCTATTGGATATTTTTTTTAGGAAATCATCTCTTTCTTTCATGATCTATCATTCTTAAAATGTCTCTATCTGCTTTTAACTCGTTCTCTTACATGATAGTTGAATATGCCTTCTCGTAGAGCTAATGCCCACAAAAATAATAACTCACCACCCTATCCTACTGACCCTCTGAATGATAATGTATCCCATGCTGAATTTTGGGATGCCTTTTTGGCATTGGCCCAAGATGTGACTACCAATTTTTAGGGTTACCATCAATCTACAATCCCACTACAGGAAAATGAGGATTTAGCAGCAGCCAAAATTCGTAACTTCATAAGAATTTATACGCCTGAGTTCTTTGGATCAAAAGTAGGTGAGGATCCACAAATTTACTTAGATGAGGCGAGGAAGATCACCCAGATTATGTATGTTTTTGAAGAGGAGAGTTTAGAGTTGGCATCCTATAGATTGAACGATTTAGCATATGATTGGGTGGTTATGTGGAAGAATGATAGAGGTGATAATTTTGCTCTTATAAGTTGGCTGGTATTTCAGGATGTATTTTTAGATAGGTTCTTTTCACGTGAAATGAGAGAAACTAAGGTATAAAAGTTTGTGAACTTGAGGCAGGGCTTGATGACCATGAAGAAATACTGACTTAAGATCAACCAGTTGTCTAAGTATTCCCATGATACGATGGCTGACCCTAGAACAAGTATGAGTAAGTTTGTTACTTGAGTATCTAGTTTGGTAGCAAGAAGTGTTGGACTGCCATGCTAATTGAGGACATACATCTTCCTAGGTTGATGATTCATGCTCAACATATTGAGGGAGAAAAGTTCAAGGGAAGAGAATGGGGAAATAAGAAGGCTAGAACCAGGCAGTTTAAGTATGGCTAGACTAATATTAGAGGGGGAAATAGTTTATAGTTTCAGAATCGTTCATCTATTCCAGCGCCATCTTCAGCTAGTGCTCCCGCTCCTAGAGCTAGGCTAGAGTAGCGAGGTAAGACTTCTATGTCCAGATCTCAGAATAGTGTGAGTGGAAATCCTAGTTATCCTCCATGTGATAAGTATGGTAAGAATCATCTTGGTGAGCGCTTTTTAGGACAGAAAGGTTGTTATGGTTGTGGTAAGCTACAACACGGAATCAAAGAGTGTCCTCATGCTAAGTGGGGAAATAGATATTTTCGTCCCCTGACTTTGGCTACTAGCGCACCAGCTCTTCTAGGTTGCCTAGTCGATCCTTAGGGCGTATCAACTAGTAAAGGTGCCAGTCAGCACCAAAATTGATTTTATGCTTTATCATCCCATCAAGAGCTGGAGGATTCACCATATGTTGTTACTGGTATGCTTAGTTTCTTTCATCTTGATGTTTATGTGTTGCTAGACCCCAGGTCGAGTTTCTTTTATGTAACCCCCTTAGTTGCAGTGAATTTTGAAGTAGGTCCTAAAAAGCTTTCTAATCCCTTCTTACTTTCTACCCTAGTGGGTGAGTCAGTTGTTACCAAACAGATCTATAGAAAGTATCCTATCACTATCTTTTATAAAATAATGTTAGCAGACTTAATATAGTTAGATATGGTTGACTTTGACCTTATTGTCATTATTTCTTGGAACCATTCCTATTATGCATCCATTGATTATCGCACCCGAGTAGTGAAGTTTCAGTTTCCGGATGAGCTAGTCGTTGAGTAGGAAGGTAATTCAGTGTCTCCCAAGAGTCATTTCATATCCTATCTTAAAGATTGAAAGTTGATATTAAAAGGGTGTATCTATCATCTAGTTCAAGTCAAAGACACTAAGTATGAGACTCCAATAGTCCAGTTAGTCTGTGTAGTCAATGAGTTTCCTAAGGTTTTTCCCAAAGATTTGCCAGGGGTACCTCCCATTAGGGAAATAGAATTCAGTATTTACCTTCTTCCAGCTACTAAGACTATCTCTATTCCTCCTGTAACACCCCGCAAAAAACAAATCTTCTGCATGGTATCTCACCTAGTAGCATATTTGAGAGGCTAGCAACTTGAATATTTCCTAAGTTTCAAAAAGGACTTAGTCATATTTTTTAAGCTCCTAAACTTGTGTGATCTCTAAATTGATTTTTCCAATCTTGAGATATGGATTTTTAAGTTGTTTCATGTTCTAGGGAGTAAAGGGGATGTGTTGGGGAAGTTTTGAATTTTTTGAACAGTGTTAGGTGTGAGTTTGGATGTTGGAAACAGTGAACCGACGCGATATCGATGCATCACATTGGTTGGCGCGTTGGTTACCCAGTTCGTATTTTCTATTAATTTTTGGGTCAGGAGGGGTATATTAATTAAATTCCCTTATCTAAACTCTGCCTTAACACGAAATTGAATCATTTTGGGGCTAGTGTCATCAAAAACTACTTCGTTCTCTCAAATAAAAAACTCTAGGCTCTTCCCCAAAGATCAAGAAACTCATCCTTAGAAGTCAAGAGCATCAAGAACATAGTTAGGATTCGGGCTCTGCTCTTTATCTTAAGTAATCTAAGGTACGTGGGGCTGACCTTAAAACTCTATGGGCATAAATTATGGTTCTATCAATCTTTGAAAGCATGTTATGATGTTTATAACAAGGGTTTGAATAATTATTTTGAATATCCAAGATATATAAATATTGTTTTGGTCTTGAGGCCTCCCCTTGAAATTGATTTTTATACGTATTATGTAAGTATGCATTTTCAATTTACAAAGATTAAATTGAGAGCATGGATGATTAAACCCCTCTCGTGTTTCATTACTAATTTACTTCACATGTTAAGTGTTGTTAAATTGCATGATTGAAAGTATAAGATAAGTGTTTTAAATGTTGTTATGAACTTGATCTTGTCTGTGAATTGAATAGAGGTTGTTTTCGTATCTTACAAATGTTTTACGGTTTGTAAATGTTAAAGAATATTATTGAAAGAATTCCATGGTTTACTACAAGAAAAGTGACCACCATGTGTGTGTGAATTTAGGTTGAGAATTTTTGCCTATGTTTTCATGAATTTCACTATATGCCTCTTCATATACTATTTGAATAGTTTGGTGGTCGGAAAATAATAATTTTAAATGGAAGACTGTAACATGATAATGTATGGCTTAGAGATATGAATTGCAAGTCAAAGGTATAACGATACCATATAAATGAATACTATAACAGAGTAAGAGTTTCAGATTTGATTTCAGAGATTGCATGTCTTAAAAGAGTTAAAAAAATTGGGCTTAAACAGGGTTAGGTGGTTTCCCATAGAAGGCTTGAGTTTAAATAACTTCTAGCCCAAAACCGTGTTTTTCTGATATGGGTTTCTTTACGTCCCCAAGAGGGATCATACGCTGGCCTAGTTCCCTGTGGCGTATCAAAGACAGGGACTCCAACTCTTGCGGCAAACTTTGGTTGGGGTCTTGGCTGCCGAGTGAAGGGTAGATTCCATATAGCCCGTAGAATTTCAGAGTTGTTGGGTATACTACCTAGCTCATAAGTAATACTATCACGACCCAAGCCAGGGACCTAGTTGTAACGAGAATCCCAAACAATGAAGGCCCGGTCGCTCTTCTAAATCTAGTAATCATGAACAATATTCACACAGTATAAGAAAATTTGTGGAAAATAATACATGACAGAACCATGGTCAATCTCATAAACTTGATCAATTTAAAAAGGAAAATTATGAATATTCTTAACATGTGATAAACGTCTGCAAAATATATAACATTACATTAGACATCATACGTCTGAGACAAATCTGGGACAAGCCCCCAGTAGACCATAAAAAGAAAGAAACAATGATATCTGGAAATCTGGACTTCCGGGAGAGAGAAGGCTCACCAACCGCAACTTTTGACACACAGATCTACTGTTGTATGGGACCGCAGAACTGTGCCTCTAATCCAGGAATATAGGGGGTCAATACAGATGTACTGGTACACAGAGCAATCCAAAATAATGTACTTTTATATATAACATAGGTAGGAGCATTTTATAAAAATGTTCTGCAAGAAATAATTTGAAACACATAGGCAACTTAAATGATCATTCAAGCAAATCTGTAGATTTAAAACCATTCTTTATTTTACTTTTGAGCTAGGTGGTATACCCCACAACTCTGAAATTCCATGGGCTATATGGAATCTGCCCTTAACTTGGCAGCCAAGCCCCTAACTGAAGTTTGCCGCAAGCATTGGAGTCTCTATCTCTGATACTCCACAGGGAACTAGGCCAGCGTATGGTACCTCTTAGGGAAATAGTGAACCCGTATCGGTAAAACACGGCTTGGGATAGGTGATACTTAAATTCAAGCCTTCTTCAGGCAACTACCTAACCCTCTTTAATCCTATTTTTATCTCTTTAAGACATGTGTTCTTTGAAATCAAGTCCGAAACTCTTACTCTGTTATGACATTCATGTATATGGTATCGTCATACCATTGAATTGGAAGTTGAATCTTTAAGTCATAAAATATCATATTATAATCTCCTCTTTGAAAACATAAAGTTTGGACCACCATACTTCAAACAATTAAAGAAGATTCATACTTCAAAACATTTGTTAAATTATGCAAAGAATCTCTCTTTCCAACATTTCAACAACCTTGTGGTTGTCATGTATTTTTGACAAACCATGTAATTCTTTAATTATATATTTTCAACATTTATTAACATATGAAACCCCGTCTCTTCAATTCAAATCCATAATCAAGTCATAAACAAGTCCAAACTCATCGGCAGCCCCCTAATCTTGGCACGATCTTTCACTTAGGTACCACAAGTGGACGTTGTTCAATTATGACACCTCAAGTTGTCATAAAGTGTGTCACTTTGTCTCCTTTTTCTGATTCATCAAAGAGAGTTTATTACACTCTCTTTTAAGCGCATTTCATGGGTATTTTCATAATTTTCATAATTTTGGAGTTGTCTTCTCCACACAATTCCAAATTGTAACCATAATTCCATAATTTTTGAGTTGTCTTCTCCACACAACTCCAAATTGTAACCATCTTCTTTGATGCACAAATTTTGAAAAATGATAACACAATTTCTTGCAAGATCTGTATCCTCCTGTTCATAGCTAAGTTCATGACTCACAAATTATTTAGCATGAAATTGAGGGGAGGGGTGAGGAAGAGAATTGATGGGTGAGAGAGTGGGAAGGTGGTGAGGGGGTGGGTAGGTTTGAGAAGACGAATGGGGAAGGGGGACCGGGTAGGTGGTGAGAGGGTGGGTTGGGCTGTAGAAGACGATGAGGATTGGTGGGGTGGGCGAAATTAAATTTTATAATTTTTTTATAATTATTTAAGTTAAAATTGCCAATTGGTAATATTTGATTGGTGTTTTTTAATTATAATTAAAAATAGATATTTAACATATAAATTGGAGAAAAATGACAAATGTCACAATATTAATGGTCATTTTACACGTCATCGGCACATGTAATACACGCACACTGTATAATTTTGCTGGTTTAGGAAAAAGTGTCAAACTGACATACATTATGGTTACTTGAAGTGTCAAAAGTTAACAACGTCCACTTGAGGTTCATAAGTGAAAGATCGTGCCAACTTTAGGGGGCCACCAATGGGTTTGGCTCATAAACAATAATCAAGACATTTGTATCATTCTTCTCAAATGCATTCAAAATAATCCATATAGTATGAAAAGAATGGGAAATCATACAAAGAGAGTGATTCTATATATTCATTCTCTCATTTAAATATTCAAAACCAATTTCATACATACATATATACAACTACAAATACATATGGGGGAAAGGCCTTAAGACCAAAACAATAATATCATTAAATATTTCATAATGCAAGATTGTAACCATAATTCCAAAACCCCTTTAAAATTTCATGATTTCTATAACTTTAAATCTTATTCGAAGTTTTTTCAAGAAGCCCATGTAGTTTAGGAAAACCCCACACACCTTAGATAATTTTGTTTGAAGGATGGAACCTGGATCTTTACTCTTTCCTTGATGATCTACTCTTAGGAGGGTGAATTCTTGATCTATGGAAGGAAAGGAAACTTGAATCTTGTTCTTGGAGTTTTTGAGAGGAAGATTGAATAAAAGAGGCAATTTATGATTATTGGGGATGAAATCGTATGCTATAGATGGGAGGGGAAATGAAAAGATTTCCCCTAGACCCTTTGAAAACTGAAATAGCATGTGAAACAGCTCTGTAAAGCGCATGCCAACGTGTCGCGTTGCGTCGACATCGTGTTGGCTAACTGCCTCACACGAAAAATGTCAAACTTTTCTCTCGGTTATCGGATTTTGGTAAAGTTGGTATCATTGGAAAGGTAATTAAGTTATCTACAATTTAGTGGGTCTTTAGCTGCAAATTATATGTTTATCAAAAGTGATACATGTTCAAAGTAGACCCTTGTAGAATCAAATATCAAATTTTGGATGACTGAAAGGTTCTTTGCTCAACTTTGCTTTAGTCCATTTCTATGAACCTTTTTCACCTCATAATCACTTCATATACTAGGAGAAAGATAATGACACATGAATCTAAATTTAAACCATGGAATTAGAGCTTACACACGTAGGAACAAAGATTCAATTTCTAGCTAAAAAATGCAGGGCGTTACATTATCTCGCCATTGGGATCATTCATCCCCGAATGATAGGTAGGGTTTTTTGAGGATCTAAAAGTGTAGAATAAAGAACGTAATCTCGTATTTAATAATTTTCCTCAAAAAAACATACAAAGGCATGAAACAAGTTTCATGGTAACCCCGAGTGAAATATGTAGGCACGAAACAAGGAATAATGAGACTTTATATAGGGATGATCTTGCACATGGTTCTATGAATCCTAATCTGTACAACATAAGACGAGGTTTATTTGATGATCATAGGCCTGATTTTTATTGACACTAATCATGAACTAAGATTTCTTGGAAGATCGGGATCGAAGCATTCTCCGCCTCTTATGATACAGCAAATAGACTTAGCTTAAAGGAACCACTCAACTATGCCCCAATATTAAATAACATATTTCGTCCTTTCCATCTTACAATTCTCCTATCACATATCTAACCCCAAGAGATTGAGTTTCACTACTTAGTACTGCTATGTTGAACCCTAACTCTGAGTTAAAAGTTCTAACTTGAGCTAAGGGGACCTGTACTTTACATCCCTTTAAGAATATTTCTTCACCTTATCACTACCATCAAATACACTCGAGATTTACTTGAGAGAGTGTACTAACCACATAGCACATAGGTTTGTATTTTCAGCAACCACAATATTCAAGCCTAATCATTACTACACCACTACATGGATCTCCCTACTAAGACCAACAATTTTAATCACTCTCACCAATATTTTTTCCACGTTCCTCCTTCTTAGCTATTTCACACAACAAAAGTTCATCTCCTTCTTTTCCCTTTCACCTATAACCTTAGCTCGATAATTCATATCAAATTTTTCACTGTCAAGAACATATACTACCACGCTTTTACATCCATTATCATACTGTCATACAAAGGATCATTAAGGGACCCGAACATAAACGTCATGAATAGAAGTAACATTATTAGACCATAACTTATACTTATTGTCCTACTAAAGGAGGGACATGAAATTAAGATTCAATAAAATAGACACGGAGTGCTCCGTATATCAAGTGTCTGGATCATAAGTAGAGAGTCATTTGGGAGAAACACCATACAACATGAATTCATTGGATAGAGCACAGTGAGAAAACATTGGTGCACATATCAAGATAAAATAAGGGAAAAAGACTGAATTACCCTCCTGGACCCAGAAATCAATACGACGAACTGGGAACCCGACACGTTAAGCCAAGCGCCGCGTCGGTCCCTACTGACACAATTACCTGCGCGACGCATTGACATCATGTTGGCCCACTATTTTGATCATTCAAGCATGCCTCAAACGTCGTCTGAAAAATCCAAAACTTTCCTAAGACACCCCCTATACACCCCTGATCATTAATAAACTTAAAAATCTATGATTATTAATCAACTCAAAAATCTATATTTCATGGTCGGGAAGATCAATTTGAAAATTATGAAAGTTAAGAGCTCATAAATATGACTAAGTCTTTTAACAATTAGAAAAAAATTTCAGGTTGTCAACTCTCCATATGTGCATCCAAGAGTGGTATTGAGTGAAGAATGCTACGGGGTGTTACATTACAACTAAGATAGAGATTGCTGCTTGAAGTGATTGCTCCTCCATTAAGAAACTAAGATTTTCCATGAGTTAGCATAAACTTTATCACTTTGGCTAAACCCGACATAGGATGAATCGGTGACACATAGAAACATATTTCCTTAGGACCAATCATGCTGAGAGACATAGATTTGGATTATGAGAAACATAACATATGGCTTGAATACTTGGAAGACTGGATTACTGAGAGAGATAATTGCTTCTAGTTTGGAGGTCAGATCATAAACATAAGTCCATAAAGAGCTCGAACCATAGGCATAAGCATTACTTGAACACATGATGTAGGACATTAGCAAAATAATTTTTGTAATGGAAGCAGGAGGAGTTTGCTTGAGAAGAAATAGATTTATCATGACTCCTCGTTGCAACTTGCCACATTGAGAAAAAATTCAGGAACTGACTTAATTACCCATCTCCCCCTTAAATAAAAGTCACAATCCTAGACTTACAGATATATCCCCTTATCAAATCTATAGCCACAACTCTCAACATAAAAGAGACATCACCACATACTTAATCTCTATACTCTCCCTGAAGAACTATACCCTAAAGGCTGTGCTTTTATGTAAATACTACTTATAACTTCCGCTAGCATCTATAGCCATCACTCTACAACTCCCACTCTCATGAGCGAACACATCCACACTCCTTATCATAAATGGGGTATCAGTATCTTCATGAACACATACTTCTCTCAAATATCTCTAATACAAAGACACTAAATTATTTCTTGGACATCACCTTTCAGGGGAACTAATTGTAATTTCATCTAACTCCCAAAGTCATCAACTTACGATAAACATTTACATCTACATAGACACCCACGCTTGTAAACACTTAACACTATATCATCAATTTCCTTAGGATACTATCATTACACCTCAAATCACATAACCACATTAGTCTCTCACTATAAAATGGCAAACTATCCCTCAATCAATGGTTAAACAACTAAAACTATTTATTTACACAAATATCACCCTCACTCTGACTGTAAACCTTGTGACTTCATGTCACCAACTTCTGGACCTCACTACCAATTAGTCATGACACTTTAACATATACTACTACTCGAGTGGAAATACAGTTCCAATATTCTACTACATATCATTACCCATATACATCACATCCCCAATAAGAATTTTATTAAAGGAGACTAAATATACTCCATACCTCAGGTTCAACCACACAACTGATACAGATAGGGGTATGCGCTTAAATTTATACACTTTAGAGCACTCATGGACTCCTCTCAAGTCCTTGTTCAATCTCATAAATTTATGGGCAACTCAATCAGAAAGAACCACATCGCTGGGGGAGCTAGATACTTGGATTTATATCGCCTCAACAATGAGGCATGTCCCATGAAATTAGAGTAAGGAAGGAATTTGGATAACTTTTTAATGGACGATGCTATATCATTAACTAAAGTATGAACGAATAAGAAAAAATTACCAAAATCTTGGTAGCCTCCTGATTATAAGTATGGTGCAAAACACACCCATAAGTAAGACTCTACTAGACACGATTTTGCAAATACCTTTGGACCATAAACTGTGCTATGATATCAAGTTTGTCAAAACCCGAGCCGGGGCCCTAGCCATAACGAGCATCTCAAACCATGAAAGCCCGGACGCTTTTTTAAATCTGGTAATCATGCACAATATTCATATAGTATAAGAAAATTTGCGGAATAAAATACATGAAGAAACCTTGGTCAATCTCATAAACTTGAACAATTTAAAAAGGAAAATTCTGAATATTCTAAACATTTAACAACCATCTGCGAAATTTCTAACATTACATTATCCATCATACTTCTGAGACAAATCTGGGACAAGGCCCCCAGTAGACCATAAAAAAGAAAGAAACAATAATATCTTATAATCTGGCCTTTCGAGAGTGAGAAGGCTCACCAACCGCAACTCCTGACATACACGAATTTACTGCTATATGGGACCGCAGAACTGTGCCTCAGATCCTGGAATATAGGGGGTTAATACATATGTACTGGTACGTAGAGCAATTAAAAATAATGTACTTTCATATATAACATAGGTGAGAGTATTTAATAAAAACGTTATGCAAGCAATAATTTAAAACACATGGGCAACTTAAATTATCATTCAAGCAAATCTGTAGATGTAAAACCATTCTTTATTTTACTTTTGAGCTAGGTGGTATACCCTACAGCTCTGAAATCACATGGGCTATATGGAATATTTCCTTAACTCGGCAGCCAAGCCCCCAACCCAAGTTTGCCGCAAGGATTGGAGTCTCTATCTATGATACACCACAGGGCACTAGGCCAGCGTATGGTCCCTCCTGGGGATATAATGTACCCGTATTGACAAAACACAGTTTTGGGATATGAGTTAATTGAACTCAAGCCTTCTTTGGGCAACAACCTAACCCTCTTTGAGCCCATTTTTATGTTTTTAAGACATGTGATCTCTAAAATCAATTTTGAAACTCTTACTCTATTATGGCATTCATTTATATAGTATCATACCATTGACTTGCAAGTCGAATCTCTAAGACATAAAATTTCATATTATAATCTCTTCTTTAAAAACATAAAGTTTGGACCACCATACTTCAAACAATTCAAGAAGATTTATACTTTAAAACATTTGTCAAATTACGTAAAGAATCTCTCTTTTCAAGATTTCAACAAACATGTGGTGGTCATGTATTTTTGACAAACTATGCAATTCATTCATTATATATTTTCAATATTTATCAACATGTGAAACCCCTTCTCTTCAATTCAAAGCCATAATAAATTCATAAACAATAATCAAAACATTTGTGTCATGCTTCTCAAATGCATTCAAAATTATCCATATTGTATGAAAAGAATAGGAAACATAGCAAGAGAGGGATTCTATATGTTCATGATCTCAATTAAATATTAAAAACCAATTTCATACATACATCTATACGAGTACAAATAAATTTGGGGGAAAGGCCTCAACACCAAAACAATAATATCATTAAAGAATTCATAATGCAAGATTGTAACCATAATTCTAAAACCCCTTTAAAATTTCATGATTTCTATAACTATAAATATTATTCGGAGTGTTTTCAAGAAGCCCGTGTAGTTTAGGAAAATCCCACGTACCTTAGATTATTTAGTTTGAAAGATGGAACCTAGATCTTGACTCTTTCCTTGAAGATCTACTCTTAGGAGGGTGAATTGTTGATTTATGGAAGGGTAGGAAACCTGAATTTTGTTCTTGGAGTTTTTGAGAGGAAGATTGAATAAAAAGGGCAATTTATGCTTCTTGGAGCTGAAATTATATGTTATAAATGTATTTTGGGTGAGGGTAAATGAACAAAATTCCCCTAGACACATTGGAAACTAAAATAGCATGTGAAACAGCTCCGTAACATGCAGGCCAATGCATCGTGTCGACATCGCATTGGCTTACTGCCTCACACAGAAAATGTCATAAGTTTTTTCTCGGTTATTGGATTTTAGCGAAATTGGTATCATTGAAAATATACTTCAATTATATACAATTCGGTGGGTATTGAGCAGAAAAATTATATATTTATCAAAAGTAATACACGTTAAAAGTAGACCCTTGTAAAATAGCATATCAAATTTTGGATGAATAAAAGGTTCTTTGCTCAACTTTTCTTTAGGCCATTTCTATGAACATTTTTCACCTCATAATCACTTCATATACTAGGCGAAAGATAATAACAAATGCATCTAAACTTAAACCATGGAATTAGAGATTACTCACGTAGGAATGATGATTTAATTTCTAGCTCGAAAATGTGGGGCGTTACAAATAAAAAGTATAAAGTTGCATTTTTTACAATATTGTTTTAAGAGAATTTGAGATGTATAATGTTTTATGAATTTCTCTTACCTATGTTATATATGTATAAATTAATTATTTTGGATTGCTTAGTGTACCGGTATAATTGCATTGATCCCCTATATTTCAGGGTTTGAGGCTCAGTCCGGACGTCCTGCTAAGCCGTATAGTTTTTTAGAAAGAAGTGAAGTGTGAATTTGGTGATCCTTCTCTATTTTTGAAGGCCTATTTCTTTTTGGATACTTGTTATTTACTTTGGTTTAGGTCTATTGGGGTTTTGTCCCAGTTTCAAAAAGTTTGGTAATTTCATATGTAATAGAGATTTTGCAGACTGGAATAGATGTTGTCTAGTTTTAGATTTACTTATTTCTGAGATATTAAACTGAACTTAGAGTACGACCATGATTCCATTTGTTATATTCCACATCTTTTTTTTTTTTTTATGAATGGTGTTCATGAGTTCTAGGCAGAAAGGGGCGCCCGAGTCTATACGGTTTGGGAAGCTCATTACGGCCAGGGTCCCAACTCGGGTCGTGAAAAACTTGGTATTAGATCATAATTCATGGTCCCAGGGTGTCTGCGAAATCACGCTGAGTAGAGTCTTATTTATGGGTGTGTAGTGCGCCAAACTTCTAAGCAGAAGGCTACTAGATGTTTAGGAATGTCATCCTTCTTTGTGATTTGGTTTGTGTTGTAGAGTCTAAAATGTCTCCTAATCTATGGTCTCTTGTATTTCAATAAATCTATCATGCCTCCACGTCGCTCCAATGAAAAGAATGCCCAAACTAAAGATGTCCGTCCTACCTATGGGATGAGGACACATAATAGGGTTCACAATCCTCAATTTGTTGTAGCTGTGGGAATCCCTCCTATCCAGAATATCCCACCCAGGGCATCTAGGGCTCCCCAGTCTGGAACTAACCATACCTAACCTTCCTAGAGAGATATATCAAATGCTGAGTTCAGACAGTCAAAGCATATGATTGCACAGTTGGTAGCTACACAGACCCGATGATTGGAGGATGTTGGGTCTATGTCTGGTGCTTGTGAGACTACTTGGGTAGGTCAGTTTATGAGGTTAAACCCACTATATGTGAAAAGGTAGAGGAGGATCCACAAGAGTTTATGGATGAGATGGAGTAGATTTTTCATGTGATACATGTGGATGAAGTGAAAGGGGTTGAACTAGTAGCTTATCAATAGAACAAGGTAGAAAATTAGTGGTACAATGAGTGGGAAGATTCGAGAGGTGAAAATGCTGAGCATTTTGTGTGGGGCGAATTTTTGTAAGCTTTCCTGGACTGATTCTTTCCCCAGTAGTTGAGGGAGTCCAAGGTTGAAGAGTTCATGGATTTGAAACAAGGGAAGATGAGTGTAAATAAGTACACCCTTAAATTCAATCAACTATCCCATTATGCTCTAAAATTGGCGAGAAAAATAAGGGCCCTTATAAGAAAATTTGCATCTGCTCTTTTGGATGACTTGGTGTTGGAGTGAAAAAGGGCAATATTCAACAAAGATATGTACTTCTCTAGATTGTTCATCAATATACAGTAGGTCAAGGATTAGAAAAGGAGGGTTACTAAAGAAAGGGAGAAAGAAAGACAGGACAAGAGGGCCAGACCAGTAGACCAAAACTATAGTCAGCACCAAGACGGTAATTGTGGTAACAAGTGGCTAAAAAAAATTTCTGGAGTAATGCTCAGCCTGCAGCCAGCGTTCCTGCGCCCAGAACCCTAGCTGATTGATGGTTTCAGAATTTTCAGCCTAGCCATGGATCGAGAGTATAGGGTATGCAGTCACAATGGAGTATGGCACAACCTTCTACGTCATACCTTCGATGTAACACGTGTGGAAGGAACCGCCCAGGAATATGTCAGTTTGGAACAATGGTATGTTATTCTTATCGCCAGCCAGGCCATATCTACATATATTGCCTGACAGCGAGAGGTAATGTTAGAGGAGCTAAGTCACAAGATAATTCCTCAGTACCACCACCTCCAAAAAGTGCTACTTCAGCTACCGGGAGTGGTCGCAACTGATTATATGCCTTTTCTAATCTCCATGAGGTAGAGGCCTCACCAGATGTAGTCACAGGTATATTACAAATCTTCTCCTGTGATGTGTATGTGTTACTTGATCCCGGGTCTACTTTGTCTTATGTAACCCAATGTGCGGCAGTCGATTTTGGGTTTGAGCTTGAAGTTTTTGTAGAACCTTTCTCAGTTTCCACTCTTGTAGGTGATTCTGTTGTGGCTAGGAGAATATATAAAAATTGTGTTGTGTGTATTTGTAGCCGTGGTACCGTGTATGATCTCGTAGAGCTTGATATGATTGATTTTGATGCTATTTTAGGAATGGAATAGCTCTATTTGTGTTATGCCATGCTAGACTGTAGAACCCAAAATGTTACCTTCCTTTTTCTAAATGAACCAGTGATAGAATGGGAGGGGCATTCTTTAGAACCAAGAGGGAAATTCATATCTTACCATACAACCCATAAGCTCATCTCCAAAGGTTGTTTTTATCATCTCATTTGGGTTAAAGATTCATAAACCAAAAACTCTTCTCTTCATTCTGTCCCTATGGTTAATGAATTTCCAGAAGTCTTTCCCGAAGATCTCCTAGGAATAGCACCTGATAGTGAGATAGATTTTTGTATTGATTTATTTCCAGATACCCATCCCATTTATATTCCTCCCTATAGAATGGCTCTTACAAATTGTAAGAGTTGAAAGAATAAACAATAGATCTTCTTGAAAAAATCTTTATCCGTCCTAGTGTTTGTCTCTAGGGTGCACCTATTCACTTTGTACATAAGAAATATGGTTTCTTCCGTATGTGTATAGACTATCGTCAGTTAAATAAGGTCACTGTAAAAAACAAATATCCCTTTCCTAAAATTGTTGATCTTTTTGACCAACTTCAGGGTACTAGGTGTTTTTGTAAGATAGACCTTCAGTCGGGGTATCATTAGTTGAAGGTTAGGGAGGCTGATATTCCTAAAATAGCTTTTCGTACCCGATATGGCCATTATGAATTCTTAGTCATGTCCTTCAGATTGACTAACGCCCTTGCAAGCTTCATGGACCTAATGAATACGAAGTTCTCCCAGTTTCTAGATCTGTTTGTCATAGTTTTCATTGACGACATTTTTATTTATTCTAAGAGTGAGGAGGATCATGTCAGTCACCTTTAAATTATCCTTTAGACCCTTAGAGATCATAAATTGTATGCAAAATTCTCCAAGTTTGAATGCTAGCTTAATGCTATTGCTCTCTTGGGGAATGTTCTGACTAGTGAGGGAATTAAAGTTGATCCCCAAAAGATTGAGGCAGTGAAAAAATGGCCTAGATCCACGACTCCAACTAATATTTGGAGCTTCTTGGGTTTGGTGGGTTATTACCGGAGGTTCGTAGAGAGTTTTTCTTCCATAACTGCTTCACTTACTAGGTTGATACAGAAAAAGGCAAATTTTTTTTGTTCTGACTCCTTTGAGAATAGTTTTGAGAAGTTGAAAGAAAAGTTGACTACTACACCAGTTTTAACCCTTTACGAGGGTACAAAAGGATTTTTCATTTACTATAATGTGTCCCAAGTGGGACTTGTATATGTACTTATGCAGCATGGAAAGGTGGTAGCTTATGTATCTCTATGCAGTTGAAGGTGCACGAGAAAAATTACCCCATTCATGACTTGGTGTTAGCGACTGTAGTGTTTGCCTTTAAAATATGGGAACACTATCTTTATGGAGTACATGTTGATATATTTACTGACCATAAAAGTTTGCAGTATGTTTTCTCGTAAAATGAACTGAATCTCAGATAGAGGTGTTGGCTGGAACTGTTAAAGTATTATGACATGAGCCTGCACTATCATCTGGGCAAGGAGAATGTAGTGGACGACGCCCTCAACTGATTATCTATGGGCAATCTTTCTCATGTTGAGGAGGGAAAAAAGGAGATGATGATATACATTCACCGGCTTTCAAATCTAGGGGTACAACTTTTAGATTCTAAAGATAAAGGAGTAGTTGTGCATGAAGAAGCTAAATCTTTCTTATGTGCAAAATTTAAGGAGAAATAGGACCATGATCCTATCTTGGTGCAAATTAAGATAGATAATGGTCCACAGAAGGTGATTGTTTTAGAAATTGGTGGTGATGGTATTTTGAGGTACCATGGAAGGCTGTTTGTACTGAATGTGGATGGTTTGCGAGAGAGGATTCTTGATGAAGCTCATACATCTAGATATGTAGTTCACCCAGGATCTACTAAGATGTTCCATGATCTTAAAGGTATATATTGGTGGAATAATTTTAAACGTGATGTTGCTTAATTTGTTTCCAAATGTTTGTATTTCCAACAAGTTAAAGTGGAACATTTGAGACCAGGTGGCACTTCCTAAGAGATAGCTTTGCCTATGTTGAAGTGTGAGATGATCAATATGAACTTCATCATGGGATTTTTGAGGTCCCAAAGTCAATATGATTCCATTTGGGTAATTGTGGACCAGATGACCAAGTCATCTCACTTTCTGCCAGTAAGGACTAACTATTTGTGAGATGATTATGCCAAACTATACATTAAGGAAATAGTTCACTTGTATGGGACACCAGTATCCATTATATCCGATCGAGGTACGCAATTATCTTCACAGTTTGGGTGATATTTTCAGATAGGTTTAGGTACCCAAGTGAACCTGAATACTACATTTAACCCTCAGACCGATGGGTAAGCTAAACACACCATTCATACCCTAGAAGATATGTTGAGGGCCTGCGTAATTGACTTCAAGTATAGTTGGGTAGTTCATTTGACATTGATAGAGTTTGCCTACAATAATAGTTACCATGCCAACTTTAATATGGCTCCTTTCAAAGCACTTTATAGAAGAAGGTGTAGATCAGTGATTAGATGGTATGAGGTGGGTAAAACGCAGTTTTTTGGGTCTGATCTTGTACATCAGGCAATGGAGAAGGTGAAAATCATTAGAGAATGACTATCGATAGCTCAGAGTCATTAGAAGTTCTATTTAGATGTTAGATGAAGAGAGTTAGAATTTGAGGTTGGAGATTGGGTATTTCTTAAACTCTCCCTATGAAGGGAGTCATGCATTTTAGAAAGAAGGTGGAACTTAGTCCACATTTTATAGAACCTTACAAGATATTTAGAAGGATAGGTGGAGTTGCCGATGAATTGGAATTGCCTGCGAGTTTAGGCTTCGTACATCCCGTGTTCCATGTGTCTTTGTTGAAAAAGTGTATTGGGGACCATTCCATGGTGTTGATTATAAAGGAGATCAATGTGAAAGATTCCTTGACATATGAAGAAGAACCTGTTGCTATTCGAGATTGTGAAGTCCAAAATTTGAGATGCAAGGAAATAACTTCGGCTAAGGTGCTGTGGAAAAATCAGAAAGTTGAGGAAGCTACTTCGGAGTCGGAGGACGATATGCGTGCAAGATACCCAAATCTTTTTGATTCGGTGGATAACGAAATTGAAGGTACAATCCTTGCCTTATTCTTTTTATCTTTTATTCACTAAGATAAATCGTGCTTACCTGTGTTCCGCATTATCATTCAGGGATGAATGATCCCAAGGGGGGGTTAATTTAACACCCCGCTAAAAAAAATCTCCTACGTGGTATCTCACCTAGTAGCTTGTTTGATAGGCTACCAACTTGAAAATTTCCTAAGTGTCTAAAAGGACTTAGTTATATTTTATAAGTTCCTAAACTTGTGTGATCTCTAAATCAATTTTTCCAATCATGAGATATGGATTTATAAGTTGTTTCATGTTCAGGGGGGCAAAGGAGATGTGTCGGGGAAGTTTTGGATTTTTCAAACAACGTTAGAGGTGAGTTTTGATGTTGGAAATATTGAACCAATGTGAAGTCGACGTGCCGCATCAATGGACGCGTCGATAAAGCAGTGAATCGATGCAATATCAATGCATCATGTCTATTGATGCGTTGGTTGCTATTTCGTATTTTCTATTAAATTTTGGGTTAGGAGGGGTATATTAGTCAATTTCCCTCATCCAAACTCCGCCTTAACACGAAATCAAATCATTTTGGGGCTAGTGACATCAAAAAATACTCTCTCTCAAATAAAAAACCCCCAAGGACTTCCCCAAAGATCAATAAACTCATCCTTAGACGTCAAGAGTATTAAGAACTTAGTCAAGATTCAGGCTCCACTCTTTCTCCTAAGTAATCTAAAGTATGTAGGGCTGTCCTTAAAAATGTATGGGCATAAATTATGATTTTATCTATCTTCGAAAGCATGTTATGATGTTTATAACAAGGGTTTGAATAATTGTTTTGAATAGCCAAATAATAGAAACCTTTTTATTGATATATATATATGTATATATATATATATTGTTTTGGTCTTGAGGACTACCCTTGAAATTGATTTTTATACGTATTATGTAAGTATACATTTTCAGTTTATAAAGATTAAATTGAGAGCATGGATGATTAAACCCCTCGTGTGTTGCATTACTTTTTCACTTCACATGTTAAGTATTGTGAAATCACATGATTGGAAGTATAAGATAAGTGTGTTAAATGTTGTTATAAACTTGATCTTGTCAGTGAATTGAAGAGAGGGTGTTTTCATATCTTATAAGAGTTTTATGGTTTGTAAATATTAAAGAATATTATTGAAAGAATTCCATGGTTTACTACAAAACAACTGACCACCATGTGTTTGTGAATTGAAGTTGAGAATCTTTGCCTATGTTTTAATGAATTTCAGTATATGTATCTTCATATACTATTTGAATAGTTTGGTGGTCTGAAAATAATACTTTGAAAGAGAAGACTGTAACATGATAATGCATGGCATAGCGATACAACTTGCAAGTCAATGGTATGGCGAAATCACATAAATGAATGCCATAATAGAGTAAGAGTTTCAGATTTGATTTCAGAGAATGCAAGTCTTAAAAAAGTAACAAAAATGGGCTTAAACAGGGTTACGTGGTTTCTCGAAGAAGGCTTTAGTTGAAATAACTCCTACCCCAAAAACATGTTTTGCCAATACGAGTTTCATTACTTCCCGAAGAGGGATTATACGTTGGCCTAGTGCCCTGTGGTGTATCAGAGACAGAGACTCCAACTCTTGCTGCAAACTTTAGTTGGGGGCTTGGCTGCCGAGTCAAGGGAAGATTCCATATAGCCCATGGAATTTCAGAGTTGTAGGGTATATCACCTAGCTCAGAAGTAATACAAAGCATAAAGTTGCCTTTTTTACTAGATTGTTTTAAGAGCATTCGAGATAGCCTATGTATTTTGAACGATTTCATGGATAATGTTTTATGACTTGATCTCACCTATATTATATATGTATAAATTCATTATTTTGGATTTCTTTACGTACCAGTACAATTGTATTGACCCCCTATATTTTAAGGTCTGAGGCTTAGTCTAGTGGTCCTGCTAAGCCGTAGAGTTTTTCAGAAAGAAGTGAAGTGTGCAGTTGGTGAGACTTGTCTATTTTGGAAGGACTATTTCTTTTCAAATACTTGTTATTTACTTTGGTTTAGGTTCACTAGGGGCCTTTTCCTAGTTTCAGACAGTTTTATAATTTCTTATGTAATAGAGATTTCGAAGATTGGAACAGAGGTTCTCTAGTTGTTGATTTACTTATTTTTGATATGTTAAACCAAACACAAAGTATGACCATGATTCTTTTTGTTATATTACACATCTTTTCTTTATTTTTATGAATAGTGTTCATGAGTACCATATAGGAAGGGGAGCCAGAGCCTATACGGTTTGGGCTGCTCATCGCGACCAGGGTCCTGACTTGGGTCGTGACACCTCCATATCGAATGGCTCCATCCGAGATTAAAAGGTTAAAAGATTATCTCAAAGACCTCTTCAATAAAGGTTTCATAAGGCCTTGTATCTCTCCATGTGTCTCTCCCATCCTATTTGTGCGAAAGAAAGATAGTTTTTTGTGAATATACATTGACTATGGTCAGCTGAACAAAGTCACAATCAAAAATAAATATCCTCTTCCTAGGATTAATGACTTTTTCGGCCAACTCCAAGGTTCAAGTTACTTCTCAAAGATAGACCTTAGATCCGGCTATCATCAGCTTAGAGTAAGGGAATATGATATCCTAAAGACAGCTTTCAGAACCCGTTATGGTCATTTTGAGTTTTTAGTCATGTCCTTCGGGCTAAGAAATGCCCCAGCAGAGTTCATGAACTTGATGAAAAAAGTGTTCAAACCTTATTTGGACATGTTTGTAATAGTATTTATCGATGATATTCTTGTCTATTCTTGTAGCGAGGATGACAATGCAGACCATCTTAGAATTATGTTGCAAGCTGTTAGAGATCACCAATTATTTTATAAATTTAGCAAATGTGAATTTTGTCTAAGATCATTATCTTTCCTCAGTCATATTTTTTCCAGTGAGGGCATTAGAGTTGATCCCCAAAAGACAGAAGCAATAAGAAATTAGCCTAGACGTATAGCTTCGTCAGACATCAACAATTTCTTATGTTTAGCTGGCTAGTATAGATGTTTTGTTGGGGGATTTTATTTTATTGCATCCACTATCTCTAGATTAACTCAAAACAAAGTTAAGCTTCAGTGGTCAGGTTCTTATGAGAAGAGTTTTCAGGAGTTGAAGACTCGACTCACTTCAGCCTCAGTTTAGTGGTACCTGATAGTATAGATAGATTAGTTGTATATTGTGATGCCTCTAGAATCGGTCTGGGTTGTGTTCTAATGCAAATAGGTAAATTTATAGCCTATGCCTCTAGACAACTTAAGCCTCACAAAAAGAACTACCCTACCTATGATCTTGAGTTAGAAGCTATTGTGTTTGCCTTAAAGATCTAGAGGCACTATCTTTATAGGGTGCATGTTGATGTGTTTACAGACCACAAAATTTGGAAATATATGTTTACTCATAGTGAGTTAAATCTTCGTCAGAGAAGGTGGTTAGAATTGTTGAAGGATTATGATATGAGCATTTTGTATCATTTGAGCAAAGCAAATATAGTGGCAGATGCACTTAGTAGACTGTCTATGGGTAGTGTTGCTCATTTAGAGAATTATAAGAGAGAGTTAGTTCAGCAAATTTCACTGGTTAGCTAGATTGGGTGTGAGGTTGGTTTACTAAGCTGCAGGGAATGTTTGGGTTCAAAGTAGTTCAAAATCTTCTTTAGTTTCTGAAGTGAAAGAGAAGCAGGATAAGGACTCTAGTTTGGTAAAACTGAAGGGGTCCGTTAAAGACCAAAAGGTAGAGGTTTTCTCCCAAGGGGAAGATTGAGTAATGAGATACCAGAGTAAATTATGTGAGCCATGTGTTGAAGATTTGAGGTAGCGAATTATGGCAGAAGCGCATGGTGTGCATTACTGCATTCATCTATGAGCCACCAAGATGTACCGTGATTTGCGGGAAGTCTATTAGTGGAGTGGTATGAAGAAAAATATAGAATAATTTGTAGCAAAGTGTGTTACTTGTCAACATGTTAAGGTAGAACACCAAAGACCTGGTGGCACATTGCAGGAGTTTGGTATTCCCACTTGGAAGTGAAAAGAGGTTAATATGGACATTGTGATTGGATTACCACATTTGCATCATCAGCATAACTTGATTTGGGTTATTGTAGATAGATTGACCAAATTACCCCATTTCATGTTAGTTCATATGTCCTACACAGTTTAATATTATGCTAAGCTGTATATCAGGGAATTGGTTAAATTGCATGGAGTTCCCTTGTCCAACATCTCAGATAGGGGTACCCAATTTACCTCTCAATTTTGGAAAGCCTTTTAGAAGGGTCTTGGTACCCAAATTCATCTCAGTTCAGCTTTTTATCCAAAGATAGATGGTTAGGCAGAGAGGACCATTCAGAACTTAGAGGATATGTTGAGTAAGCAAAGGCAAAGCATTAGGCGCCGCCTACTTATGATTTTTTACTCCTAACCCGATTTTTCATGGATCAAACCCGACCCAATCCTTGGTCTATAAATAGAACCTCAATCTTAGAACAAAATCTCATTGTTTGCTCAATATAGGTGCCGCCCAAGCTTCCAAATCCTCTCAAAAAATTTTCTTTTTGCTCATCTTGTCTTGTGAGTTCATCTTCCGGATCCATCACCAAGTAAGTCATTCTTTTATATTCCGTAGTTGTTGGAATGCTACGTTTATAATGATTTATTAGATTTTGAAGTGGTGTTGGTGATTAGAATGTGGTTGGTTTGTTATGATACATCTAGTTGAGTGAAAGAATACGTGTGGGTGTTCTTGACTTTGTTCCGACTTGTATTTCATTGTTATACACTGTCATAGTTTGATGAAGTCGAAATTGTGAAGTTAATACATAATCTTGTAAGTTGAAAGCTTGAATGTTTGAATGACTCGTTCATCGAGATATCGATTATGATTGACCACAAGCATAAGATTGTGTGATTATGCCTATCCAATAAGTTGTTTCTATTTGTGGTACGGTCCTTATATGGTGGTTTTGTTCAAAAAGTGCATTCATCCAAACATAAAAGTATAGACAAGATTACATGAAATAGAATTGGAAAGGATAGTTAAGATGACATGAACGTATGACTGTGCTGATCATGTTGTTGGAACATATCACCTAAATGTATGTCGATGAAGTCTGAGTAATCAACATCACTCACTTAATTCGTTTGTGCCAACAAATAAAGTGTGGGGTGGTGCCACTACTGTTTGTTTCTCGATTGAATCTTCCGAGATGAATCTAACATGACTCTATTGTAATCTCAGGTAGAATGGCCCCAAAAAGGATGACAAGTAACAGAAAAAGCGTCCACCTCAAAGAAAGGACAGAAAAGGTCAAGAAAGGAGCAAGCTGAGTCCTCCTCTCTACAAATACCTCGATGCAATTTCGGGATCAAGTGGGGTACATTTTGAGGAAACTCTGAGGATGACGACTCTGATGATGATTCCGATGCAGGGGGTATGACCCCAGACATAGAAAGAGGAGTCCGACTAATCAGGTTTTCCTTATTTATTTTCCACTGAGGGCAGGGTGTCCCGTCTAAGTATGGGGTGCTGGTATTTGTATGCTTCCTGTACTTCTTTGCCTACATTTATTCTAGTTCTTGTATGTTTTAATGAGTCGTAATTACTTAGTTTAATTTTAGATTTTTTAGATTTTGCATGAAATTGTTCTGATAGGCGGCATGGTATTATGACAAGAGTTTGTGCCAAAATCATTACTATTGAGACGTTTAGGCTCTAAGTGTGACTCACTATGTGATAAGTGTGTGGTTTAATTCATTCATCTGTTGGGTCAAGAGTCTATACTGCTCCCAATAAAGTTTACCATGTGCCTTGTGTGTGTGAGGTTATAGTATATTCTGTGTTGTGACTGATGCTAGAACTTTCCTGGTGTGCGTGTAAAGCGAAATAAAAAGTGTGAGTTTAGGAGATGATTTAGGCATTTCTTTGGCAGCCTGTGATTGATTACCTTCTTTTTACCTACCCGTGGATATTATCCTAGTTAACTCCCTTTGAGCCTTTAGCTATTTTCTTTGACAGCCTCATATGTAGCCTAATCCATTTTTTTTCAAGACCATAATTTGATCCAAATTCCTAAGCGCTTTAAATTGTAGAGTCATGTGACAAAATAAGAGGAAAGTGGGTAAGAGTGATGCCTCAGAGTGTATTGGTACTTGAAATTATTGTGAATAAGAGTGGCTATCATAGAAGTGTTTTATAAAAAAAAAAAAAAAAAAAACAGAAATAGAAAAATAAAAAAAAACAAGTTGTATATTCTCATCTTTGTGTTTAAAATTGAATAACAAAATAGGTGAAAAGGGGTGTTAGATGAAAAGAAAGGTAGAAGGGTTGTTTAAAAGAGATTGTTAATGGCATAATGTGATGTATTAAAGCGCTTAGGGAAAATAGTCACTATTTCTGGCCAAAATAGTCCTACCTGTCCCTTAGCCTACATTACAACCTGTAAAGACCTATTTGATCCTAAGCTTAGCATTCTGATATTAGTAGAGAATTACACTAAGGGCAAGCCTATGGTCATCAGTTTCAACATAAGAATTCTTTGTGAGAGTGAGAGCAAGGAGAATCTTGTACCCATGTTTCGAAAAATGCAAAACTTATGAGTGATTATGGGTGATATCTTGTGTGAGACACACATGGTTGATGACTGTTGGGTAGTGTTATATGATTCTTTGTGACATAACTTGTGGATACGAATTAACCATCCTCACGAGTCTAGGTTGGAGGTTGAATTGTTTCTAGTAGTGATCAAGAAACCTACTCTTTGTGAATAATTGCCGTGCATGTCTTGAGGATAAATTTTGTGTTACTGCTGTAAATTCCTAGTTAGATGTTTGCATGGATGTAATATTTTGTTCGAGGACGACAAAGCTTTAAGTGTGGGGTGTTGATGTTGGGCGTATTTGAACGCCTAAGAACCATAATTTACCCATATTTTATCTAAGTTTTGAGGACAAAATATATAATTCCTGCACTTTTAGTCCATTTTCCTGTAAGTGAGCTAACCTATGTGATTATCATGTTTTCAGGTACTAATGATGAAGATTTCAGCACTTTGTGGACCTTTGGGAAGCAAAGGAAAACTTCATGTAAGAAGGAAGGCAGCTTTTGGAAGCTTGTGGACTGAATGTGATGCATGGAGAATCTGTCCCGGGCAAAATCAGTATTTCTTAATACTTAGGGGTGCAGCAGTAACCTAGTAGGACTAGGACAAGGATGTTATAAAAACCTTATTTGCTGAATTTTTCAGCATTGCTTTTCATAATTCAGTCGACACTTTTTATTTATTCAGTTTACAGATTCTGTATGTTTAGACAGAGAAAAAACGCTACAAGAACGGCTAGAGAGGAAATCACGTCATTCTCATAGTGACGCCAATACATACCCATCGTGAGATTGTTATTGTTTTGGTATGATGATGATGATGTCTTCGTTGTTTTCCTTTACAATCATGAGTAGCTAAACTTCTCTGTTAGGGTTATGGAAGCCTTTTGATATACTATCTATTACTATGAGTTTGTGAATTCTTGATGCGTATGCTACTTATATCATTACTCTCTTCATTTTAATTAAATTCTTGTGGTTGCAAACATTTAGAATACACCATTATAGCATTAACTTGTTCGAGAGAAAAGTTACATGTTTGGAAAAGAGAGTGTGACAAGGAAATAGGGCTACCAACCCCTATTTACACGTTAGTGCCGTAACTGGGTTAACCTCTTGGAGAGTTCGTACCATTAGTTATACCCTTTAAGCTCGAGAGAGTTAAAGTGAAATAATCCTTGATGGTTGAGAAACACTAGGATTTACCATTAGAATACGAATCTGTATAAGTGCATGCATGTCTGAATTCCGCATTACTCATAGTTAATAGCTACGTAGAACTCATAAGGTGGACATAACCCTAACTTATTTTTCTCTGTGATTAAATCTTACTAAATAAAGCATTCTGTTGTTACTTTGATAGCATTAATTCACGCCACAATCCAATCCCCCCTTTTCCGTGGAATTTTCGATCAACAGTCTACTAATAATTGCAACACTTAGTGACCAAGTATTCCCTGTGGGATTCGACACCCAACCCAGTTGGGTTCTATATTTGACAGCGACCGCTTACACTCTTACGAGAGCTGTAGTTTGGGCGTTATCAAATTTTGATTGTCGATTCAGAGAGCAAAGGCAATAGCATAGGCCTTGCCTTGTCCGATGCCTAGATTTACATAGGCCTTGCATAACCGACAGCCTTTTACTCCTTCATTACTCACTTACCACCTTTAACGTTGCTCACTTTCGAATCAAAATTATAGACCAAGCTCCTCCTTTATACGTCTTCCCCTACACTTAATAAAAAATAACAAAAATGATTAGAAAGATGGGTTGCCTCCCACCAAGCGCCTTAGTTTTGGTCGTGGCTCGACTCTTCTTTTAGGATTTTTATTTAACAAAACAAACTCCTAGGAAAACAAAACGACTAAAAAGGATGGGTTGCATCCTATTTAGCGCTTGATTTATTGTCGCGGCACGACATAGCTATCTTGATTACTTAGACTTCATCGAGATTGATGGTGCATCATTTTCTGAATGGATTCAGACGACTCTGATGCTTACTTGTAAGCATGCAATCTTCTTAGAGATGACTCTTGTGCATACATATCCCATGAGGGATACCAATTATATCATCAATAGTCCAACTCATAGCTCTCTTGTACCTCTTCAGAGCAAAGATGATAGCCTCTACGTGCTGTTCACCTAAATCAGCCGCAACACTCACCGGAAGTGTATTTCCACTTCCTAAGAACGCATACCTTAGGTGACTGGGGAGCTTTTTCGATTCTAGCACTGGTGGCTCTTCAATGGAAGTCTTCGCTGTTGGAGAAGGTCGATTCCTAAGATCAAGGTCCAACTTCTTAGTAGCATGAGAATAGGACTTTATTCCTGTTAGAGCACAAACAGTTTCTTCATATTCTTCAACATCCTCCTGCTCAAAATTCAACAGCACAACAGACAATGGCTCAACAGTAAGCTGCTTCTCTACAGATAATCCTTTCTTATCCTCATAGTAAACATCAGCTACAGAGAACACATCCATATCTCTAGGCTGCTTCATCGATTTACATACATCAAAATGGACCACTTCGTCATTCAGCCGAAATAAAAGCTCATTAGCTCTTAAATCAATCAGCACACTTCCAGTTGCGAGGAAAGGACACCCCAAGATTATGGGAACTTCAGAATCCACCTCGCAATCTAAAATAACAAAGTCTGCAGGAAAGATGAAGGTGGAAACAAAACATCATATAAGATACCAACAGGCCATTTTACCAACCTATCTGCCATCACGAGCCGCATATTTGTTGGTGTAGGATCACCCAACCCCAACTTTCTGTAAATAGATAGCGGCATCAAATTGATGCTAGCTCCAAAATCGCACAATGCCTTAGCAAAATCCAACGATCCAATCGTGCAAGGAATAGTGAAAGCACCAGGATCTGCCTTCTTTTGTACTAGCGATCTTGTAGCGATTGCACTGCAATGATGAACATTATCCGCTAGCTCATAACTTGCTGCCCGCTTCTTTGTCAACAGGTCCTTCATGAATTTAGCATACCTAGTCATCTGTTCCAGCACATCCACCAACGGAACATTAATAGTCAGCTGCTTCAACATGGTCATGAATTTACTGAACCTGGTATCATCAGCTTTATTCTTCAGTCTCTGCAGACAAGGTGGTAGTGGAAGGGGAATCGTTTTCTCCACCACTTTCTCTTTATCTTGCTTCTGATTATCAACCTTTTCAGGAGTGTCATCAGCCTTCTTCTTCAGTCTCTGAGGAAAAGTTGGTGGTGGAAGAGGAATCGTTTTCTCCACCACTTCCTTTTTATCTTGCTTCCGATTATCACTCTTTTCAGGCTGGTGACGTCTAGGTGTAACATTATGAGCACTCACTTCAGCTTCTATGGCATCTTCAAACTCTACTTCATCAACATTCTCTTCTATATCATCAACCACCTGCTTGCCTTTGGATGAATTTTCCAACACTTTACCACTCCGGGTAGTAATAGCCATACACGATCCGTCATTCCTTAGGTTTTGCACAGTGTCACTGGGTAGCGTGCCAGCCTTTCTTTGGTTGAATGTCGCTGATAATTAACTCAATTATTGCTCCAGCTGTTTTATTGCAGTAGAATGCGATTCAACCAATTGATTTATTGATGACAAATCATTCTTTACCTCAGTAACGCCCATATTGGTTGCCTCCACCCCTTTCAACAGCTTAGCCATCGTATCATCCATGGACATCTTTCCAGAGCCAGATGCCACAGCCTCACGGTTTCCAGGAGGAACATACAAACCACTCCTGTCAGTCTTATTCTTTCAACCACCTTGATCGCGGTCCTTGTATCCAGATTTATCATAATAGTTCTAACCTTGGTTTCCTTGGGCATTGCCTCGGAAACCCCCCTAATTATTCAAGTAATTTGCTTCCCCCTCAGAATCGGAATCATATCTTCCCTGTGATACAACGGCTTTAACCTTTTCGGTCTTCCCTAATAATAAATTCTTGGTAAGAAGATCCATCTGCGTTTTCATGTGAGCCATATCTTGGTCACGTTCCTCTTGTCTATGCCTCTGCTCTGCAGTCAAGCCAACAGATAAAGTAGAGCTTGCTACCTCAGTATATCTAGTATGCCAGGCTCTACTCTGCTTTATCATACGGTCCAGCATATCATTTGCCTCAATGAAAGTAAGGTCCATGAATGACCCACCTGCAGCATTATCAACCACTGGCTTTGTCATTGAGTTCAAAGCCCTCTATAATATCTCCATCAAGTGGATGTTGGTCATCTGATGATTTGGGCACCGCATAAGCTTCTTCTTGAGCCTCTCCTATATTTCGTAGAGAGCTTCAGTTGGAAGCTGTCGGAAATTGCTGATCTCATCTCTTAACTGTGCTCTCTTGGATGGCGGAAAGAATCTTTCTAGGAAAGCATCTTTCAGTTGCCTCCAATTAGTAATAGAATCAGGAGTTAGCCCGTTCAGCCATAGAGTTGCCTCCCCAGACAGAGACAATGGAAATAATCGCAGCCGAATTGCGTTTTGTCCAACTCCTGGATTGTCAAATGACTTGCATATTGAAATAAAGTTGATCAGATGCATATTCGGATCATCGCCTGTGAGTCCAGCAAATAACCCCTTGAGCTGCAATAACTGAATCATGGTGCTAGTGATATTGAACTTAGCTCCGGGTGTCAAGGGTGGAGGAATAATAGCCCCTGTGGCACCAGCTCCATCCAGATCGTCATCATCATTATCAAAAGGAGCCTACACAGCTCGGCGGTCAGGTCTCATTCTAGTTTGACGTTCCCTCCTATGCATAGGTGCCGCCACCTCATCAGTATGCCTAGGATTCAATAACTCACCATCACCCAGGTACTCATCATCAGGATTTGTTGCTCGCCCTGGGTTATCAATATTCTGTAGATGTACTTGAGCAGCTGCCAGTGCAGCTAATCTAGACTACTCCTGTTGAGCAGCGCTTCTTTCAATGTCACGTTGTGCATCCATTCTGCCAATAAGTTGTGGTTCAGGATTTATGGGTAATAATGGCTGACCAGATCTTTGTGTATTTGTCATGCACTCTACCAAACCTGAACAAAACAAAAACAACAAACAAAAAGTAAAATTCAAGAATTTTAGACCAAAGGGTGCATTAACTATCACAAACATAGTTGACAACCGTATTCCCCGGCAACGGCGCCAAAATTTGATAACACCCAAACTATAGCTCTCGTAAGAGTGTAAGCGGTCTCTGTCAAATATAGAACCCAACTGGGTTGGGTGTCGAATCCCACAGGGAATACTTGGTCACTAAGTGTTGTAATTATTAGTAGACTATTGATCGAAAATTCCATGGAAAAGGGGGGATTGGATTGTGGCGTGAATTAATTCTATCAAAGTAATAACAAAATGCTTTGTTTTGTAAGATTTAATCATAGAGAAAAATAAGTTAGGGTTATGTCCACCTTATGAGTTCTACGTAGCTATTAACTATGAGTAATGCGGAATTCAGATATGCATGCACTTATAGAGATTCGTATTCTAATGGTAAATCCTAGTGTTTCTCAACCATCAAGGATTATTTCACTTTAACTCTCTCGTGCTTAAAGCGTATAACTAATGGTACGAACTCTCCAAGAGGTTAACCCAGTTACGGCACTAACGTGTAAATAGGGGTTGGTAGCCCTATTTCCTTGTCACACTCTCTTTTCCAAACATGTAACTTTTCTCTCGAACAAGTTAATGCTATAATGGCATATTCTAAATGTTTGCAACCACAAGAATTTAATTAAAACGAAGAGAGTAATGATATAAGTAGCATACACATCAAGAATTCACAAACTCATAGTAATAGATAGTCTATCAAAAGGCTTCCATAACCCTAACAGAGAAGTTTAGCTACTCATGATTGTAAAGGAAAACAACGAAGACATCATCATCATCATACCAAAACGATAACAATCTCACGATGGGTATGTATTAGCGTCACTATGAGAATGACGTGATTTCCTCTCTAGCCGTTCTTGTAGCATTTTTTCTCTATCTAAACTTACAGAATCTGTAAACTGAATAAATAAAAAGTGTCGACTGAATTATGAAAAGCAATGCTGAAAAATTCAGCAAATAAGGTTTTTATAACTTCCTTGTCCTAGTCCTACTAGGTTACTGCTGCACCCCTAAGTATTAAGAAATACTGATTTTGCCCGGGACAGATTCTCCATGCATCACATTCAGTCCACAAGCTTCCAAAAGCTGCCTTCCTTCTTACATGAAGTTTTCCTTTGTTGTCCAAAGTTCCACAAAGTGTTGAAATCTTCATCATTAGTACCTGAAAACATGCTAATCACATAGGTTAGCTCACTTACAGGAAAATGGACTAAAAGTGCAGGAATTATATATTTTGTCCTCAAAACTTAGCTAAAATATGGGTAAATTATGGTTCTTAGGCGTGCAAATACGCCCAACATCAGGCACGTGTTCTTAATTTCAAAGGTAGTTGGGATGACTACTTGTCGTTGATCGAGTATTCCTACAATAACAGTTACCATTCTAGTATTCAGATGACCCCATTTGAGCCTCTTTATGGGCGGAGATATAGATAACTAGTCGGTTGGTTCGTAGTGGGTGAGGCCTCTTCTATTGGTCCAGATATGGTGTTTGAATCCATGGAGAAAGTTCAATTGATTCGAGAGAGATTGAAAGTAGCTCAAAGTTATCAAAAATCTTATGCATACATACGAATGAGAGATCTTGAGTTTGAAGTAGATGATATTGTGCATTTGAAGGTTTCACCCATGAAGGGGATAAAGATATTTGGAAAAGAAGGGAAGCTTAGTCCCCGGTATGTAGGCCTCTAAGGGATTTAGAGTCGTGTGGGGAAGGTAGCATATTAGCTTGAGCTACCTGCAAACTTGTTAGCAATTCATCCAGTGTTCCATGTGTCTTTATTGAAGAAGTACATGAATGATTCAATTCTTTTAGTCCCTCTAGAAAGCACAAATATTCAGAATAGCCTTTCATATAAAAAAGTTCCAATAGAGATTCTTGATCATCAGATCTGTAGACGGAGGAACAAAGAAGTTCCCTTGGTAAATATTTGCGGAGAAATCAGTCTGTTAAGGGTGCTACTTAAGAAGCAGAAGTAGACATGCATACCAAGTATCCTTACCTCTTCTCCGCAAAATCAGATTCAGGCTGAGGTAATAGTCTTTCTTAATTCATTTATTTTCCAGTCTCAGAATCAACCGTATAGTTATCCTCATGTAAATTCATGCATTCACCAATTATTTTAGTCACTCAGTATGAGTTAGATTCATTCATGCAGTTTTGTTTCAGTTGTGTATCCTAGCATATAGCCCTAGTCCACCAGAATCTTCAGTTAAATTAGTCTCATTCGAGGACGAATGTTTCCAAGGAAGAGATATTATAATACCCCGTACCTTTCATAGCTCAGTTTAGCTCTTAGTGTGTTAAGGGTTAACTTAAAAAGCACATAAATTTTGATGCATATAGATTTTCCCAACTACAAACCCCCCAATGTGTAGATAATTGAATCATCTTTCCAAAGATACAAATTTTGCCTCAATCTGATACACGGTGAAGAAGTTATGGCAATTTTAGTGAAAGCACTAGAACACTGCGTTGCAGTGAAGGACAAATTTGCAATTTTCCGATTTATGGTGGAGCACCACGATTAATCTATATCGCGGAGAAGTTCTAGTTCCCATTCATTCCTTTCCAGTAGCTCAACGTAATTTTCTTGTTGTAAGCACGTAAAATTTATTGGGTCAAATTCATATAAAATTTGAATTCAATTAATATTTTATTAGGTGTATAATTATTTTGGTATGTAAAAAATTATAGGTCTATTTTATTTCTGATCAAGGACCATCTCACAGTGAGGCCCAAACTGACACCACAAGTCAAATGATGTGGCATCCCAGTCAAATTAAAGACCAATGAGGCAAGACCACACACTCAAATGATGTGGCAATCCAAGTTAGGTTCAAGAGCCAATGAAACATTGTCAAGTGTTCCAAATGACATATTTTTGTCCAATCAGAAGCAACTTATCACATAACCTTTGTTATAAGTTTAAAAAACCGAAAGGACCAAAGGCAGAAGAGGTTATTTACAGTAGGAATGCCTACCCCCTACAACTATAAATAGGAGGTTTATATAATTTTCTGGGGTTATTTTGCAAGCATTGGAGAAAGATCTTTATTGACTACACAATTCTTCAAAGAATTGACCAACAGAGTTTTGCCCAGAGATTAACTCAACAAGATGAAGTGATACCTGACATTCCTGGAGATCCAAACATATTCTAGGATGTTCAAATCATCTAACATTCGAGAAACACGCTACAAAAGACCCTCAAACCACGAAAAAACTTAGGAGAGAAGAATCAATTGAACAACAGAATTGTACTCAAAAGATTCATTTAAATAAAATTATTTTTTTGTTTATTTTATTTTTACTTATAGTTAATTTTAAGCACTACAAAAATTTGTTGCGAACACCTATATCGTGTCAAAATTCCCAATCGGACAGACACTGCATCACGGTAGAGTGTAAAATGGCTCTTATCCTTTTTCTAGTGATGCAATGCGATTACGCCGTATCATGCCATAGCCCAAAATGGAGTCCGTTCTTTTTCCAGTGAGTCACCAAGATAGCAGCGCTTTGCAGTGGTATGCCAAATTGGGATTTTCCAATTATGAGTAATTTTTATATAGGGCAATCTAATCATTTTTCCAAGCCCAAAATAATAAAAAACAAGGAATTTAACCTATTCTAAGCATTACATGCATACTTTCCACATAAATACACTCCAAGAAACCCTAGGACATCAACTCTTAATCCCCAAGAAATTCAAATTCCACAATTATTTTTTCAAGATAAGTCATAATTAAATATTCTCAATTCAAGAATTTCAAGAATCAATCTTCAAGAGCACAACTAGGAACTTAAAGTTCAAACTTCTTTATCAATTTCATCAGTTAAGGTATGTGGGGTTTTCAACAAGGATAATTCTTTCATCTTTGTGCCCAAATTTAGTTTTAAAGTTAAATTGTATATGAAATAATATGAATTTTTAGCCTAGGATTTATACCCACTTATTACTATTTGAAGATTATAAGATTTTGAGAGATTTAGATGTTGAATTGCATGTCTACTTTCGTATTTTTATGTGTATTACTGAAATTTTCTGATTTTGAATTGAATTATCAATATTTTTACTATCAAGCATGAACTTTATGATTATTTGACATGAATTTGATGCATGAGTTGTTAAGCCTTAGTTTGAACGTTGATATTTCAAGAATGACTATGTTTTAAGCATCCCTTGAATAGTTATTTTTAGATTTTAATAAAGATTTGATCTTTTGATCCTTATTTAAGGTATTGAATCCATTTTGCAATTTTATTATAGTTTACAGAAAATAGATTTAGCTTTGCTTACAGTTTGAAACAGATAGATGCATAATTGGTTTTCATTATAAACCCTTATGCTAGTTTTAAAAGTGAATTTCCAATAGAATGAGCACACAAATTAAAGGGTGTAGAAGTTAGCACCAAGTTGGGTATATTCTCATGCCCCAGAACTACGAGCCAACATTTGAGGAGCTTCTATTGAAGAGATGCCTTTCAGAAACCACCTATAATACCTAGCCAAATAAAATAAGCTCCGAATATTGGATGGAGTCATGGGCCTTAGCCACCCCTTCACGACAGTAACCTTTTATGGATCAACCATTATCCCTTCACTAGGAATAATGTTACCTAAGAAAGTCATAACATTCAATCAAATCACACACTAAGGGAACTTGGAAAACAACTGTTATTCCTTTAAGGTCTGCAACACCACACAAAGGTGATTAGCATGATCCATCTCACTCTTCAAATAAACCAGGATGTCATCAATAAACACAATGACAAAGATATCTAAATATTACCTGAAAACTCTATTCATCAGATCCATAAATGTCGTCGTAGCATGCTAGAAAAATGACATCACCAAGAACTCAAAATGCCTATACGAAGTATGAAAAGCCGTCTTAGGGATATCCGCCTCCCTAATCTTAAACTGATGGTACCCAGACCGAAGATATATTTTTGATAAGAACTTGGCACCCTATAACTAATCAAGTAATCTATCCTAGGGAGAGGATACTTGTTCTTGAATGTTACCTTATGCAACTTCCAATAGTCAATGCACATCAAAAGAGAACCATTCTTCATACTCACAAACAACACCGGTGTACCCCACAGAGAAATGATAGGATAAATAAACCCTATATCAAGAAGATACTTAAGTTGCTCCTTAAGTTTCTTTAACTCATACAGATCCATTATATATGGAGGAATAGATATTGGACGAGTATCCGAAAAAAAAATCAATACCAAACTACATTTCCCTATCCGGAAGAACACTAGGAAGATCATCCGAAAAGACCTCTAGAAACTCATTAACCACAGAAACTGACTGTAAAGAATGAACTTTCGAGTTAGAATCTTTAACTCGGACTAAGTGATAAAGACACCTTTTAGAAATTATTAAACTTCGATCTCTAAGATAAGAAACAAATCTCACCCTAGAAGCTAAAGAATAACCCTTCCATTCTATTTCTAGCTCACTGGGTAACATAAAGATAAATTTGTCTGTTCGACAGTCTAAAGATGCATAACAAGAATGCAACTAGTCCATACCCAAAATTACATCAAAATCCACCTTTCCCAACTCAAACAGTTCTACCAAGGTTTGCGTTTCACCAACAGATACCAAACCCCCTAAAGACCCGTTCAGCAATGACCAAGTCTTCTACCGGGGTAGAAATAGAAAAAAGGATCCAAAATATTTTTTGTACCAAAACCAAAAGACACAACTATATATGGCTGTTGGCATTTTCTTTATGGCCCATAAATTCCAACTTATCTACTTAACTTGAATTTCAAATTCAAGATTCTCTATAACTATTGCCGCTCCCTTATCTAAAAAAACTGCCCAACTGCTTTTGATGGACGAGCAGTATAAAAGAGAAATTTTGGATGGTCCCTAAGCATAGAAAATCTCTCAAAAATTCACACCATCTACAATAAGATATTCTGAGTGCTTAGAAAACTCACAGGAAGTGGAAAACAAAATCCGACAATGCCAACACTCTGACGAACTCTGACAATGGTTGGAGGTATGTCAAAATCTCTATTTCCGCTGTGAAAATTAGCCACAACATCTTTAATTAAATAAATTTTAAAAGTTTAAGATTACATAAAGAATATTTAGACATTAGAATTGTAATTGATTATGACGATATAGTAGCTTAAGAACCTTTATTATTGGGTTGCATAATTAATTAGGATAAAATGTTAAATACTTTTCATAATTACCCACCGGAGTTATGAATGAGAATTTAATAGTTTTATCGTCAAGATAGAATATCATGCTAGTCAACGGTAATTCTATCATAAAAAATGAGTCTAATTGAATTAAAAATTTAGCCCACAGGCAATTTTTATGTCAGTATATTCAATTTTATATTATTTGATGAAAATTTATCCAGCATGTGTTTATGTATTTATATTTTTGCAGTTATGAAACCTGCAAATTTCTCTGATATTTGTGATATTCCCAAATTAAATGGTGAGAATTATAAGATCTGGAAGGAAAGAATTCTCCTTCACTTAGGGTGCATGGACATTGATTATGCTATCAAAAAAGACAAACCACATATTGATGAAAATAGCACTCAAGCTGAGATTGTTCTTTATGATCAATGGGAGTGCTCTAACCGTTTGAGTGTTATGTTCATTAAAACCAAAATGTCTACTGGTATTCGTGGTTTTATCGAACAACATAACAATGTCAAGGCATTACTGAAGCCTATTGATGAACAATTTGAGACTTCAGATAAGGAACTTGCCATCACCTTAATTATAAAATTCTCATCAATGAGGCTCACCTGTGTGAGAGGTACGCATGAGCACATCATGAAAATGCAAGACTTAGCGGCTCTACTAAAGACTCGTGAGGTTGAAATGTCTGGAAATTTTCTTATGCACTATATTTTGCATAATTTTCCTTCAAAATATGGCCCCTCTAAGATCACCTATAACACACATAAGGATAAATGGTCTATTAATGAAATTATGTCCAAGTGTGTTTAAGAAGAGGGTCGATTGCTGATGGAAATAGGATAAAGTAAATTCACGACTACTCAAGGAAAAAAGTCTCATCAAGCCAATAAAAAGTTGAAAGTAAAGGCTCCACTTGACTCTGACATCAAAAAGTATTCAAGTGTCGCTTCTGTGGAAAGAAAGGGCACATAAAGAAAAACTGTGTCAAGTTTCAACGATGGCATGAGAAGAAAGGTACTTATATTTCTCTTGTTTGTTATGAAAATAATATGATTGATGTTAATCATAACACGTGGTAGATTGATTCTTCTTCTAAAACCCACATTATGAATTCCTTGCAGGACATAAAAAACCTGCGAAAGCCAGTGGGAGCTGAGCAAAACATCTATTCAGGAAACAAGATGCAATCGCGTGTAAAAGCTATTAGAACATGCAATTTATTTCTTAGTAGTGGTTTTATTTTAGAGTTGGAAAAGACCTTTTATGTTCCTAAATTTTCTAGGAATTTAATTTTAGTATCAAGACTTGTACCTTTGGGATACTCCTTCTTTCAAGAATGTTATTCTAATCTATTTTATAAATCTAAACTTATTGGATATGGTACACGATGGTCTTTTCTCCCTTGATTATAAAAATGATTTCACTCATAATGTTATGCATGTCTAAACTGGCATCAAACGATGGGTTATGAATAAAAATTCTTTTATTTTGTGGCATCGAAGATTGGGACATATCTCCCTAGATAGAATTAAGAGATTAGTAAATGATGGAGTACTTAGTACTTTAGATTTTACTGATGTCAATACTTGTGTTGACTGTATTAAAGGCATGCAGACAAACAAGTCAAAGAAAGGTGCCAAGAGGAGTTCAAACATATTGGAAATCATACATTCAGATATATGTTATCTTGATATGGATGAATATATGGTCAGAAATACTTTATCACCATTATAGATGACTTCTCACGATAAATGTATCTCTACATGCTTCATAATAAAAGCGAAGTACTAGAGGCCTTCTAAGTGTTTAAGGCTGAAGTAGAGAAACAATGTGGAAAACAAATTAAAATTGAAAGGACTGATAGAGGTGGTGAGTACTACAGTAGGCACACTGAGGATGTACAAACACAAGGTCCATTTGCGAAATTTCTTCAGGAAAATGGGATTGTTGCCCAATACACTATGCCTGGTTCTCCAGATCCAAATAGTGTAGCAAAAAGAAGAAATCAAACATTAATGGATATGGTGCATAGTATGTTAAGTAGATCTAAGCTACCTATGTCCTTGTGAATTGAAGCTCTTAAGACGACAGTGAATATATTAAATTGAGTTCCAACCAAGGCTGTCCTAAAGACACCTTTTGAATTGTTCAAAGGTTGGAAACCGAGTTTAACACATATTCGTGTATGGGGATGCCCGTCTGAAGAAAGAATTTACAATCGACAAGAAAAGAAATTAGATCCTAGGACCATTAGTGTATACTTTATTAGATATCCTGAAAGGTCTAAAGGATACAGATTTTATTGTCCATCTAACAACACTAGGATTGTGGAATCAAGAAATACAAAATTTCTTAAAAATGACTTAATTAGTAGTAGGAGTGATCAACTTCAGAATACAATTTCTTTTAGAGATCGACCTTCCACTTCAAGTCTACTATTGATTGCCGTACATAACACCCATCAAGTACAATTGGGTATTGCACAACAAGTCAATGAAATTTCACAAGCTGCTGAAAATGTTCAAGTAGATCAAGTTCAAATGATTCCAGAAATTATTGAGCAACCAGTTGAACAACATGATCCTCAGGAAAATGTTGGTGCAACATTAAGAAGATCTACTAGAGAAAGAAAATCAGCAATTCCTAGTGATTTTGTTGTGTATTTATAGGAATCTAACATTGGAATTGAAAATGAACCCGAGTTTATTTCACAAGCCATCGATTGCAAAGAGTCATAATTGTGGTACAGTGCCATGAAAGATGAAATGAGTTCCATGAAAAGAAATGAAGTTTGGGATCTTGTCGAGTTGCCAAATGGTGTAAAAACCATTGGATGTAAGTGGGTCTTTAAACTAAAAAGGACTCATCAGGAAATATTGAAAGATATAAAGAAAGACTTGTTGCTAAAGGATTCAATAAAAAGCAAGGAATTGGCTATACAGAGACATTTTCTCCTGTGTCGAAAAAGGATTCCTTGCGTATTGTATTGGCATTAATAGCCCATTTTGACTTAGAATTGCAACAAATGGATGAGAAAACTATATTTCTCAATGGTGATCTAGAGAAAAATGTTTATATGAAACAACTAGAAGGTTTCTCCTCTAGTGAAGGTGAGCAATTGTTATGTAAGTTAAAGAAATCCATATATGGACTAAAATAAACCTCCCGTCAATGGTATTTGAAATTTCACAATGTCATCTCTTCATTCAACTTTGTTGAGAACATTATGGATCAATGTATATACCAGAAAGTCAGTAGGGGTAAAATATTCTTTCTAGTTCTATATGTGGATGATATCGTGCTTGCATCTAATGATTAGGGAATGATACATGAGGTGAAACAATTTTTCTCTAAAAGTTTTGATATGAAACACATGGGTGATACATCTTATGTCATTGGCATTAAGATTCATCGAGATAGACATCAAGGTATCTTAGGTTTATCTCAAGAATCCTATATCAATAAAATTTTAGAGAGGTTTTGAATAAAAGATTGTTCACCAAGTGTAGCTCTTATTGTTAAGGGTGACAAGTTCAACTTTAATCAATTCCCAAAAAATGATCTTGAGAGGGAACAAATGAAAGACATTCCAAATGCTTCTGCTATCGGATGCTTGATCTATGCTCAGGTTTGTACAAGACCTGATATATATTTGTTGTTGGAATGTTAGGAAGATATCAGAGTAATCCAGGCCTTGACCACTATAGAGCTGGAAAGAAAGTATTATCATATCTTTAAGGGACGAAAGATTACATGCTTATATACAAATGATCAGATGACTTTGAAGTCATTGGTTACTCTGATTCAGACTTTGCTGGCTGTGTTGATTCATGAAAATCAACTTCTGGATACATTTTTATGTTAGCCGGGGGAGCTATATCTTTGAGGAGTGCCAAACAAACTTTGATTACTACTTCTACTATGGAGGCTGAGTTCGTTTCTTATTTTGAGGATACCTCACATGATGTATGGTTAAAGAGTTTCATTTCTGGGCTGAGAATTATTGACTCTATCTCTAAGCCATTAAGGTTATATTGTGACAATTCAGCTTCTGTGTTTTTGGCTAAGAATAACAAAAGTGGTAGTCGAAGCAAGCATATCGACATCAAGTATATAGCCATAAGAGAACGAGTTAAACATAAGAAGGTGGTCATTGAACACGTCAGCGTTAAAGTGATGTTAGCTGATCCTTTAACTAAAGGCATGCCACCACTGAAATTTAAGGATCATGTAGTCACAATGGGACTTAGTTAAACTATGTAAATTTTTGTTGTAACAATGAATGTCGATGAAACTCTATTTTATATGATATTTCTCTTATTTGAAACTATGTGCACATTCAGTTTGTTTTGAGAAATGTCACTTAAGTATGGACCTAGAATAAATATTGAGTTTATTCATTAAGTAATAAGGGTTGAGGCTTAGACGCATAACACATTGTGATACATGAAAGATACTGCTCGTTTTAGAGTAACTATCGTCATGATACATGTCTTATGCTTCACATATGGGATGAGAATATACGGAACAAGTTGGAGAATGTTGACATTTTACTTATGTCCCGTAACATCCCATTTATCCACTCAACTTGAATTTCAAATTTAAGATTCACTATAATTGTTGCCACTTCCTTATCTAAAAGAACTGCCTAACTATTTTTGATGGATGAGCAGTATAAAAGAGGACTTATGGATGGTCCCTAAGCATAGAAAATCTCTCAAAAATTCACACTATCTACAATAAGATATTCTGAGTGCTTAGAAAACTCACCAGTAGTGGAAATAAAATCTGATGACGCCAACGCTCCGACGAAATTCGACAATGGCTGGAGGTATGTCAAAATCTCTATTTTTGCTGTGCTACTTCTCTGTTATCTGTTAAAATGGAATCACATAAGATAGAGTGGATCTTGAATAAAGCAAATAATATACGTCATGGGAAAAGAGTTGTAACATACCAGTAACTACATCAGGTGGTGCCTCAGATTCCTGCTGGGACGCAAAAACATAAACCTATTCCGACCAACACTAAAACCAGGAACCGTAATAGAAGTATATGACACACAAATAGGTGTAGGAGTAGAAGATGAAGCTATATGAAAATTATTCACCCCTTCAGTTTCTTTACTAGCCGGACAAGTTCGGATCTGATAGTTGCCTTACTATACTTAAAGAGCTTATCCCTCACTTCCTCACAAAATCCCTAATAAGGACGACTGAAAAACTTATAAGAAGGGCATAAAGTAATAGACTAACCTCTTCTCGCTTGATATTGGGCAACCTGTGCCTGAGAATTGTCACCACCTTGATGCCACTTATCGTCCGACTTCTGTGGGTAACAGGTACTGGCAGTAGATAAGGAAGAAGAACTCCCCCACTTATTTTTCCACCACTTGTAACCATCTCTACAACATTGAGACTGCGCACCTCCCTGATCATAAAACCTACTCTGTTGTTCTTTCCTATCTCCAAACTCTGCTTGCTTTCTGTTCTAGTCTCCAACCTGTAGCTTATGAATAGTCAGCCAAGAGATCTCCATGTCCTTAATGAGCAAAGCAGTATTTCCCTTCAGAATCAAATCTTTATTTAGCCTAGATGTGAACTTCCTTATTATTGACCTCATATCAACCACCAAATCAGGAGAATAGCTCAACAAATGATGGAACTTCAAGGCATATTCCCTTATAGACATTCTCTCATGCCTGAGGTTCACAAACTACTCCATCTTAGCTTCCCTCAACTGTTGAAAAAATAAATGATACATGAAGGCATTATCAAAGGCCTCCAAAAACCCTTCCTCTTCCATATAAGCCTTATCTATGTCCCACTCTTCATACCACTAATAAATAACATCTTTGAGCTGATAAGCCTCAAAATTAACTCCCTCCATATAAGTAGTCTATATAAATTAAAATATCTTCTCCATTTCATACAAGAAGCCCTGTGGGTCTTCTTCCACCTTCACTCTAATAAAAGTAGGAGGACCCATCTTCATAAATTGAAAAACCCTTATGGCCTTAAAAGATAAAGCACCAATCGCACCCCGCTCAGCCTTAACAACGACCATCTGAGCAATAAAATAAATAGAATGATGAAACTCTGCATTCGCCATGTTACCCTGAGGGATAAGAAGAGTAGCAGTATTGGTAGGAGGAACTCTAGCACAATAAGGAATAGGACCCTGAGATCTATGATCTACTCTAATAGTAGGATATACCCATTCATCATATCTCTTGATAAGGAAAAAGAGTTTCTTTGCATTCCAGATTTACAAGGCATTATTTGAAAGACAAAAACCAAAGATTAGAGAGGATTCCAGGACCAAGAACTCAAGCTTGAAGGTAGAATACAAAAAAAGTGAAACATTCCCAAATGTCTTGCAGCCTCTCGCTTATGAGTGTCTATATTGCCCTAAAAAATACTCTACTCGACATGACTTTGTGAACTCCCAGTTTACCATGAACCTAAATCTCTGATACTAATATGTCACGGCCTAAACCAGGTCCTAGACATAATGGGAATCCCTAGTCCAACCAGGTCTAAAGACCGCCCCTTTTACCTAACCCAATAACCTTATGCAGACTTAGATGGGATGAATTTCGAGCATATAACAAGATCTCCCAAATGCTCTCATGAAGACTCTAGGATACAGACACAAACGTGATAATCCCAATCGAGTCTAACAGTACCAACCTAGTCATCCAACCATATCTAACAAAACCAAAGACCATAAACCAGGCCATAACAAAAAAACATATAAAAACAAAATATTATAATCAATCCTAAAATATAATACAATGGAACAACCCACAATATCGTCCAAGGGAGTAATCACCAACACCAATATCAATGCTAAGGAAAACCCCAATATCGATCCCGTCTATACCAACCCCCAAAAGTACCACAAAGCCTTTATCAAAAATATTAAAAATATCTTGGTAGGACATGCCCCCAAGCTTATCAAAAATTAATATCCAAAAATAAATAAATTTTTCCAAAGATGTCCATAACATAAAATGGAGCCTCGTGAAGAAATCAAGCACCATCCTCGTGAAGACTCTAGTCCATTTTAGGGTAAAAATACTATTAGGGAAGTTATTCTGAAATTGAGGGTTAGTCCTCATTCGAATCACTTTTCAACTTTATGCTTAGTGGATATGATGAAAGTCGAATTACCCAAGCAAATGATGAATTTTTAAAATGAGGAGGAAGATTCTTTCATTTTGGAGTTAATCCTTCCGAAAGGGCATACTACAACCCCAATATTGAAGGCCAAAGAGCTTAAAGATCGATGTCTATTTAGTTTCTAGTTAAGATTCTCACCGTTGCCAAATGAGTCCATAGATATGTTTGATGCAAAATTGGCAAAAAGTTCAAGTCTTTGAAGTGGCGTGATAGAAAATTCCTCATCATGCCCTCATATTTGCCCATCACACCTCGAAGATGTATTGATCAATAGTTGGGCCGGTATTTCAAATCCTCCAACTGGAGACATAAATAATTATCGACAAATTCTGAGTAGTCAAGATAACTGAGTCGCGCCGCGATGTTAAACAAGGAGTTGCATAGGAGGAAACCTAAGGTATTTTCTTGTTTGTATTCATCTTATATGATTGACATCAGATCTTTGCATCTATGGTGCCACAGGTTTATTTCTGACTCCTTTGTTTCTGTTTGATGAATTGGGGACATTGCTTGATTTTAAGTTGAGGGTGTTGGGGATACTTGTGGGTGTTGATGTCCTCCTGGGGTTTTTGTTGCCGTGCCTCTTTTCCCCAGATTCTTGTTCCTAGTAGAGCCGGCATGTTTAGGTGTATTGCATTTGTTTTGTGACGTATGGTAGTTGACTAGGAGAAATACAAGTAACTAAGGAAGTTAACTTGTTTTTGAGAATTTTGAGCACCTCTCCATTGGTCTGATATATTACTATGTGAATTGTATCCATTTGTGACCACGGTGTAACTTTTTGTGGCATTAGTCTGGCAACTTAATAACCGTTGTTAAACAAGTGCATGAATGGGATATGTAGTGATATGTGAGATACTTGTGTGCCTTGTGTGTGTAAGGACTTACTCAATTCCCATTGTGCGTTGAATCTAGAACTTGCCCAGTTAGTCGTACCATAGTCATATGATAGGCATTAGGAAATGATCATTGGCTGTTTTTGTATGTTAACCCATTTTAGCTTAAATGACCATCCAAATATGAATAATATCCCTTGATCCCTTTTAGCACCTAAATAGCCCAGTTCTTTATTATATATCTTTCACCTTTCCATTACATCACAATGAACCTGTTTTAGCCCTGGTCCTCCTTGGATACTGTGCACCTCGACTTAGGCAAGTAACCTAAGTTTAGGGTGGCTACTATAGGGGTGCGTGATCCATTATGAGTATGAAGAGAGGTAAAAGAAGAAAAATGAACAACAAGTTAGGTGTAGTGAAAAAGAAAAAGAGAAAACTGAAAAAGTTAATCTAATGCTTGAACAGACAACACCCATCTTGAGAATGCTTGACAGATTAAAGAGGGAAGAAAAGGAGGTCAAAATTTGAAACCACGTGAGTTAATGTAGTGCCAAGGAGGTGTAGTCACTATGAAATACCCATGAATATCATACCATCCCTGAGCCTACGTTACAAGCTTAAGAAAATCCCTATAGTTATCCTAACTGACTTGTCTGAAGACTTAAATACTGACTATAAGGGAAAGCCTATGACATTTGATGTGCAATGTTGGTACTTCATTCTGAGAGTGAGTCTTACGTTCATCCTTATGTCTATACATATGAATCTGAGTGAAAAAAGGGATTTATTTGATGTGCAATGGGTGTTTTCAAATATTAGACATAGTTGATTTTCCTTTTATTGATCATAGAGATGGTGCATGCATTCTGACCTGATGAGAGTAGTTAGCTGCCGCATTGTACTTTGTATACTCTCAGTTATGTTTTGGTTTCTTAAGGACAAGTAATTGTTTAAGTTGAGGGTGTTGATGTGTGAGCCGATGCTAGAACATTTGAAGCTTTTAACTCTGAATAATTATGAGGTCATATGCAACTTTTGTTGTTTTGATTGTTTTTAATGTGTTAATGCAGATACAAGTGATCGGGGAGAAAACCAAAGGAAAGAAGAATAAATCAGCTGAAATCTGGTGTAAATAAGCTGAAGAATAGCTGATGTAAATTCAGAGGCGCCGTCATACATAGGACAGGCTGTCAAAGTTGCCATCAAGCTTAGATAGAACCTGAGAAACTGAGATGAAATATGATGACGTTTAGGACGGGCCGTCAAATATGTGACATGGCGTCAAAATTGTCGTCAACTAGAAGCTGAGAATACTGATTTCTAGTGAAGTTGTGACGGTAGTTTTCACGCACCGTAAAGAATTTTGACACAATCTTAGGTTTGCAGTATGAAGAGTCGGAAGATAATAATTCACTGGAACCTTTGACGACATCTCGCACACGTCGTCAAACATCTGACAAGCCGTCAATATCATAGTCGTCCAATCCGAAGAGAAAACTGAAACTTTAATTTTATTTTCTTATTTAGCGTTGACTATTTAAAGACTTGTTTTAGGGTTTTTTTAGGGAGAGATCATTAATTATAAGAGAAGAAATTCTGAAGAGAAGAACATAACACTGCTTCATCTTTACCATTAAATATTTTTCCTGTTTCTGTAAAAAAAACACTTATCAACTATTTTTGGGTTTTTATCTCGTGAGTAAATTGAAGAAACTACTTGTTGTTTTTTCATTCATTCGTAAGTTTATCCTTATTGTGATGAATTCAACTTGTCATTTCCTTCATCAAATCATGAGCGGCTAATTCCATTAGCTGGAGTTATGGGATCCATGGATTAGGGTTTGACAGGTTATAGGTATTTAATAGATTCAAAGAGTAGTAGGACATCTTAAAATTCTGTTATTTTAACTGAAATCTACTGGTTGCAGACATTAGGTTATGCCTTAGGTTTTATTTTCTTCTAATGGAGAAATAGACTCGAGGTTGTGAATTATCAACAGGGATTCGACCCCAACCTAGTTGGGTTGTATATTGACAAGGATTGCTTACACCCATTCAAGAGTGTAATTTGAGCATTATCAGTCACTCCCATGATATCAGTGACTTTCTGAACCTGTTCAACGAACTCCAGTGGATCCTCTTCAGACTTAGAACTAGAGAATAATGATGTATTCATTTGAGTGATGTCCCAACTCCTGGCTGTAGCAGAATTGGCCACCGGGTTGGCCGAAACAACAGTTGGCCGATCATTCTGAGCTGTAACTGAATTGGATAGAGTAGTGAATGCAGTTCTAAATTCTGCATGAGAGGCATACTCATCCAGAGGATCTTCCTGGATGGGCTGAGGTGCTGACTGATTCTCTGTTTCTCTTTTGTTAGCCCTTTTGGGAGGCATGTTCTATAAATAGAATAGAAGAAGGGATTAAACTTAGAGTTTGACTAGAGCTCATGCTCACTCGCATGGCATGAAGACTGAAAGAAGGGAAACTATTCCGAAAATATCTCATAGCCTCCTACACATAAGTGTGGTGCACAACACATCTATGTACAAGATTCTACTAGATGTGGCTTTTTAGATTACCTAGGACTCTGTTGAACCTTAGTTCTGATACAAAGATTGTAACACCCTGTATATGGTACTCTAAATGCTACATGGTGCTCATAATCCCAAAGGATCACAAGATAACCCATGACTGATATCTATAACTGTTACCTGAATAATAATGGTAATATTATAAATGCGAAAACATGAACTGAAAAGCCATAAGGTTCAATACTGATACATAACTAAAAATATGGTATAACAATACCAAAAGAACTGAAATAACCATCTGAACATGCTGTCTTCTGAAAACAACTTAAAATGAACTATCTAAATAAAGAGTTGATGGGACAATCCCCCAACTAACCCAATCTACTAAAATAAATTAAGTACTGAATGAATGAAATAATTAAATAATAACATCCTCAAAATATAAGGACTCACTACTAACTCTGACTGCTGAAACTGAAATACTCATGATAATCCAGAGAGCATGCTTCAGAATCTATGGTATAAAGCAGCATAAAGCAAATACGTTAGTACGATTGAATGTACTGGTATGCAAGTGAGGTTGGCTGAATTCAATGGTTCATATGCATGAACAATACTAACTGACTGAATAACATGAATGCGAGAATACATGCATGAATATATTACTGTATCTAAGATAATGATAACACTAACTCATGTATTCTAATAATGCAGATTTACTAATATCTGGGAACTAATACTGGGATACTAAAAGACTAAATCTACTCAGTACTAAGGAACTAATGTTATATTAATGATAAAGGAATAATTGTTTCTGACAGTTCTTATTATGAAGAACTGGTCTGATTGACTGTATCTGAGAGTTCTGAAATCTTAATACTAGTAACATGAATTGTGTATAATTAATATATTATTAACTGGGTGAGTGTGTCTGACAATCATGATTCTGATGGAACTAGATGAGTTTCGTACTGAGCTGACTGTATCTGACTGTCCTGAAACTATAAAACTGAACTGAGTTCTATTACTGAGACTGAATCCAAAACTGAGACTGTGGGAGGTAATCATCTAACTGACATGCCCTGAAACTAAACTGGTGGGGTCCAACCTGTAACTGTAGCTATAAGGGTGTCAGTTCTGTGCCACGGGTAAAGACAAGCTTTGAGCAAACCCTCTTTGATTGGGAAATCTTCCATCTACCCCTTCTATCAGGAAAAACTCACTTAAGGTGAATAGTCCATAAACTCGTAGGGTATATATCAGCCAATGCTTTCTACGTAGTTTTGGAATGCAAGGATTGCTTCGAAGGATCATACCCTCTACTGGCTAACAGGTGAGTCCCTATCCTTGGGTTCAGTCGGTGCTGAATTCTAGTCCCCACTGAAGAGACACTGAACTAATTTAAGCTGAACTGAACTATTACTGATAGAATCTTTTAGCTGATTGAACAGAGTTCACTTAATTCTCTTGTCTGATGAAATACTACGGAGATCTGATAACTGACTAAGATTACTGAGATTACTAAGTTTTCCTGAGTCATGTAACTGACTGAATTCTAATGATCATGGTTTGAATGGGACTATCATGAAAACTAACACTGGCTCTAGGCACACAACTAAATTGTTAGGTACAAGTACCCCCAGGACTCGATAGCAAAAAATTGACAAGACTTGACACTTCGTGAACACATAACCAATATCAACAATTCCTAATACAATAAGTTAGCGATTTCATGAAACACATGGTTGTTATAATTTTGTACATTGATGGAATTGAATATAGTGTAATACCCCAAGACTCTAACTAATAGTGCAACCATGAATCAAGCTCATGAAAAATAAATTATAATGTTTTGGGTTGTTTTCTGATCATAGACTCTGTGTATTAAGTCATTAAAGATGTCCTAATGATTGGGTGAATCAAAACATTCCTTACCGATTGAATTCTTGGGAAGGATATTGGTATAGTCAACTTCAAACGAGCATATCTATCATTATATTTTGAATTTTTGATCTCATTACCTATTAACAGATAGATAATTGAATTATCTTTTCAACGATGCCAATTTCGCCAAAATCTGATACGGGAGCAAAGAGTTATACCCATTTTACTCCGGCATGTCAATCTGGAAAAGGGTGATGACGTTTCTGACAGCCTGTCACATTTCTAACGACGTCATCATGTTTCTGATGACATTTCTGATGATGTCATCATGTTTCTAACAACATTTCTGATGACGTCGTCAGCCTTAGGAAGAAAATCATAAAATTTGACCCTTTTGTGATGACATTTCGTGATGACCTATCACGGGTCTGACGGCCTTTCACGGATGTCGTCATCTATTTTTTTCAGTAATTTAGAGATTTTTTTGCATGGGTATTTTGGTCTTTTCCCATCTTTTGGAGGCCTCTATAAATATGAGAATCCCATCCAAACCCTAATTCCATCATTTTCTCTTCCAATTATCTTCGGATAATATATCTAGGGTTATATCAAGAACATAAATCTTCAAAGAATCATCCTTAAATTTTCAAAATTTCTTAAAGGACCAAGTTCCTCATAGTTTGGGCTTCAAGAATTATTTATTTCAATTGTGGATAAAGTCTCAAGAACTAAAGTTCATCCAATTTCAAAGATTAAGGTATGTGGGGTTTTGAACAAGAACACTTATTTCGTTGTTGTGCCCAAAGATTTAATTTCTATTGAATTTCATGAATTTTGCATAGTGGGTTTACACCCAAATTACTTTATCAAGGACTTATGATATTTGAGCTATACAAGACTGACACATATGACTACTTCATTGTCTTATTTATTTAATTAATGATTTATGTCATTAGTTGTATATTGTTTTCATGAAATGATAATTTCTAAGTGATTTATGATAAGTGTCATGATTTATGTTTTTCCATGAGAAGTTTGTATATTGAATATATATTGATATTGAGCTTGAGAGTCAAGAATGAGTTGTATGATGTTTTCTGGAAGATTTGATACTTGATATAATTTGATAAGCAAGTGTACTTGATTATGAGAATGATTATTTTGAGATTTAGTCGAGTTAGGAATCCAAAAGTTGATTATGATTTACAAGTGAGATATATATTAATATTTTGGTCTTCATGATAGACCCTTGAGTTGATTAAGGTAGATTTCCTAACGTGTTCTGATCATAAGTCTGGGAGTAGTATTTAGCACCGAGCGAGAAGTTTGGATTCAATACATCCTATCTCCTCAGAACTACGTGCCACTGTAGGATTAAGATTAAGGGCCAAAGGCCAAGATAGTTATCGCTAAAGTAAAGGTTCTAGTCTGATGGTAAGGATAGAACAGCTCTCCCCAACTTGGAAAAGACGTTGGACTCCATGTAAGATCACATGGTTTATGTCGGTTATAAGAAACTCCCAAGTCCATAATAGTCCTAGTTTCATGAATTACCGAGTCACTCTAAATCATGAGTCAACGAGTTTGAGTTGAGTCCAACGGTTTGTGAGATTTATGAAGCATGTGTTATTATTGATGATTTATGGAAAAAATGGTTCAGGTAACTCAAGCGAAGAGAGTCATTTGATCAGCATGCATGATTTTCTTAGACGTTTATGATATTATTTAAATGTTGCATGCATCCCCATATACTCAGTACATTCCCAAGTAATGATTTCCAAACTCTTTTGTGTTCTATATTTTCTCGTGATGTTGGTTCAGGTGCTTAGTCTCAGCAGTGACAGTGATCTTCGAGTACCTCTATCTACATTCGTACAGTTTGTGAGTCCTCATGGTTCGACGACCTATGTCCCCAATTTTTTTTCTTAATAGTAGATGGTTGTTTATTTCATGTTTAGTACAACTCAGTTGGGGATCTATCCCAATGTCTCCTCAGTCTTATGTAGTAGAGGCTCTGTCAAACTAGAGTACCATTATGCACAAAACTCAGTATTTTGATTGTACAGGATAGTATTTCTTTGTATTCCAGTATGTTGATGACATGATTATTCTTCTTTATTATATCTGGATTATTGTCATAGTGAGTTATAGAGGTGATGACAGGCTCAGAGGGTTAACTTGAGGTCGCGTATGGCCTTAAGAAATGTGTGACGTCTTGGGGTGGGATCTTGGGGTGTTACAAGATTGTTATCATGGACTAAGGTTTAAAGGAGTCCTAGGGAGTCTTACAATCCGCGTTACGTAGAGTCTTGATCATCCGTGTGTAGCGCGCCATATCTATGAGCAAAAGGCTACGAGACGTTTTAGGAAAATTCATTTCTTTCTTTCATAAGTATTTCGTGCCTACGACTGTTTCTCTCTGCTATTAATTTATGCTCTCTTATGATAGAAAATTCCTCCTCGTAGATCTCACAAAAACAATGAAAGACCTCAAACCGTTGATCCTTTAAAGGAGACGGTGACTCATGTCGAATTTTGGGCAATTTTTTAGGCGCTACCCCAGGTAGTTACCGCCAATGATCAAGCCAATGTTCAGGCCATTGTTCCACCTCTGAAAGAAGGTAATTCTGTAGCAGCTCGAGTTTAAGATTTTATGCGGATAAATCCGCCAGAGTTTTATAGGTCAAGGGTAGGTGAGAACCCACAAATATGTCTTGATGAGGTGAAAAATATCACCAAAATTATGCATGTAACAGAGGAAAAAGGTGTCGAGCTAGCTTCGTATAGCTTGAAATATGTTGCTTATGATTGGGTAGAGTTGTGAAGGAAGAGTATAGGGGAGGATGCCGCTCCCATGACTTGGTAGTTGTTCTAGGACGCATTCTTAGACTGATTCTTTCCCCCGGAGCTGAGGAAAGCAAAACTAGAAGAATTTATGAACTTGAGACAAGGATCCATGATAGTTAAGTAATATTGTCTTAAATTTAACCAGTTGACTAAGTATGCTCCAGGTATAATGGCTGATTCCAGGACCAGTATGAGTATGTTTTTGACTGACGTATTGAGTTATGTTGTGAAAGAGTGTTGGTCCACTATGCTCAATAGGGACATGGATCTTCTAGATTGATGATACATGCCCAGCAGATTGAAGTAGACAAAGTGAAAAAGATAGAGAAGTGAGAAGGAATAAGAGAGTTAGATCAGAGCAGCAGGGGTATAGTCAGAGTAGATTTTCTGGAGGGATCCACCCTAAGTTTTAGAGTCTTTCTTTTGTGCCATCACCATTATCAACTAATAATCCCGCATCAAGAGTCAAGCAAGAGCAGGGTAATATACCTACTGAGTCTAGGTCTCAGGAAAGTATGAGTAATAGACCTAACTATCCCCTATGTGATAAGTGTGGTAGGACGCATCCTGGAGAGTGTATGGATGAGCAGAGAGGTTGTTTTTGTTATGGTAAGTTGGGACACAAATTCATGGATTGCCAATATGCTAGACAGAGGAGCCGTGATGTTCATCCCCAGAGTTAGGCTATTAGTTCTCTATCCCCTTGGGTTCGTCCTACTCCTCCTCAGGGGGCCTCGTCTAGTACTGCCGGTGGTCAGCACCAGAATCCTTTTTATGCTATACCACCCTGCCAGGAGCAAGAGGATTTACCAGATATTATTACTGGTACGCTCCGTGTATTTCATTTTGATGTGTATGTGTTGATGGACCCTGGGTCAAGTCTTTCTTATATGACTCCGTTAGTGGCTGTGAATTTTGAGATCAATGCTGAAAATATTCCTGGGCCTTTTCTAGTTTCTACTCAAGTAGGTGAACCTGTTGTTGCTAAGCAAGTATATAAGAATTGTCTTATCACTGTCCTTCACAGAATTATGTTTGCAGATTTGATTAAGCTAGACATGGTTGATTTTGACATTATTCTGGATATAGATTGGCTTCACTCTTGTTATGCGTCTATAGACTATCATAGCCATGTACTCGTGTTTTAGTTTCCCAATGAGCCATCCTTTGAGTGGTCCAAAAATTTTGTATCTCCCAGGAGTCTTTTCATATCCTATCCTAAAGCTAGGAAATTGATATCCAAGGGTTGCGACTATCATTTGGTTTAAGTTAAAGATACTAAGTTTGAGACTTCGACCATTCAGTCAATCAACATTATTAATGAGTTTTATGATGTTTTTCCAGAAGATCTCCCAGGGGTACCTCCCGATAGAGAGATAGAATTTGGAATTGATCTTCTCCCCAACATGCAGCCTATTCTATTCCTCTATATCGTATGGCCCCTGCAGAACTTAAGGAGTTGAAAGAGTAACTCAAAGATCTTCTAGATAATGGTTTCCTAAGGACTAGCATATCTCCTTGGGGTGAACCTATTATGTTTGTGCAAAAGAAAAATGGTTCATTGCGGACGCGCATTAATTATCGTCACGTTAACAAGGTCACAGTCAAGAACAAGTACTCTTTTCCTAGAATTCATGACCTTTTTGATAAGCTTCAAGGTGCTAACTATTTCTCAAAAATAAACTTGAGATCCGATTATCACCATCTTAAAGTTAGGGAGTGTGATATTCCAAAGATAGATTTTTGCGCCCGATATGGTCATTTTGAGTTCTTGGTTATGTCCTTCGGGCTAACAAATGCCCCGAAGCCTTTATGGACCTCATGAATTGGGTGTTCAGACATTGCCTTGATATGTCTGTTATTGTGTTCATAGATGATATTCTTGTATACTCTCGAAGTGAGAACGACCATGCAGATCATCTTCGAATAGTCTTGCAAACCCTTAGAGATTCTCATCTATTTGCCAAATTTAGCAAGTGCGAATTATGGCTAAGGTCAGTTGATTTTTTGGGTCATATTGTTTCTTCTGAAGGTATTCGAGTTGACCCTCAAAAGATAGAATCTGTGAAAAATTGGCCTAGACCTATTTCCCCATCTGATATTAGGAGTTTCTTGGGTCTAGCTGGCTACTACCATCGTTTTGTTGAGGGTTTCTCTTCCATTGAATATACTTTGACTCGATTGAACCAAAAGAGAATTAAATTCTTGTGGTCTGACTCTTGCGAGAAGAGTTTTCAGGAGTTAAAGACTCGACTCACTTCGGCCCCTGTGTTGACCCTTCCAAATGGTGTAGATGATTTTGTGGTGTACTGTGATGCTTCTAGAGTTGGGTTGGGTTGTGTGTTAAGTCAGAATGGTAAGGTTATAGCCTATACCTCCAAACAGTTCAAAACACATGAGAAGAACTACCCGACCATGACCTCGAGTTAGCTGCAGTGGTTTTTTCCTTGAAAATCTAGAGACACTATTTCTACGGTGTTCATGTTGATATATTTACGGATCACAAGAGTTTGCATTATGTGTTTACTCAGAGAGAGTTTAATCTTCATCAGAGGTGATGGTTAGAATTGTTAAAGGACTATGATATGGATGTGCTGTATCACCCGGGCAAGGCCAATATAGTGGCAGTTGCCCTTAGCAGGTCGTCCATGGGTAGTGTAGCACAGTTCGAGGAAGATAGGAAAGAGTTAGATTGTGAGGTGCATCATTTGGCTAGGTTGGGAGTTAGATTGTTTGATTCAGCTGAGGGTAATGTTTGGGTCCAGTGTAGTTCTGATTCTTCTCTTGTTTCAGAAGTAAAGGAGAAACAAGATATGGATCCTAGTTTGGTCAGACTGAAGGAGTTAGTTAAAGATCAAAAGGTGGAGGTTTTCTCCCAAGGGGGAGATAGTGTATTGATATTTCAGAATAAATTATGTGTGCCTGATGTTGAAGATTTAAGGTAGAGCATTATGGCTGAAGTGCACGGCGTGCGATATTCTATTCATCCCGGTGCTACCAAGATGTACCGCAATTTGCGAGAAATCTATTGGTGGAATGGTATGAAAAAGGATATAGCAAAATTTGTAGAGAAGTGTACAATTTTCCAACAGGTTAAGATAGAACACCAAAGACCCAATGGAATGATGCAAGAATTCAATATTCCTACTTGGAAGTGGGACTAAGTAAATATGGATTTTTTGACTGGTTTACCTCCTCCTCGACGTCATCATGATTCGATTTGGGTCGTTATAGATAGGTTGACAAAGTCCGCGTATTTCTTGAAAATGCATACATCTTTCACCGCTGAGGACTATGCTAAGTTGTACATTCGAGAGTTAGTCAGGTTGCATGGAGTTCCTTTGTCTATTATCTCCGACAGGGGTACTCAATTTACTTCTCATTTTTGGAGGGCTTTTCCGAATGGCCATGGTACCCAAGTTCATCTTAGCTCTGCTTTTCATCGGAAGACCGATGGTCACGCTGAGAGGACCATCCAGACCTTTTAGGATATGTTGAGAACATGTGTTCTTGATTTCAAAGGAAGTTGGGATGAACATTTGCCATCGATTAAATTTGCTTACAACAATAGTTTTCATGCTAGCATTGGAATGGCTCCATTTGAGGCTTTATACAGAAGGTGATGTAGATCACCCATTGGTTGGTTTGAAATGGATGAAGCCACTGTGAGTGGAGCTGATGTTGTGTTTGAGGCTATGGAGAAAGTTAAGTTAATTCGGGAAAGTTTGAAGACAACCTAGAGTCCTCAGAAGTCATATACAGATGTGAGAAGAAGAGCTCTTGAGTTTGAGGTTAACGATCTGGTGTACTTGAAGATTTCACCCATGAAGGGGGTGAAAAGATTTGGTAAGAAAGGGAAGCTTAGTCCCCGATACGTTGGCCCTTATAGAGTTTTGAATCGTGTTGGGAAAGCAGCTTACGAGATTGAATTGCCTGCCGAGTTGTCAGCTGTCCATCCTATCTTTCACATTTCTATGCTCAAGAAGCACATTGGTGATTCTGTTGTTGTTGATCCATCAGAAAGTTTTGATGTTCAGGATAGACTTTCGTATGATGAAGTTCCGATTGAAATTCTAGATTATCAAGTTCGTAGACTATGAAATAAGGAAGTTCCCTTGGTCAAAGTTCTATGGAAAAATCAATCATTCAAGTTTACTACTTAGGAAGCAGAAGCAGATATGCGAACCAGATACCCTCATCTCTTCTCCACGAGTTCAAATTAATTCGAAGGAACTATTCTTCCCTAATCCAGATTCCTTCTAATCCAGTGTATTCAACTATATGGTTATTCACTCTATGATTCATGCATTTTTTGAAGTTCTCAAAAATTTAGAATAAAGTAAGCACTTTTAGTGAGTCGTTTCAGCTATACATCCTTATTTTCTCTTGTTCTTGTCCTATCTAGCCACATTCGAGGACGAATGTTTCCAAGGGGGAGATATTGTAATACCACGAGACTCTAACCAATAGTGCAACCATGAATCAAGATCATGAGAAATAAATTATAATGTTCTGGGTTGTTTTCTCATCAAGGATGGTGTGTATTAAGGCCTTCAAGATGTCCTAACGATTGGGTGAATCAAAACATTCCTTACCGATAAGAAAATTGGTATAGTCTACTTGAAACGACATTATCTATCATTATACTAGGAATTTTTTAGCTCATGACCTATCAACAGATAGATAATTAAATTAGCTTTCCAACGATACCAATTTCTCCAAAATCCCATACCGGAGCAAAGAGTTATACCCATTTTACTCCAGCATGTCAATCTGGAAAAGGGTGATAACGTTTCTGATGGGCTGTCACATTTCTGACGACGTCTTCACATTTCTGAAGACGTCGTCAGCCTTAGGAAGAAAATCATAAAATTCGACCGTTTTGTGATGAAATTTCGTGACGGCCTATCACTAGTCGGACGGGCTGTCACAGATGCCGTCAGCTATTTTTATCAGCAAGTTCGAGACGTTTTTGCAAGGGTATTTTGGTCTTTTTCGATCTTTTGGAGGCCTCTATAAATATGAGAATCCCATCCAAACCCTAATTCCATCATTTTCTCTTCCAATACTCTTGAGATAATATATATAGGGTTATATCTAGAACATAAATCTTCCAAGAATCATCCATAAATCTTCAAAATTTCTTTAAGAATCAAGATCTTTATAGTGTGGGCTTCAAGAATTATTTATTTCAAGTATGGATAAAGTCTCAAGCACTAAAGTTCATCAAATTTCAAAGATTAAGGTATGTGGGGTTTTGAACAAGAACACTCTTTCGTTCTTGTGCCCAAAGATTTAATTTCTATTGAATTTCACGAATTTTGCATAGTGGGTTTTCACCCAAATTACTTTATCAAGGACTTATGAGATTTGAGCTACACAAGATTGACACATATGACTACTTCATTGTCTTATTTCACAAATTAAGAATTTATTTCATGAGTTGTATATTGTTATCATGAAATGATAATTTCTAAGTGATTTATGATAAGTGTCATGATTTATGTTTTTCCATGAGAAGTTTGTCTATTGAATATATAATGATATTGAGCTTGAGAGTCAAGAATTAGTTCTATGATGTTTTCTGGACGATTTGATACTTGATATGATTTGATAAGCAAGTGTAATTGATGATGAGAAAGATTATTTTGAGATTTAGTCGAGTTAGGAATCCACAAGTTGATTATGATTTACAAGTGAGATATATATTAGTATTTTGTTCTTCATGTTATACCCTTGATTTGATTAAGGTAGATTTCCTAACGCTTTCTGATCATAAGTCTGGGAGTAGTATTTAGCACCGAGCGGGAAGTACGGATTCAGCGCATCCTACCTCCCCAGAACTACGTACCACCATAGGATTAAGATTAAGGGCCAAAGGCCAAGACAGTTATCACTAAGGTTAAGGTTCTAGTCTTATGGTAAGGATAGAATAGCTCTCCCTAACTTGGGAAAGACGTTGGACTCTATGTAAGCTCACATGGTTTATGTCGGTTATAAGAAACTCCTAAGTCCATAATAGTCCAAGTTTTATGAGATACCGAGTCACTCTAAATCATGAGTCAACAAGTTTGAGTTGAGTCCAACGGTTTGTGAGATTTATGAAGCATGTGTTATTATTGATGATTTATGGAAAATATGGTTCAGGTAACTCGAGCGAAGAAAGTCATTATTATCAGCATGCGTGATTTTCTTATACGTTTATGATATTATTTAAATGTTGCCTGCATCCCCACATACTTAGTACATTCCCAATTACTGATTCCCATACTCTTCTGTGTTCTATATTTTCTCGTGATGTAGGTTCAGGTGCTCAGTCTCAGCAGCGAAAGTGATCTTCGTGTACCTCCATCTACATTCGTACAGTTTATGAGTCCTCATGGTTTGAGGACCTATGTCCCTAATTTTTGTCTTGACAGTAGATGGTTTTTTATTTCCAGTTTAGTACGGGTCAGTTGGGGATCTTTCCCAATGGCTCCTCAGTCTTATGTAGTAGAGGCTTTGTCAGACTAGAGTACCAGCATATACATAACTTCCGTATTTTGATTGTATAGGATAGTATTTCTTTGTATTCCAGTATGTTCGTGACATGATTCTTCTTCTTTATTACAGCTTGATAATTGTCATAGTGAGTTATAGAGGCGATGACAGGCTCTGAGGGTTAGCTTGAGGTCGCGTGTGGCCTTAAACACCCTGTGACATCTTGTGATGGGATCTTGGGGCATTATATATAGACATTTCATACTTTCATCAACCTAATATCATGAACATTTCATCAAATACTCATTGTTCACAAAATATAATGGAAGTCAGTCTTGGTCATAAGGGTAAAACATGCATTTATTATTTGAGTCACCATTGCGTTATAATACACAATTGTAATACCACGAGAATTTTAACCAATAGTAGAACCCTACTTCAAGATCTTTAGAAATAAAGTTTAGTGATTTTGTAGTTGCATGATCTAGTTTTATGAGTATTAAGGCCGCAAAAGTGTCCTAGCAATTAGACGAATCAAAACATTCCTTGCCAATCGAATTCTTGAGAAGGATATGGATATAGTCAACTTAAAACGAGCATATCTCTTGTTATACTTTGAATTTTCGAGATCATGACCCACCAACAGATAGATAATTGGATTATCTTTCCAACCATACCAATTTTTCCTTAATCCGAGATCAGAGAAAAAAGTTATATCCATTTTATTCCAGCATGTCAGCCTGGAAACTGAGTGACGACATTTCTGACGAGTTATCACATTTCTGATGACTTCTCATAGTTCTGACGACATTTCTGATGAATTATCACATTTTTGATGACTTAACAACTAATGTCATCAGCCTTAGGCAGAAAATCATAAATTCTAACATTTTGTGACGACATGAGGTGGCCGCTTGTCACATGTGTCACGACATCAGCCCAATGTCGTCAGCTGTTGAATTCAACATTTTCCAAACAGTTTTGGAGGGGTATTTTGGTATTTTAACTTAACCCCATAGTTCCATAAACACTGATTTCAGCCCCTATTTCACCAAAATACACTCATTTCTCTTAAATCCTCACTAGAAGAAAAACCTTGGGGACTCAACCTAAGATTCAAGATCCCTCAAATTTCACCGTTAAATTTCAAAATTGATTCAAGAATTAAAATTCCCAAACTAAGATCTGCAAGAATCACCCAACAATTTCAAGAATAGAGTTCCAAAGTTACAAGTTCATTCAAAGCTTCAATTTCAAGATACGCGGAGTTTGAACAAGGATAACTCTTTCATCCTTGTTCCCAAAGATTTATTTCAAATTACAAATTTCTGAATTATATATGATTTTCTCATGAAATTGAAGTTAGGGTTTATAGCCATTATTATTTATTGCAAGATTATGAGATCTCCCATGTTTTTAAAGATGAATTACATGATTTTGTTTACATTTCCAAGCCTACTTCTGAATTTTTCAGATTTTAAGAAAATTAATGAAACTTTATGTTATCAAGCATGAATTTTGAGATGTTTTAAAATGAGATTCAAACATGGTTATTTAGGCCCCATTTGAGATTGTCATTTTTGAGAATTGTTATGTCATAAGCTCCCTATGATTATTGAGGAAGATGTTGAGAAATGATTTGACTTTTTGGTCACTATAGAATTAAAAACAACTTTATCTTCAGATTACATACTTTATAGTTGGTTTCATTATAAACAATGAGATTACGTTAAAGTGGATTTTCTTCAGATTTTGAGCATGATATTGGGAGTAGTATTTAGCACCGAGTTGGGCATGTTACAACGGTTTCATACCCCAGAACTATGTGCCACCGTAGGTTGAGTTATATATTTCCACTGTAAATGGATAACTGAGATAGTGATCACTGATATAGATTGTTCTATTCCGATGGCAAGGGTAGAACAAGCCTAACCTTACGGGGGCTAGTCGTGGGACATCATGGATGCTCACATAATGTATATGTCTGTTAGAAGAACCTCCCAAGTAGATGTCCCTCATTCTTTGTACAGTTTACTGGTTTAAAAATATTTGACTGGCAGATTTACTATGTAGACTATATTTCAGATTTCACTTAGACCACTTTAGTGGAGAACAAGAGAATAACATTGATACTTGAATTAAGTGTAATAGTTCATGACCTTCAGATTTATGCTTTATTATTCGTTAAGTATGATTTTAGATTTTATATTTCATATATTTGAAATGTTGTGATACTGTTGTTTTTAAATATATTTCATGCACCCCCATATACTAAGTACATTCTCAAGTACTGATCAACATTTTCATCCATGTGCTATATTTTCTTCTACTGTAGGTTCAGGTGCTCAGTGTTATTCTCGTCAGTGATTTCCAAGCACATTAGTCTACATACCTGCAGTGGTGAGTCCTCATGTTTCGAGGACCTATTATTTAGACATTCAATTTATTTAGCAACTATTTTATTCCTTTTATTTGAGTATGAGTCAGTTGGGGACCTGTCCCAATGACTCTCCAATATATTGAGTAATAGAGGCTATGTCAGACTAGATTGTCAGTATGTTTAGACGTTCTGTATTTTGTTACTTTCACAATATTTATTCTTATTTCAGCAAGAAATGATGTGATATGTTTATTATATTGTTCTCAGTACCTTGTTTTAGGCATTTATATTTAGTAGTAGTCTCAAAGGGTTAGCTTGGGGCTACCTGTAGCCTTAAGCACCGTGTGACATCTGGGGACCCATTTTTGGCATGTTACAAACCTGTTCTCAGAGCCTAAGGATTAGAGAGTCCTAGGGAGTCTCACAAGCCGCATTAAGTGGAGTCTTGATCATCGGTTTGTAGCGCACCACATCCGTGAGCAAGAGGCAACAAAACTTTTTATGAAAAAGCCATTTATTTCATTAAAAGTCTATTATGCTTAAAGTTGTCTCTCTCTCAACTATTAATTCGTGCTCTCTTATTTTAAAGAATACCTCCCCGAAGAGCGAATGCCCGTAGAAACAACAATGATCAGCAACCTCAACCTGCTGATCCCTTGAATAAAAATGTGTCCCATGTTGGGCTTTGGGTAGCCTTCCAGGCGCTAGCTTATGCTATCACCGCAAATATTCAGGTCAACTAGGCCCCTGATCCGTACCAGCAGGGATGTGATCTAGCTGCTGCAAAAATTCATGAATTTATGTGGATGAATCCGCCAGAGTTTTATGGGTCCAAGGCAGGTGAGGACCCATAATTATATCTAGAGGAGGTGATCAAGATCACTCAAGTGATGCATGTATCTGATAAAGAAATTGTTGAGTTAGCATCTTACAGATTGAAGGATATTATGAACGATTGGGTTGTTGCTTGGAGGAAAAATAGGGGGGAAGATGATGCTCTCATTACTTGGCAGATATTCCAAGATGCATTCTTGAATATGTTTTTCCCATTAGATATGACAGAGGCAAGAGTAGAGGAGTACATGAACTTAAGGCAGGGCTTCATGACTATTAAGGAGTACTGTTTGAATTTCAACCAATTAGCCAAATATTCTCCTACCTTGATTGCTGGCACCCGAGCCAGTATGAGTAAGTTCGTGATAGGTATTTTTGGTTTGGTGTTGCAAAAGTCCAGGATGGCTATGCTGAATAGGGATATAGATCTTGCTAGGTTAATATTACATGCCCAACAGATCAAAGCAGATAAGATAAGGATAAGAGATAGAGTGAGGGGGAACAAGGGATCCAGATCTGAGCAGCATGAGTTTGGTCAGGCTGGGTCCCATGGAGAGAATTGACTTCAGTTCCAGAGCCATTCATCTATACCAGTACCTTCATCCGCTAGTTATCCTACACCCGAAGGAAAGGAGGAGTAGGGAAATAGATCGACTATACCCAGGTCCCAAAGCACTGTGAGTTATCGTCCCAACCATCCTCCATGCGCTAAGTGTAGTAAAGACCACGAAGGTAGATGTTTGTGAGGATAGAAGGGCTATTATGGTTATTCCCAGGAGGTCCACGGTATTAGAGATTTCCTACATGCCAGGAAGGGGAATCATGATGTTCGCCCTAAGACCGAAACTTTTAGTGCTCCAGCTCCCATACCCCGTCTAGTCCCTTCTCAGGGCTCTTCTTCTAGCACTGCTGGCGGTCAGTGCCAGAAAAAATTCTATGCCTTACCTTTTTGCAAAGAGCAGGAGGATTCTCCTGACATTGTTACTGGTATCCTCTGTGTATTTCACTTTGAGGTTTATGTGTTGTTAGACCCTGGGTCCAGCTTTTCCTATGTGACCCCACTTGTTACTGTGAATTTTGAGATGAACTCTGAAAAAATTCCAGAACCCTTTCTAGTTTCTAACCCCGTAGGTGAGTCAATTATTTCCAAGCAAGTGTACAAAAAGTGTCCTATTACTTCTCTCCATAGGGTCATATTTGCAGACTTGATAGAGTTCGACATGGTAGATTTTGATGTTATTCTGGCTATGGACTGGCTTCACTCTTGTTATACATCTATAGACTGGCGTACCCGTGTGATTAAGTTTAAGTTTCCTGATGAACCAGTGTTTGAGTGGTCCAAGAGTTCAGTATCTCCTAAGAGTCATTTCATTTCCTATCTTAAAGCCAAAAAACTAATCTCTAAAGGTTGTATCTATTATTTAGTTAGGGTTAAAGAGTCTAAGTCTGAGTCTCTGAATATTCAGTCAGTCAGCATAGTTAATGAGTTTCCTGATGTCTTTCCGGATGATCTCCCAGGGGTACCTCCCAATAGAGAGAAAGAATTTGGGATTGACCTTCTTTCCGTCACCTAGCCCATTTCTATTCCTCCTTATCACATGGCACCCTCAGAATTTAAGAAGTTGAAAGAGCATCTCAAACATCTTCTAGAGAATGGTTTTATAAGGCCCAGTGTATCTCCTTGGGGTGAACCTATCCTTTTTGTGTGAAAGAAAGATGCTTCTTTGCATATGTACATTGACTATCATCAGCTTAATTAGGTCACAGTCTAGAACAAGTACCCTCTTCCAAGAATAGTGACCTGTTTGATCAGTTCCAAAGTGCAAGTTAGTTCTCCAATATAGACCTTAGATCTGGCTATCACCAACTTAAAGTAAGGGAGTGTGACATCCCAAAGACAGCCTTCCCAACTCGCTATGGTCACTTTGAGTTTCTTATCATGTGTTTTGGGCTAACCAACGCTCCTGCGACCTTCATGGACCTCAAGAATCGAGTGTTCAAGCAGTATCTTGATATGTTTGTCATTGTCTTCATAGATGATAACCTTGTTTACTCCCTCTCTGAGAAAGACCATGTTGATCATCTTAGAATTGTCTTACAAACTCATAGAAATCAGCATATGTTCGCCAAATTCAAAAAGTGTGAGTTTTGGCTAAGGTCCATAGCATTTCTGGGACATATCATTTCAGCTAAAGGTATTAGAGTTGATCCCCAAATGACAGAATCTATAAGAAATTAGCCTAGACCTATCTCTCTATCTGATATTAGAAGTTTATTTTGGGTTTAGCTAGCTATTACCATTATTTTGTTGAAGGTTTCTCTTCTATAGCGTCTCTAATGACCCGGTTGACCCAAAAAAAAGTTAAGTTCCTGTGGTCAGATTCTTGTGAGAAGAGTTTTCAGGAGTTGAAGACTCGACTCACCTCAACCCCTATGTTGACTTTGCCTGATGGTACAGATGGTTTTGTGGTGTACTGTGATGCTTCTAGAGTTGGTTTGGGTAATGTGTTGATGCATAGAGGTAATTTTATAGCCTACACCTCTAGACAGTTGAAGCCCCATGAAAAGACCTACCCAACCTATGACTTAGAGTTGGCTGTTGTAATTTTTGCTTTTAAAATCTATAGACACTATCTTTATGGAGTGCATGTAGATATGTTTACTGATCATAAAAGTCTGTAGTATATGTTTGCTCAGCGAGAGTTGAACCTCAGACAGAGGAGATGCTTAGAGTTTTTAAAAGATTATGATATAAGTTTGTTGTATCATCTGGGCAAGGCCAATGTAGTGGTAGATGCCCTTAGAAGGTTGTCCATGGGTAGTGTTGCTCATGTAAGTATGGATAAGAAAGATTTAGCTCGTAAAGTGCATTATTTGGCTAGACTGGGTGTTAGGTTACTTGATTCCTCTGAGGGAAATATTTTGGTGCAGAGTAGTTGTGAATCCTCTTTAGTTTCGAAAGTTTAGCAGAAGTAAGACTTAGATGCTTGCTTGGTCAGACTGAAGGATTCAGTCAAGGATCAAAAGGTAGAGGTTTTCTCTTAAGAAGGAAATGGTGTGTTGAGGTTGCAGGGTAGATTGTTTGTTCCTAATGTTGGTGATATGAGGCAGAGAATTATAGATAAAGCATATGGCGCACGATATTCTATTTATCCCGGTGCTGCCTAGATGTACTGCGACTTGCGAGAAATTTATTGGTGGAGTGGTATAAAGAATAATATAGATGAGTTTGTAGCTAAGTGTGCAACTTGACAACAAGTTAAAGTATTTAACCAATGACCTAGTGGTGTGATGCAAGAGTTTAGTATACCCACTTGGAAGTGGGAAGAGATAAATATAGATTTTGTGATGGCTTACCTCTTTCCCGACGCCATCATAATTCCATCCGGGTTGTTGTCAACAGGCTGACTAAGTAAGCATATTTATTGCCTGTGCATACATCTTATGTAGCTGAGGACTATGCTAGATTGTATATCCGGGAGTTAGTCAGGTTGCATTGAGTTCCCTTGTCTATCATTTTAGATAGGGGTACTCAGTTCACTTCTTAGTTTTGGAGAGTATTTTAGAAGGTTCTTGATACCCAAGTTCATATGAGTTCCGCTTTTCATCCATAGACAAATGGTCAGGAGAGGACTATCAAAACTTTGGAGGAATTGTTGAGAGTGTGTGCCCTTGATTTTAAAGGTAGTTGGGATGAGCATTTGCCGCTAATAGAGTTTGCCTACAATAATAGTTACCATGCTAGTATCAAGATTTCACCATTTGAGGATTTGTATGGTAGGAGAAGTAGATCACCCATCGGTTGGTTCGAAGTGGGTAAAGCTACTTTGGTTGGACCTGATGCAATATTTGAGGCAATGAAGAAGGTGAAGTTGATTAGAGAAAGGTTAAATAAAGCTAAGAGTCGTCAAAAGTCATATGTAGATGTGAGATGAAAAGACATTGAGTTCAAAGTTAATGATTTGGTGTATCTAAAAATTTCACCCATGAAAGGGGTTAAAAGGTTTGGGAAGAAGGGGAAACTTAGTCCCCGTTACGTTGGCCCTTACAAAATTCTTAGCCGTGTACGGAAATTAGCCTATGAAGTTGAGTTTCCTACAGAGTTGTCAGCTATTCATCCTATTTTCCATATTTCCATGCTTAAGAAGCCTATTGGTGATTCTGTCTTTGTAGATTCATCAGAAAGCTTAGATATTTAGAATAACCTTTTGTTTGATGAGGTTCCAGTTGAGATCCTAGATTACCAAGTCCACAGACTAAGGAACAAAGAAGTTCCATTGGTCAAACATTTATGGTGAAACCACTTAGTTAAAGGTGCTACTTGGGAATCCCAAGAAGATATGCGATCCAAGTTCCCACACCTCTTCTTCGCAAGATCAGAGCAAGCCGAAGGTATTACTTTTCCTTAATTCAACACCTTTGTAACCTAAGATTCAGCTATGTAGCTATTTTGTTGCAAATTTGTGCACTCTCTGAAATACTCGAAAGTTTAGAATGACATAGATTGAATTTAGAGAATTATTTCAACTGTGCATCCTCAGTTTTCTTTCCATTCCTAGCTTAACTAGTGACATTCGAGGACGAATGTTTCCAAGGAGTAGATATTGTAATACCCTAAGAATTTCAACCAATAGTAGAAACCTGCTTCAAGCTATTTAGAAATAAATTTTAGTGATTTGGTAGTTGCATGATCTAGTTTGATGAGTATGAAGGCCTCAAAAGTGTCCTAGCTATTAGACGAATCAAAACATTCCTTGTCGATCGAATTCTTGAGAAGGATGTTGTTATATTCAACTTGAAACAAGCATATCTCTTGTTATACTTTGAATTTTTGAGATCATGACCCACCAACAGATAGATAATTGAATTAGCTTTCCAACGATACCAATTTTTCCTAAATTCGATATGAAAGCCCAAAATTATGCCCATTTTACTCCATCATATCATCTTGAAAACTGAGTGATGACATTTCTGATGACATTTTTGATGACTTATCACATTTCTAACGACTTATCAGCTAATGTCGTCAGCCTTAGGCAAAAAATCATAAATTCCAACATTTTGTGATGACATGAGCTGACGGCTTGTCACATGTGTGACGACATCGGCCCAATGTCGTCAGCTGTTGAATTAAGCATTTTCCAAATGGTTTTGGAGGGGTATTTTTGTATTTTCCCTTCACTCCATAGCTCCATAAATACTAATTTCAGCCCCCATTTCACCAAAATACACTCATTTCTCTCAAATCCTCTAAAGAATAAAAACCTTAGGGCCTCAACCTAAGATTCAAGATACCTCAAAATTTCAATGTTAAATTTGAAAATTGATTCAAGAATTAGAATCCCCAAACTAAGATCTTTAAGAATCACCCAACAATTTCAAGAATAGAGTCCCAAAGTTCCAAGTTCATTCAAAGCTTTAATTTTAAGGTATGTGGGATTTGAACAAGGATAACTCTTTTATCCTTGTGCCCAAAGATTTATTTTAAATTACAAATTTTTGAATTATATATCATTTTCTCATGAAATTGAAGTTAGGGTTTATACCCATTATTATTACTTGCAAGATTATGAGATTTTTCATGGATTAAAAGTTGAATTACATGATTTTGTTTATATTTCCATGCCTACTTCTGAAATTTTTATGATTTTAAGATAATTAATGAAACTTTATGTTATCAATCATGAATTTTGAGATGTTTTAACATGAGATTGAAACATGGGTATTTAAGCCCCATTTTAGATTGTTATTTGTGAGAATTGTTGTTCCATAAGCACCCTATGATTATTGAGGAAGATTTTTGAGAAAGATTTTGAGAAAAGATTTGACTTTTTGGTTACTATAGAATTGAAATCCACTTTAGCTTGAGATTACATACTTTATAGTTGGTTTCATTATAAACCATAAGATTACATTAAAGTGGATTTTCTTTAGATTTTGAGCATGATATTGAGAGTAGTATTTAGCACCGAGTTGGGTATGTTACTACGGTTTCATACCCCAAAACTATGTACTACCATAGGTTGAGATATTTATTTCCACTCTACGTGGATAGATGAGATAGTAATCACTAAGATAGATTGTTCTATTCCGATGGCAAGGGTAGAACATCCCTAACCTTACGTGGGCTAGTCGTGGGACATCATGGATGCTCACATGATGTACATGTCATCTAGAAGAACCTCCTAAATAGATGTCCCTCATTCTTAGTAAAATTTACTGGTTTTAAAATATTTGATATTCAAATTTACTATGTAGACTATATTTCAGATTTCACTTAGCTCACTTGATTTGAGAACAAGAGAATAACATTGATACTTGAATTAAGTGTAATATCTCATGACCTTCAGATTTTATGCTTTACTATTTGTTAAGTATGATTTAGATTTTACATTTCATCGAGCTATATGAGCTATTTACAGTTGATATGCATGATTTGAAAACTTGTGATACTGTTGTTTTTATATATATTGCATGGACCCCCACATATTAAATACATTCTAAAGTACTGATCCACATACTCGTCTATGTGCTACATTTACTTATAATGTAGGTTCAGGTGCTCAGTCCTAGTTTCGTCACTGATTTTCGAGCACATTGGTCTACATTCCTGCAGTGGGAGTCCTCCTTGTTCGAGGACCTATTATTCAGACATTCAGTTTATTTAGCAATTAGTTTATTCCTTTCATTTGAGTATGATTTAGTTGGGGACCTGTCCCAAAAACTTTCCAGTACATTTAGTAGAGGCTATGTCAGACTAGATTGTCAGTATGTTTAGACATTCAGTATTTTGTTACTCTCACATTACTTATTCTGATTTTAACTAGACACGATGTGATATGTTTATTATATTGTTCTCAGTACCTTGATTTAATCATTTATATGTAGTAGCATGCTCAAAGGGTTAGCTTGGGGCTACTTGTAGCCTTAAGCACCGTCTGACGTCTCGGAACCCATTTTCGGGGCGTTACAACAAGTTCTATCCTCCTAGCCATTTTTTCAAACACCATACATGCACAACTTAGGACATAGGTGAAATTATCAAATTACGCAACATAAATAACTCAATTCATGGATTTCATCTTGCATGCTAACGTAGTTTCATGAAAACACATAAAGATTCCAACTTGGGAATCATAAAACAAGATAAATAAGGTTACAAAAAATCCACAACATACATATCATGTTTTATAATTTGAAAGATGGTTCTTGAACTTCATGGTTGAAAGGAATGAATAAATCAAGACTTGACATACCTTAGTTACTAATTTTACAAAGATTGATGGAGATATTCTTGAATTTGAATCCTTAGTTTAAAACCCTAACTTTTTTTTGAGAGAAACTCTATATTTTTGGGTGAAATATGGTTGAATCACATGTTATTGTGTTTATCTGAGTATGGGACATTAACCTTTTTTCCCTTTAAAATGCGGATATTTAATGACTAAAAACTGAGTGCCAATGCTACAAGTGATGCGATGCCTTTATGGTTGTAATGTAATACTAGACGTGTTGCGCTATAATTGCATCGAGCCTCTAAAGTTTTGGCTCTGGCAGCTTGTACAAATGTAGACCAACGCGATTGGTGATGTGGCGCGCCATGATCCCATTGCTCCACTATTTTGGGACTCTGAACATGATCTAAAAGTGTTCCAAAAAATCTAAAACTTGTTCGGGGAAACCTATTGACCTTATTGATCATGAACTAATAAAAATACGGACCATTAAAGGATGTTCAGGTGGAAAAATGAGATTCCCCTTTTTCAAAGGCCAATAATAGGTTAAATATGGGAACCTAGATAGAATTTTCTATGTTTGGAATCCCTTGACAAATTTAAAGGATTGAATTAAGCTTTAGGATTTTACAGGGTCTTACATATAACAATACAAAAAAATGAAATAAACTGTCTGAAATATGCTATTGTCTGAAAGCCTCTAGACTATCTGAAATCTGTGGAGTTGATGGGACATGATCCCAACTATCTCCGAACTACTGAAATAATAAAGTAATAAAATAATCATGCTATCCTCAAATGATGAGGAATCACTACTAGTCTGGCTATTGAACGTTTGATCTACTAAGGATGCTCGGGAGCTCGTGCTTCTAAACCTATGGTAAAAAACACCATAGCACAAATATGTTAGTATGATTGAATATATTGGTATACAGGTGAGGTAAGATGAATGCAAGTGTTCATATGAATGAACAATAATAACTGACTGATGACATGGATATGAACGCATGAGAAATACATGCATGAATACATAAACTAGGACTGGGGTGGTGACAATACTGAATACTGATATATTGATATTTGAGTTTACTAATACTGGGATACTGAATAACTGAGTCTATTAATAATATGAATTACGTAGTTTATTGGTAACTATATTTGAGGTTACTGGTACTATATACAGATAACTGAGTACACTGATACTGAAAAACTAAGTTCTTTACTGGGCTGGGTGATGCTATCTGACAGTCCTGATTCTAATGGAACTAGCTGAGTTCTATACTAAGTTTAGTGACTGTATCTGATAGTCCTGATATCTATAGAACTGAACTAATTTCTATTACTGATACTGAATATGAAACTAAGACTGTGGGAGGTAATCATCAAATCGACATGCCTCGAATCTGAACTGGTGGGGTCCAACCTGTAACCCTAGCTGGAATGGTGTCAGTACTGTACCACAGGTAAAGACAAGCTATGAGTAAACCCTCTCTGACAGGGAGTTCTTTTGTCAACCTTTCATGTAAGGAAATCTCAAAAGAGATGAATATTCCCTAGACTCGTAGGGGTACATCTCGACCTACGTTGGCTACGTAGTGCTGGAACACATGGATTGCTACAAAAGATCATACCCTCTACTGGCCAACAGGTGATCCCTCATCCCTGGGTTCACTCGGTGCTGAATCGTACTCCCAACTGAATAGAAACTTAACTAACTTTCCTAGTTCACACTTGGTATAACTATGCTGTTACTGATGGTACAGTTTTACTGAACTAAACTGTGTTCACTGAGTTTCGTTGAATGAAAGAATACTACTGAATTTTGTCAACTGACAAAATTCTACAAAGTTCTGCTAGTTGATTGAGTTAGTGTGGTCTGAACTGAATACTATTGAGATTTGATAACCGACTGAGATTACAGAGATTACTGAGATTACTGAGATCACTGAGATTACTGAGATTACTAAGATTACTGAGATTACTGGACTGATACTGAATTTTCCTGAGATGTATGACTGACTATGTTCTACTGATTATTTCTTCACTGAGAGTATCAAGAAAATGTACACTGGCTCTAGGCATACAGCTAAATTATCGGCTATAAGTACCACCAGGACTAGATAGAATGATAATTCAATCATGGCACAAGCTTAAAAGCTCAACAGTGGCTACATGTTTATCATTCATTCATTTCAACCTCTCAACAACCACTTGAGATGCATTACTTGTACATGAATGGGAATACGTATTAGCATACTATAACGTGGAATTATTTCATTTTCATGAACAATTTTTCAAACACTTGCATGATACAACTTGCACATAACGAGCATTGCATGATATCTTTCATATATTAACTCACATGAGTAATTTATCAAACACCTGGTGAGCATAGAATATGTACATAACCCTATACAATAAATAGGCATCATAATTCATATTCCCATTGACAAATTTCAAGGGTTTAACATGCTTTCACATGATACTACACGTATATCAGTTTACTTCACATAGATATTGTATTTAAATCATGAACTAGAGAACCCATTAACATAATAGTCATGAACACAATCAAACTAAATCATGAAATTCATCAAAAATATTATCTTGATTTTTTTAAAAGATTTATTGGACTTCAAGGGTGGAAGAAACCCTTGGATGAACACTAGACATAACTTAGTTCTTGATTCTACAAAGATTGCCGATGGAATTCCCTTGAATTTGGATCCCCAATTAAAAACCCTAACTTGTTCTTGATAGGATTTTGAGAGAAGTGGCTATATTATGGTTGAAATGGGTCTTAATACCGTGTTTTACACTTATATAGTGGTGGGAAGTTGACCCTTTTTCCCCTCAAAGATTCGAAAATTTAATGGATGAAAACTTGGCGTCAATGTTATTAGCGATGCCACACTTCATGGAATCAACATGATAGTTGACGTGTCTCTCCCTCACCGTGTTGAGCCTTAGTAAATTGACACTGGAAACCTGCAATAATATCAACCAACGTGATTTTCTATGCAGCATGCAAAGATCGCGTTGATCCACTGTTTTAGGATTCCGAACGTGGTCTAAACGAGTTTTTAAAAATCAAAAACATATCCGAAAACACCTATTGACCTTCCTGGTCATGAATTAGCAAGAATACAGACCATTAAAGGACACTAAAGTGACAAAATGAGACTGTGAACTTTCGAAGGCTAAAATAAACTAAGTCTAGAGACTTAGCTAGAACCTTCTAAGTATGTGACCCCCCCCCCCCTTAACAATCATAAATGGACTGAATTACACTGAGGAAATTTTGTGGGATCTTGCAGTCAACTACAACATCAATTGTGTCTTTGGAAATTGCATGGTGTTGGTATTGTATTCCACCTGACCTGAGTCATCAATCGATCACTCTAAGTTAAAATGATTCTTATTACCTCATTGTCAAGAGAATACCTAAATTGATTAAGCTACAACTAGGCGTGAGTTCATAGGGTCAACTAAAACTTCAATTTACTCTTTGGCTATTGCATGGTGTTGGAATTGAGTTCCTCCCGACCTGGGTCATCGATAAATCAATGTTAGTTGAAATGATTCTTATTACCTCATTGTCAAGCTAATACGTAAATTGATTAACCTAGAACTAGATGGTGAGTTCATAGGGTCAACTACAACTTCAATTGAGTTTTTGCCAATTGCATTATATTGGTATTGTATTCCTCCCGACCTGAGTCTTTGATTGATCACTCTGAGTTGAAATAATTCATATTACCTCATTGTTAAGATAATACCTAAATTGATTATGCTAGAACTAGGGGTGAGTTCATAGGGTCAACTACAACTTCAATTGACTCTTTGGCAATTGCATGATGTTTGTATTGCATTTTTCCCGACCTAAGTTATCTATCGATCACTCTGAGTTGAAATGATTCTTACTGCCTCATTATCAAGCTAATACCTAAATTGATTTATCAAAAACTACGGGTGACTTCATAGGGTCAACTACAACTTCAATTGTGTCTTTGGCATTTGCATGATATTTGTATTATGTTACCCCCGACCTGATTCTTCAATCGATCACTCTTAGTTAAAATGATTATTATTACATCATTGTCAAGATAATACCTAAATTGATTAAGCTAGAACTAGGTGTTAGTATAGGGTCAACTAAAACTTCAATTGAGTCTTTGGCAAATGAATGATGTTCGTATTGTGTTCCTCATGAACTAAAGTGCCGATCAATCACTCTGAGTGAAAATGATTCTTATTACATCATTGTCAAGCTAATACCTAAATTGATTAAACTATAACTAGGTTTAAGTTCCTAGGGTCAACTACAACTTCAATTTAGTCTTTGCCAATTACATGTTGTTGGTATTACGTGCCTTTCAACCTGAGTCATCGATCGATCATATTTCGTTGAAATGATTCTTATTACCTCATTGTTAAACTAATAACTAAATTGATTAAGCTAGAACTAGGGGTGAGTTCATAAGGTCAACTACAACTTCAATTGAGTCCTTGGCAATTTCATGATATTGGTATTACGTTCCTCCAAACCTGAGTCATAGATCGACCACTTTAAGTTGAAGCAATTCTTATTACCTCATTCTCAAGATAATATGTAAATTGATTTTGTTGGAACTATGGGTGAGTTCATAGGGTCAACTATAACTTTATTTGAGTCTTTTGGCAATTGCATGATTTTGGTATTACATTCCTCCCGACCTGAGTAGTCGATCGATCTCTCTGTGTTGGAATAATTCTTATTTCCTCATTGTCAAGCTAATACCTAAAATTCATTAGTGTTCCAGTTGAACGTAATACGCTTTATTATGATGAGACAATTAAAAATTACGTATTTTTTTAAAATTTTAAATAATAATTAAGATCAATACAGACCAAATTAACATTTTCAAAAGATGTCATTATTTTTCAAAATACAAATCAAACCATACAAATAATCCATTTGAGGGAAAAACGTTTCATCATTTCAAATCTTGAGTTCTCGTTCTTTTCTCTATCTCAACAAAACATACAACAACTACTCAAAAAATTGCTCAACCATCACAACAGATCAATTTTCTTCCCATTTCCAACCACATTGGTGTTATTTTCGACTTTATTCTTTCTTGTATCCATCTTTTTCCCTGTCTTCATAGGTAATAGAGTTTGAGAAGAGTTCTATATTTCTTATTTTTTTCCAAAAATTAGGGTTTTAAGTTAATGATTGAAGAAAAGACTTTTAGTTGTATTATCTTTGAGAATGGATTTACAATTTTGAGTTTTGATGGTAAAATCATAGAAAGAACCCGAGAAAACCCTAGTTTTTCTCGCAGTGTTCCATTTAATTTTATGGTATTATTTAATATTTTTTGTGAAGTTTGTGGTGGTGGTGGTGGTGGTTTTCATCATGGTGGCACTGGTGGTATTTGTAGTGGCTGTTAGTTGTGGTGTTGGTGGCACTGGTTGGTGGTGTTTGTGATGGCTGTTGCTGGTGTTTGTAATGTATTTTTTAAAATTTATGCATACATTAATTGTAATGTAATTTTTCCTTTACTATTTTTTGTAGGTAAAACATGTCTCCAAAAAGAAAAGAAAGTGAAAGTTTCTCAACTTCTGACCACCTAACAAAAAGGCTACAATATAGAGGGATCCAGAGAAGCTTCCTAAACAATCTCAGTCAGGGAAAAGTAAAGCTGAGGATAGTTATGAAAATGACATTGAGAGAGGTGGACAAGGGTTTGTATATGGTTTTGACTAAAATTAATGTAAGGAGAAGGAAAAAGAAGATAAACAAAAAGAGGATGGAAAAGAAAATGAGAAAGAGGATCATAATGCATCACCAATGGGGCATGAATTAAGACTGAATCCCAGCATGAGGCTATCAAAACTATTAGTATTAACAGGTTTCATGTTGCGATGCCGATAGATGACTCTGTAGGACTAACTGGTGATCTTGTACATAAATATAAGTTAGGGAAACCTTTTGACAAATTTAGGAATATTATGAAGAATGAAAACATAGACGAACTTTTTAAGAAGAGCTGCTTTAGATACTTTGTTGAGCTGCCGGAGGACCACAATGCCAATTTCCAAATGAGCATTGTATATGGTCTTCTCAAGTGCTGGATCAAATGTGTGGGGGATGATAAAAATTCAAAGGAGGAATGGAAAAGATTGATGAATCTAGATCACCTACTGTGGCATGCCAATTTATTTTTTCTTGAAAGACTTTGCCATAGTGATGGGCTTGAGATGTAATTGTCCATAATAACTTCTAACCAAGGAAACACAATCCAAAAGTTTCAAGACAAGAAACACAGCCAAACTACCACCATTAAATAGTGGTAAGGCATTGTCCGAGCGACCACCCACCAAAGCTCACAAATGCAAGGAAAACATAGATGGGTTGTTGGACATTGTTGGACGTGGGTGCAAAACCAATAATTTGAAAACCTATATCAAGGATAAAACAATACCAAAGTAGTACAGGGAATAATTATGCTTAGTTTGGCTTTCCCATTCCGTTATAATGGAAAGAGACGTCACCAAAGTCATAGAAGATTATTTGTTGAAGCTTCCTAAGAATTTTGAGAAATTCAACAATTATCCATGGGGATATGAGAACTACTACTTGACTATCAAATATTTATTGACAAAGATATCCCAAAGATGATCACATTGTACGGCTTTCCTTGGGCTTTCATGGTAAATTTAATCACTATTTGTTTAATCATACATTAATTGATATTAAATAATTATTATAATTATTTTTTTCCTCTGATTTACTTTTTTACTCTTGAGCATTTGAAGCCATTCCTCACCTCCGAAAGAAGGTCAAGGATTACCCGAATTAGGTTTCTCATCCAAGGATCCTTAGGTGGTTGGCTACAAAGAGAAACATAAGAATTAAGGAGGCTGATATCTTTAACCCACCAGATGATGGAGTACGTCTTCTTTAAAGAAAAATAATTTGACCTATTGAATCATATTGAAATAGATATATCATCTGTTGTGATAGATAGGCCATCTATTGCAATAGATTACCCGTCTACTGCAACTGGTTCAACAGATGGGCAATCTATTGCGACAGACGATCCATATTTTACAAAAGATTAACCATATATTTCTCTGGTTCTTTGAACACGATTTAATATATTACCTATCTACTGTAAATTATGCAACAAATGGGCAACCTGATGCAACATATTGTTAATCTATTACGACATATCGATTAGATATTGTGACAGATAAATCATCTGTAGCATAAGTTCTATCCACTGCAACTGGTACAATAGATGGGTAATCTGTTGTGATAGATAATTCATATTTTGCATCAGATTACCTCTCTGTTACTTTGGTTCTCTGAAATTGACACAACAGATTACCCATCTACTATAAATTAGGCAATAAATGGGTAATTTGATTAAACATATTGTTAATCTATTACAACAAAAAGATAATTTTTTGCATAAGTTGTTTGTGTCATCTGTTTCATACCCATCTACTGTAAATTATGCAATAAATGGGTAATTTAATGAAACATATTGTTAACCTATTACAACAAAAAGATCATTTTTTGCATAAGTTGTCTGTGTTATCTGTTTCATAAGTTTTATGTTTTATTATGTAACCCAACTGACTGCAAATTATTACATGATTTAAATATATCTATCTGTTTTATAGGTCGTGCATCTATGTATCGTTCCTACTTATCGAAAGTTGGGGATGACTTCTTTTATTACTATAGATCTTGTTTATAAAATAGTAGACCCAACAGTGGACTTATTAATAAAGAACGAATTGGCTGGAGCAACATCCATAAGAAGAGAAGTTAGACAATGTCAGCCTAATGTTAAGGCTCTTTATGACCAACCTACTACAACAGATCCGGGTGATTCTTCTCGGGGTATTGTGTAATACCTCGCATGTTTCTAAGCTAGGAAGTGAATAAGTTTTCCTACGTATGAAACCTCCTATCCTGTGAGTAGAATTTTAATGCATGACTTACAATGAATATCCTAGCGATAGGATAGCTTTCGATGTCTTAAGCATGCTCATATGAGTCGCTTAGAGTGATACAAGCTAAGAGTTTTTGAATCCATCAAGTCATAGTATTTGTTTTTTCAAGGGTCATATTTTAACAAGAATAACATGATTTATATGTGAAATTTTCTCATATTTATACCCACCAAATTTTAGATAATCGAATTAGCTTTCCAACGATACCAATTTCATCAAAATCCGACACCCGAGCAAGGAGTTATGGCCTTTCAAAGTAGAATGCGTTGCCTAACCAATCACACATGGCCACTGGAAAGCATAGGCGATATCATATGAGGAGCCTATGTAAATATAGGTGATATCATATGCGGCGCCTATGTAAATATATGTGATATCATATGCGGCACCTATGTATGATTTAAGCCACGAAAACACTTAGTTTTTGAGTTATTTTGAGGGTAGTTAAGTCTTTTAACAATCCTTACTTGTCCCTAAACTTAACCTCAAGAAATTTATAGCTTCTAAACACATTAAAACCCTATTAACATCTAAAATTTCATTACCCAAGAGCACCATAGGAGAAAAACAACTAGTGTTTCACAATCAAGCTTGAAGATCAAATTTCAAGGAAATTCCTCCGTCAATCATCAAGAACTTCCCTTCCAAGGTATGCACAGTGTTCATCCACGGATTCCTTTCATCTGTGGAGTTCAAGAATCAATATTTAAAATACAAAATCTTGGTTGGTTTTGGTGATATGATCATACACATGTTGATGCTTTTTTGTTTTGCTATATAATAGTATCGTGACTGTACATCTCATGAAAGTTATTTTGTTAGTTGAAAAAAAACATGATCTTTAGGTGGATTGATAGAATGCAGGTATGAAATCCAACTATTCCTTAAAGAATGCATGCAAGGTGTTCGATAAAATGCCTAGTATGTTAGAACTTCATATTTACATAATTTCATGATATCTAAATAACAAGTTCATGTTAGTCATACACTCCAATATGAATTTCCATGAAAATTATGTGTTGTTATTGTTATGGTATAAATCATATATGATAATGGAGATATAAAGTATGTACACAAAAATATATCCATGCTTTTCCTATCATGTTTGAAATGTTGAATAAATACATGAAGTATACTATCCCCGGCTTATGATATTGTGAATTGTGGAGTCAAATCTTATGATCAAGTCATGTCATATGTGTCAGTTTCCTCCTATCGAGTCCTGGGGGTGTTCGTACCCAAAAATATAGCTGTGTTCCTAGAGCCATGTCATGTTTTCATGATACTCTCAGTCAAGCCATGTTCAACAGAATTTAGTCAGTCTCATGACTCAGGAAAACTCATGTAAAGGTAGTATCAGTTCAGTTTTACTTAGTACTCAGTAATCTACATAATCTCAGTAATATTCCGCCAGTATATGGAATTCAGTAAATCTCAGTATCAGTATAATTTAGTTCAGTATTCATTTCATACATCAGTAAACTCAGTCATCTAGCATAACTCAGTAGCATTTAGTCAGTTAACAGACTTCAGTAGTGTTCCGCAAGTCATCGAAACTCAATAAACTCAGTCCATGATTAGTTCAGTTAAACAGAACAATCAGTAATAGTTCAATGAATTCTAGTACAAAATAGGAAATCAGTTCAGTATAATTAGTTCAGTGTCATTCAGTTGGGAGTAGGATTCAGCACCGAGCGAACCCAAGGATAGGAACTCACCTGCCAGTAGAGGGTATGATTCTTAGAAGCATTCCTTGCGTTCCAAAACTATGTAGCCAACATAGGTTGAGACATCTTAACCTGTCAGATTAGGGTTGATGAAGAGGATTAACCTGTCATTTTAGGGTTCCCACCGTTCTCATTGAGTACCTGCCAGATGAGGGTCACTCACAGCTTGTCCTTACCAGTGGATCGGTATTGACACCCTTCTATTCATGGCAGAGATTGGACCCCAGCTTAGCTATTATAGCATATTTGGGGCATGTCACTTAGATAACTACTTCCCACAGTTTCAGTATCGGTCTCAGTAAAAGAACTCAAATAGTTCTTCAGGATATCTGTACTGTAAAATACAGTACGAAACTCATCTAGTTCCATTAGATTTAGGACTGTCAGATACAGTCATTCATGCTATCAGTTACCAGAACTCATGTTATCAGATATATCAGTTATCAGAATTCAGTTATCATTCATGATATGTTATCAGTATTCATACTCAGTAGTCATGTTATCATGAGCTCAGTTTAAGGACTGTTATATATGGTCAAGTCAAATCAGTTATTCATAATCAGAACTATTAGAAACAATCATTCCTTTATCAGTAATATAGTATTAGTTTCCCAGTATTTAGTAATACAATATCAGTTCCTCACTTATTAGTGAATTACATATGAATATCAGTAAACTCATCATTCAGTATCTCAATATCAGTAAACTCAGTCATTCAGTATCTCAATATCAGTAAACTCAGTCATTCAGTATCTCAGCATCAGTAAGCTCATGTTGTCAGTATTCAGACTCAGTAGTCAATATCACCACGAGTTTAGTTGAAGTTACGTATGTATGTATGTATTCTCATGTTCATATCAGTCAGCATTGTTCATGCATATAAAACCCTTTGCATTTAGCCTACCTCACTCGTATACTCAGTACATTCAGTCGTACTGATGCATTCACGCTATGGTGTTTTATTTGAAGCCATAGGTATAGAGGCACGAGTTTCAGAGCAGCAGTAGCATTGAAGATTTTAGCCGTCAGTGCTCCTCTTCATTCGAGGACAATATTATTATTACTTTATTACAATATTTCAAATTAGTTTTTCAGTTCATGGAGTTAGTTGGAGACATGTTCCTTCAACTCCTAATTCAATTCAATTAGAGGCTTTCAAACTAGATGTCAGATTAGATGTTAAGACTTCAATATTTATGTTCCTTTTTGTTATTGTTATACCATGTTTATCAGATATATATCAGTATTGAATCTTATGGCCTTATGGTTCATGTTTCTGCATATTTTATGAGATATTATGTAGTTTACAAGTACAAATATCAGTCATGGGTTAGCTTGTGGTCCTTCGGGGTCATGAGCACCGTGTAGCATTTGGGTTCAGAAAATCGGGGCGTTACGAACTTGGTATTAGAGCCTAAGGTTCAACAGTGTCCTAGGAAGTCTGAATGCTGCATTTAGCAGAGTCTTGTACATGGGCGTGTTGTGCACCACACTTATGTGCAGGAGGATATGAGATATTTTAGGAATAGTTTCCCTTCTTTTATATATCAAGATCGTGCTATAGAAAGTTTTTGTAAGGAACCCATGTAGATTCACATCAGGATCCCCTCATGTCAACCTTACCTTACTTTCAAGGTAACAAAAATAGTGAAGCTCAAGTCCTAAATATAGGGCTTTCTCATGCAGTCCCTGGAGACAATTTTTATACATTTATGCTCAGTTATATCATGTTGTATAGTTAGTCCTTATGTCATATGCACAGTACCCTACAATTTCAGTCAAGTTATTCCGATTAAGTTTAGTTTAGTGTTACATGATTAGTATTCAGTCATCATCTACTTAGTGTCGGATATTAGTAGTCTGTATTCATATATCAGTAACTCGGTATATAGGCATTAGTTATTAACTTTATTAGTTTTCAATCATTTTGTCACCCAGGCATCAGTTATTTAAGTAACCAGATCAACTCAATATATGTATGTTTGGTTTCTTTTGTTCATGAATTCATGTTTTACCATATTCCATTTTCATCTCTACTTACTTTACAAAAAGTAAAGTTTTAAGAAAACCAAGTGTAGTGATTCATCAGCTTATTAAGTTATGTTTGCTACTCACGTTTTATGATATTTTAGCTTTCAGTTTATTCCAACCCATTGGTGAGTCTACTTACACTTAGCACGTATGCTTTAAGATTTCATGTATATAATTAGTTTTACTTATTGCATTCACCCCTAATTAATCAGTACATTCTAGAAGTACTGATCCACATATATGTCTGTGTGACTACATTACTTCATAATATAGGAACCAGCTATAGTCCACACATCATGATCAGATGGTTGTAGTTTCCATCCAGAAAGTGATAAGTTCTCCTATTTCGAGGTCTTCAGTAAAATGTTGTTCATGTAATTTACTTTATTACTCATATGTACTTATTACTGGTAGCTGGAGGCATGTCCCAGCTATCTATATTAAGTATAGTAGAAGTTTCATAGATGTCAGTCAGACTGAGTCATGTAATTTCAGTTTTGTCTTTAGTATTATCAGATTGTATCCTTTATTAGTATTGTATTTATACAGATACATTAAGTTTCCGCACAACAAACTAAGCTAGTTTAAAAATATTAAATCAGTTTCTCAACAATATGCAAGTTTATGAGTTAGCTTGGGATCACTTGTAGTTTTGAGCACAGTGTTATGACTAGGGGGTAGTCTCGGGTCGTGACAATTTCTCTTCAAAATCCTTGACTTTCTTCTATAGACCCCAGATTACATGATTTGCTTGTGAAGGGTGTCCTTCATCATACAAATCAAAGTAATCACATCCACATAACTTCTACAAAAATAAGACTACAATTACAAAATAATTACAAGTCAATAATTAATCAACTAATTAAATTAAAAAAATATTATCTTTCACATCTTACAAGTAAAAAACCAACGAGCTGGATTTTGTTGAGTCCAAGAAGACTTCAATAGATCTTCATGACCATACTTACAATATCGAAAATCTTTCTCACAAAAAATAATTGAAGATGAGCTCGACATTCTCAAGCTTAGTTGAAAAAAATGAAAAAATATGCAGATAAACCAAATACAAATAATTTCAAAAAATTTGATAGAGAAAGAAAGATGATAAAGAAGAAGATTTTGGAATTTCGGATTAAATTTTAGGAATATATGAATATATAAGACAATGGGGGGAAATAATTGTTTGGGGCCAAATCAGATTCTAAGTCATAAAAAATGGGGGTTTAACGAGCCTTTGCTGCGTGAATTAAACGTGAGATGCCAACAGGGCAAAAAGTGTCGAACTGACACATTTTATGCCTATTTTATTTTAAGTGTTTAAAATAAACACTATCTACTTGATGCCTATTCTATTTTAGTTGTTTAAAATGAACACAATTGATGGGTTCCTCTTTTTTTTTTTCAAGTCACTTCACTTTACATGTAGTGGTAATTTTTTTATGTCTACTGAAAGTTGATTTTTAATAATGCAACATATTTTCCATCTGTTGTAACAGATATTCTACCTTTTCTTGCAGATAGTTTATTAGTTGCTACAGGTTGGTCATCTATTGCATTATGTCAATGTTTCTATCTAAGTCATCTACTGCAATGGTGGAAAGACCTGTTTGATAATTTCATATAGATTACCTAACTATTGCAACATATGTTTAAAGTTGTTTGATATTTTCCAACTAATATGTCATTTGTTTCAGCAGATACCTTATATGTTGCGTCATTTGAATTAAGTATTCCATTTCAATTAATAAGTTCAAATCTAAGGATAAAATAAAATCCATTGAAAAATTAAAATAAATCGAAGCCTACAGAAATTACATGAAATAAATTAATAAATAAATGAAATGTCAAAAAATTGGTATGGGTATAGATCTCAACAAATAAATCAATAATTTAAGTTTTGTTGACAACAATTCTTTAGGAGGGGTGAGATTATTTCATTGACAGACTCAAGCTGTAAAGATCTACGAAATATGGACAAGTTATTCTTCTTCTGATGCTATAGAATTCATCATTGTTCATTATGGATCTTTAATGCCGCTTGCGTATGATTTTTGGTCTTTCTGTTCTCCGTATTTCCATAAAAAGAGTAGCATATTGTCAATTTTGTTCAACAGTAGCTTCTATAGTGCCATCCACCTAGAAAAAAACAATTGGTCAATGCTAATCATGGAGAAACAAAAAAGGGAAAGGGATAACTCATTTATTTTAGCAAATCAAACAGGTCTTCCTCATATTTTAAATTATCCCAAATAGATTATATTTCTGTTACAATATATGGATCAACAGTTAGGACAAATTATAAAATGAGGAAAACCTGTATGATAATTTCCAACAGATGAACCATATGTTGCAACATATGACTCATCTGTTTGGAAAAACTGAAATAGTACAAAGTCCTAATTTAATTAGTTCTAACAGATGACCCATCCATTATAGTAGATAGGTCATCTATTGGTATAAATAAAAGTGGTACGTAAAGCTATTCAATTTTCTAAAATAGATGAGATATACGTTGAAACACATATTGTATCTGATGCAATAGGTTAGTCAACTGTTTCAATAGATGTATACATTTGTTTGATAATTTTTAGCAGATTTTTCATCTGTTGAAATAGATATGTGTCTATTTGTTAGATTTAATAGACAATCTATATTCACCTTCTTTAGGTCGTGCTGCTCTTCTTTGGCCATTATACATTTCTTAATAGTGCAATACACTGGTGGTGCAGTTGGAATTTCACTTTTTGGATGCTTGATAATGCCTTGGAAATTACTTTCCTTATCCTCTTAGACTTAATATCTAATTGAGTGGATAGATATAAAATCCTCTTTGAAGGAATAAAACCCTCTTAGATGTCAATTCCTTTACAGAAGTAGTTAATGTATTAATACAATTATTCACTACTTTATATTTTGCCTTGTAGTCTTGGCAGTTGCATGCAGAACATTCACTAGGTGATACGAGAATGACCACAGAGATGGACATATGTGAGATGTATTGAACCCGACACTTGGCGCGTGAAAGTGAAGTTCAAAGGAGGTCCTAAATAATACCCAAAATCATCCACAAACTACACTCCAAGGGCACCTAAAGTGAAGACTTTGACTAAGGGGTCTTTTGGATATTTCACATAATTTTTGTAACCTACTATATATAGAATATGTTAGGTCATTTAATAAATAGACTTTGATAATATTTGTAAGTTGTATGACACTTTGAAACTCTCTCTCTTATGAGAATTGCCTCCTTGGCAGAAACTAAGGTGATACTAGTGTGGAATCACTAGTGTTGTATTCATAGCTTGGTATGTTGGTGTTTAGAGGAGGTAAAGTCCCTCTTGTATCAATGTAAGAGATAGGTTATAAATTGAATGTAGTGTTAAGGGCCTAAGAGTACCACATTCTTGGGTTCTTAAGATTATATCATCCCTTTGGTCTATCTATCTATCCCTTTTGTTCATTGTAATCTTGTACCCATTGTGTGTTGTAATCTCAAGTTGTGTTGAGTTTTTGTTCCTTATATTGATTTTGTTCGTACCTGTTATTCATATTGTTGTTGTTAATATAGTTTGGGTGGTTTATTTGGTGTTCAAAACACCTTGTATTCTTCATATCCTCTTTTTGTTATTGATGGCAGTTTGTGTAGCTGTTGGGTTCACAGTTTATGCTTGAATTGTTGACTGTTTTGGGGTTGTTTTGGTACATTCCTTGTGTTTAGTGTATCATTTAGTATTAGAGCTCAAGGCTTCATTTTTTTCTAACAAAATCAATCTTGGGAAGATATTACCAAAGTTAGAAACATTGAGTTATTGTTTGACCTTGGACGGAACTTGTAATCTTGTGGTGTTGACTTGGCCAAGAATTTTGTGACTTGATCTAGTATATTTTTTCTTGTCTAGTGTGTTTATAGTGTTTGTTTCTTTCTCACTAAAAGTCTCTAGATCTAAAGTTGAACTTATAATATTGACTAATGTTGTGGTGACTTGAAGTTGGCCTTGTATTGAAGATTGGTGGATGATTAGTTTTGTTGTTGTTGTGTTCTTGAGAAGTTGTTGTTATGTTCTTAAAGATTATTATTGTATTCATCTTGTTTATCACCTAGTCTTATAACTTAAACTACAAAAAGTGCAAACTCTATTAAAAAGGTGAAAATAAAGTTGTAAAGTTTGTTGGTGAAAATACTTGAACCATCACTTCCTAGACTTGACATCAACCTTTTCAACTACTATCCTTAAATAAAGGAGCCTTGTTTGGAGGAACTAGTAAATGTCAAGATAATCTTTTTTTTTTTGAGAATATACTTACAAAAGACTCAAGACTAACACTTTCCCTCAAAAACCAATTTTCTTTCATTCTAAATTATGTGAAGGTTAAAAATTTTAGATTTGTGACTAAGTTCTGTGGGCCCGAGACAAATTGCACACTGCCATATCACCACTTTCTACTGTTCACGTAAATAATTAATCTCAAATTTGGATTTTTTCTAGTTTCTAATTTTTGATTCTTGGGTTTATTAGTTGATCCTAGAACTAATTAACAATCGAGTAAACTCCTACTAGTTTGTCAATTAGTCCTTTGCATCCGTTGTTCGTGTCTATGTTATTTTGTGCTTTTCTTGTTTTTGAATCATATAATTTCTTGGTTCAAGTTTGGACATCATTTCCTTGAGTCATCAAACAAGAATCCATTCCTACCAAGTAGTAAACTCACCCCTGACTTATCACGAACTACAAGACGACTTGTAACACTTGTGAATCCAAGTGTAATACGATCAAGTGTGTGAGAGTGTGGTGAGGTTCTTCCAAACTAACTTGTTTTTTTAGGTACAATTACAAGGGATCCCGCTGCTTCAACCTCTCAACCCATGGACAACAATGCCACCAATGTCATTTTGACCTACCTTGACACTATGTCCTAAGACGTAGCTATGGAAAATGAATGGTTGGATTGTATGGTATGTTAAAAGGAGGAAGAGGGATGCTCTAACACACATCAAGAGGAGAACCATAGCTCGTGTGAACTATGAGGTAAAAACACTATCCCCCTACACTCCTATGAACATAGTATGTTGTGTTGTAGCTGGTAGGAGCCAAGTAGGTGTATTTGCGACTTTGCCTAGGGTAGAGGTTCTTGAGTCATCCTTTCATGATACTCTTGGTGATGTTAGGTCGCATGAGGGTCAAACTCTTGTTGTAATTATGCAAACACTAGATGATACTTTAAATGATGAAATTGATTCTTCTCGCAAAAATAATTTGTGTCCATCTAGTTCTAGCCCTCATAACTCGAGTAAGACTCCATTACCAATTGATGATAGTATTCACTCACTAGTTGACCCTTATGCAAGCCAAGGTAAGTCTATGATGGTATTTGAGTTTCCAACAACTAATGAGGATGTAAATGAAGATCAACTTATTCATGAATGTATTCCACTACTTGAGCATATGTGTGGTGCACTTGAAAAAACTCAAGTTAGTGATGGTGATTATAGGGTTGATCTTGATGGTGCACGTGGATCTTTGAACATCTTGTGTGGTAAAATCCTTGCTAGTAGTTTTGTTCATAAAGATCATGTGCATGGAAATGTTGTAAATGATGGAAAATGTTATTTTGAGGTAGGACTTCTAGGCCGTATCTCTCTATTCTTCACTATTAGTCTTTTCTTAAAGGCAAATGTCATGCGTGATAGTGGGAGTGCATTCTAGGGTAATGACGGGTTAGCCTTGGCTTAGACCCTTGGCTACTTCTCCCATTTGACCCCGGCACCCACTCGGAATATGGGAATTTCTACATTTCCCACTTGATACTTGGTCAAGATGAAAAAAATGTTTGATTGTTGGTTCTAATGAAGGAAGTCAAGGTTCTTCCTTACATCTTTTTGTTGATGATGACCTCTTCCATTGTGCCAATTATACTTTGGTTTTCATGTTCAAGACAAAGGACCCGTGGGTATACTCTAAGTTTGTACGACCACGGCATCGCATGTGATGTGTGTATTTTGCAAATCCTAACCCACATTTCATGAGGATATTTCTCTTATTTGTCCATCTTTGATTTTGGAAGAAGTGTATTCGAGGTTGAATCATTTTTCAATAAGGGAAGGATGATACGAGAATGACCATGGAGATGGTCATATGTGAGATGTATTGAACCCGATACTTTGAGCATGAAAGTTAAGTGCAAAGGAGGGCCTAAATAGTCTCAAAAATAGTCCATAAACTACACTCCAAGGGAACATAAATTGAAGCATTTGACTAAAGGGTCTTTTGGACATTTCACACAATTTTTGTAGCCTACTATAAATAGAATATGGTAGGTCATTTACTACTTATACTTTGATGATATTTGTAAGTTGTATGACACTTTTAAACTCTCTTTCTTGTGAGAATGGCCTCCTTGGCCGAAACTAGGGTTATACTAGTGTGGAATCACTAGTGTTGCTTTCATGGCATGATACGTTGGTGTTTAGAGGAGGTAAAGTCCCTCTTGTGTCAATGTAAGAGATTGGTTAATCATTATATGTAGTTTTAAGGGTCCAAGAGTACCACATTTTTGGGTTCTTAAGATTATATCAACCATTTGGTCTATCTATCTATCTCTTTTGTTCATTGTAATCTTGTAATCATTGTGTGTTGTAATCGCAACTCGTGTTGTGTTGTTGTTCATCATATTGTTTTTGTTCATCCTTTTTATTCAGATTTTTTTTAATATAGTTTGGGTGGCTTATTTGGTGTTCAAAGCAACTTGTATTCTTGTCATCCTCTTCTTGTTATCGTTGGCAGTTTGTGTAGCTGTTAGGTTCACAGTTTGTGCTTGAATTGTGTACTGTTTTGGGGCTGTTTTTGTACATTCCTTGTGTGCAGTGTATCACTAGGAGAGGCAAAATCTGTATAAATAGTAGCATCATACTCATAATTTTTTGTTTTAAAAACTGTAAGAGGAGCATCATTATCACCAATAATAACACTATTACCACCACCAACAGCTCCATCAACAACAAAAAGCCCACCTTCCAAAATTGTTTTTCTTGTGTTGATTGTTGGTCTAAACAATTTCATTTTTATTTTGCCAATGACCTTAGGGTGATAAAGTTTGCACAAATCGTAAAGTAAGAAAAAATAGCATCATTAAGTCTAGATAGGTGGGAACAAGCGACGGAAGCACAATTAATATAAATAAATATATATATTACAATGATTATTAGTTCATTCAAAAAATCATTAATTAAAACAAAAACAAATTACAATTATACTTACTACATCTTTAGGGGGTTGAAGAGATCAAGAAATTTTGTATTTTTATAAGTTTTGGCTGACAACCATCTCTAGATTCTTGGATAGGAAACTTCTTCATGTTAGTTCACTTGTTGTCTCAAATAAGAAATGGCTTCAAACGCCCAAGACTATATAATAATGCCAATACATCAAAACAATTATTGAATAAAATAATGAATCATATAATAATAAAATAAATATTAACCATGAAAGCTAATGAAAATCCATATAGGTTTACTTTCTTTGGCGTTATCTGATTCAACAAATATTTGAAAGTTATTTTGAAGCTTTCATAACCCCAAGGAGAGATGTTAAATGCCTCAAGATCCTTGGAGAGATTTATTAAATCAACGGTTATGTTGTTTTTAATGTCTCTCGCCCAAAGAATATTATGTACAAACCAAACCAAGAACAATGATTGCTTGTGCTTCTTTGAAATTCTTTTACCTTTCAACGCTTCTATAAAAAAAAATTTTGAAGACTTGACCAACAATGGACACCAGGTCATCATGATCACTCGACTTGACGTTGCCTTTCTAAGGTGTGTGGGGAGGTTTTTTTTGGTTAGAATAGGTAAAACTTGAGAAGGAGGAGGATAACATTTTAGTCTAGTAACAATGGAAAACTCTTTCCAACCAAAATAAACAAGCATGCCACAATAATTTATCCATACCTTATCCATATTATATTTATTTTCATACATAAACCAATGCTTGATAAGATCATATACCATTTTTATTTGAAAACGAGCACTGTTGTCCCCTGACAAATTAAGAAATTTCCCACAGTAACTGACCCTAAAATAAGAATACAATTTTTATTCTCAAAGTATTTTTATGAAGGCTTTGAAAGATTTTCCCATGGCTGACTTAACCACAAAATGACCCGTTTAATCTGTGGCACCGTCACACTGCATTCTCACAGGATAATGATCAATGCTGATGATTTTGACCAAAACTTTAGTAGATGGGCTATTAGAATTTGGATTATCTCTTTTGAAACATTCCTCCTCTCTTTGTTGATCATATTTTGCTCCTAATTGAGATAATGGTTGTAAAGCCATCTCATATAACGGTGGACGTAGCCTAGCTGCTTAACTTATTCCTTTACGTAGAATTGATTAATTTTTTGTTCTCTTCGGATCCATATTATGTAAAATTAACAGGAACATAAAATAGATTATAGTTTATTAATGCGTTACTAAAAAAGGATAGTCATAAATCTAACATTCAAATTAGTAAAATAACTGTTCCAACATATCACACATCTGTTGAACTAGGTTGGTTATTTGTTGCGCTAAATAACTAACCTTATGCAACAAATAAGTAATCTGTTGGAAAAACACAAAACATATCACTCATTTGTTTAGACAAATGAATGGTCTATGTAACAGATCCTATATCTGTTACAACATATGAGTGATCTGTTAGAATAGTTAACTAGCCTATTGCAATGGATAAGTAATCCGTTATAATAATACAAAACATATCACCCATTTGTTGAGATAAATGAAAGGTCTGTACAACAAATCACATATCTACTGCATCATATGAGTAATCTGTTGGAACAGTTATCAACGATCAATATTGTTTAGATTTCTTCACACAGAATGGTTTTATATCATGAAAAATTAATGATCAATTGTAAAAATCAAGTCTTGCACATGTCCTATTGTAATAGTTTCTAGGGTTTTCTCCAACAAAAGGTTCATCTGTTGCATCAGCTAATGAATCTATTGCATCAGATTTTTAATTCGATGGTTACTCTCTTGCACCAGATGGTTAATCTTTTGCATCAGATGATTAATCTATTATAATATATGGTTAATCTATTACATTAGATAGTTAATCTATTGCATCATATGGTTAGTCTATTCCATCAGATTTTTAATTCGATGGTTCCTCTGTTGCATCATATAGTTAATTTATTGCCTCTTATGCTAAATATGTTGCATTAGATGGTTAACCCATTGCATCATATGGTTAAATTGTTTCATCAGAAGGTTAATTTGCTTAAAAAAAGAATAGTAGCAATATTTTATTCAATATCACCATTTTTACTAAGAACAAGAACAAATTAACCCAGCAATAGACGCAACACGAAAAACGCCAGCATCGTTGTTTTGTTTGTATAAACGCAAACAACAAAAATCAAACTTCGAAAAAATGAAACAAACAAGAAAAAATCATAATTCACTCCAAAAAGAGAAGAGAAGAAATACCAAAAATTAGAATTTTATTTAGAGCGCATTTAAAATTAAAGCATTAAATATTAAAATTGTTAACCAATACTTGAAAAAAAGTTGGCTCAAGTTCCTCATTTTCTTCAAAACTAAAAAGGTTATAATATTTTACCTGTGAAAGAAGAAAAGAACAATGAAAAAGTTAAAGTTGTTGTGGCCGGAGAGCAAGGCTGTCACGTCAATAGATGATTGAAATTCAAAAAAAAAATAGAAGCCCAACTATTTATCGCCGGAGGTTAAAGTCTCCGGGGATTGAAATGTGAAATTTGTAGAACTGTTGGTTGGGATAAACTATCTAGAGAGTGAGAGGAGAGACAGATGATTTGGAGAGGAGAGGGGTGTGGGTTTATTTATATTTTTAAAAAGATTAGAAAGTTTGTAAAATACAAAAAAAATCCACAATTAACTTAATCAAGTTTCCTAATTATGTGTGATCCTTTAAGCTGGTCAATGTCACCAATCCTTCATTCGAGACTTAAATGACACCTTCCTTCAATTTTCTCAGGTCAGTGTCTTGTTAAGTACAATATAATATTAATATTTGTAATTGATCATATCAATAATGAAAAAGTAAAAGAAAAAAAAAGATCATATCTATAATCCTCATATAATGGCATAGTAATCTAGACTCAATAACACTAACATCTTTGTATCAAATTGAACTCACATGATCATCATCATTCGTAATTTGATCTGAAACATACATTATCTATCAATAACAATATATCAACATCAAATCCTACAGTTCCTTTTTATTAATGAATAGATGTGATTTCCTATCCTATATAAGTCAGCTCCCCAATAATATCACATCATATATGTGGAAATAATTCAATCTGCAAATATAATATTTAAATAAAAAATTCCAGCGGACATATCGATAAAACTTGTTTTTCTTAATTCTCATTAACACCAATTCATCAACAAAGAATTTCTACAACGCTTAAGTCATCAATATGTGGAAAGAGAATCAAAGGTAAAATCTACCATTTTCATTAATTTCTTAGTTATATGTGATAGTCACCATATTCATGTCACACCATATATATGTCATTTTTATACATTTTGAGACACGAACAATAAACTGATAAAATACTAATATTAAGGTCAAAGTCATAATCTATCTTGATTACAATGAGTTTTCAAGTATTCCCAATCCTTTAAATTCCAAAAAAATTTCAAGACGATTTAACTCTACACAAAATAATGATCAATAATATCAAACAAAGCTAAAAATTCAATCCATGTAATTTGGAAAAATCTCTACATCCTTCGCCAACAAGTAGAGCTATGTAACACTCCTCCTACTCCTCATGTTTCAATTATTTAATGTCATCTTATAAGATAACTCAAGCTTAGTTATCAAGTTAGTTTGACCAAGAACTGCTTAAAAATTAGGTGAGATAAATTTCAAAAATTAAAACAAATGATTTCGAATGAACCATTATGTTGTTTATTGAGTTACGTGGTACATTAAGGAAAAAACTCTCTAGTCCTACATGTTTAGATTATTGAGTGGTGCAAGACACTATATTCAAAGTACAGGGCCAGGACTAGCACGACAGGAGAAAAAGGGCACCATCATGAAATCCAGACAAAAAGTTTGATTTTTCTAGGCCTTTTACATTACATAAGGTGTGTTTTTATCCTCTTATCATTCAATAACCACCAAAGTCAAAGAATTATAAATTTAATACTTCAGTGCTGGAACTCCGTCCTTCCCACAACCAAGTTCAATTTTAGTTTCAATCCACAAACCAAGTTAAGTCATTTGAGAAGTCAAAATCCTTAAGATTAAAATCTTATCTCTTAACTTAAGTCTTGGAATAATTCATATTTATTATCTAAAATTTTATGAATATGGAGTCACTTCCATGAATTGATTTCTTGTTCTTTTCAATTGTATTTTCCAAAAAACTTTGTCAATTTCATCATAAGAATTCAAAAGTATTTGATATTTTAAAAGATTGATTAAGTTCCCCTATAAATTTATGTTCTTGAAAAGTTTTTAGAGAATCTTTATGCTAATATAATGTCTTGAAAAGAGAAGATATTTACCGTGTATTGAAAGTTCATTATCAGAAAAGTTTAATATATTTGGCATCAATGCTCACAAAGTTAGATACATTTATGGTATGTGTAATGCCCCAAATTTTTCCATGTTCCTAGTATCCTATAGACGAGTGTACACTTCAAAAAATCAATTCTTGAAGTTTTATTTTAGTGATACAATGCTTTTTTTTTCTTTTAGAAATCATTTCTCCTACAGTAAACCTACTTAAAAATAAGAAAAAACCCCGCACTTTAAAATAAAAAACCCTATCCTATTCTCTCAAGCTCTAAACCTTCAAGTTGTAAGAGAGACCACGTTATGGCTCCCAATCTAAAAGATTATTTGTAACGCCCCAAGTTTTGTACCCCGAACACTACACGGTGCTAATAATCCAAAAGGACCACAAGACAACCCATGAATGATATCTGTAACTAAGCACTGGATAATAGTAATATTATAATAACAATACAACTAAAATAAATGTGGAAATCTGGCGGAAAACTTTCCATAAGGTTCAAATACTAAACAATACTAAATTAAAGAATGTCTGAACAAGGTATGATAATACCAAGAATGAAATAACTGTCGAAACATGCGATAGTCTGAAAGCCTCTAAGCTGTCCGAATAAGGATTTGATGGGACATGTCCCCAACTAACTCCATCTACTAAAAATAACTAAGTACTGGAATACTAAAAGAATGAAATAATCATCTCCTCAAATTATGAGTAATCACCACTGACTCTGACTATTGATATCTGAGATGCTAAGCGCGATCGGGAACCTGAGCGTATGAACCTATGGTATTAAACAATATAGCACAAAAGGAAAGTATGTGTTAGTACGTGTGAATGAACTAGTACAAAAAGTGAGGTAAGGCCGAATGTGAGGGTTCATATGCATTAACTAAACTGATTGGATAATATGAACATGACTACATGAGGATACATGAATGAATACATAACTAAAAATAAAATCATAAGGATTCTTAATACTTAGTTTATTGATAACATGGATTACTAATAATTGATACACTTGATAAAAGGGAGACTATATCTGACTATCCTGATTCCAATAGAACTAGCTGAGTCTCGTACTGACCTGAGTGGTTGTATCTGACAGTCCGAAAATTTGTAGCACTATATGATATCTTTACTGAAGATTGAGACTGAGACTGTGGGAGGTAGTCATCTAACCGACATGCCCCAAATAAGATATTATAACTGAGTTGGGGTCCAACCTATAACCCTAATTAGAAGGGCGCCAATACCGCTCCACCAGTAAGGATAAGCTGTGAGTGAACCTCATCTGTCCGGTACTTTAACGAGAATGGTGGGGCTCGGTCTGACAGTTTAAGCCACATCATCAACTCTTATCTGACAGGTTTTGAGGTCTCAACCTATGCTAGATAAATAGTTCTTGAATGCAAGGACTGCTTCTAAGAATCACACCCTCTGCTGGCAGGTGAGTTTCCATCCTCGGGTTCACTTGGTGCTGAATCTTACTCCCATCTGAATAGACACTGAACTAAGTATATTGGACTGAATTGGACTGAGTTCACTAAATTTCGTTGACTTAAGGAATATTACTAAATTCTATTAACTGACTGAGTTACAGAGGATTGAACTGAGTACTATTGAGTTTTCTTTAATTCTGAGACTGACTGAATTCTACTGATCATGGCTTAACTGAGGTTATCTTGAAAACTGACATTGGCTCTAGGTGCACAACTAAATTATCGGGTATAAAATACCGCCAGGACTCGATAGCATTAAAATAAATGAGACATGACACTACTTGAACACATATCCATTCTCAATAATTTATAATATTATCATTGAGGGATTTCATGAAGCATTCGCAAGTCATAAGTTTACAAATGAATGGGAATACATACTAACGTAATATAATTCCACAAATCCATACTTATGACCATTCCATCAAATCAATACAGGACATAGCTTTAGCATGGGAGTCATTTTGAACTTGTGGGTACATGATAACTTCATCATATATCTAACAAATAGGACATAATGCACAATTTTTATTCACTTAGGCATTTTCACAATCACTTTGAAAGAATAATTTTTTTCTAATGCATGAATCAACAACTAATACATCATGGCTATATCAGGCACTTCAAATTTAAGGAATTCAATCCACATGCTAACATTAAGTAATTAGAATTCAATAAAGATTAAATCCTGGGTACAATCAACCCACAATGTAGAATTGAAAATTCATATCTTGAAAAGGGTTTCTTGAACTACAAGGGTGAAAGGGACCCTTGGATGAACACTTTACATAACTTGGTTGACAATTTATTGAAGATTGATGGAAGAGAGCTTGAGTTCTTGAATTGAAATTAATCACCTAGGGTTACTTCTTCTTGACCACTTATGAAATATTGAATGTATTTAGCCAAAAGAAGGCTAAATTTCGTGTTATGAGGGCTGATGGTCGGGGGCAAATAACCTAATTACCCATAAGGACACGGTCATTTAATAAATGAAATAGGGCACTAACATATTTGGCAACGCGATACTCGATGTGTCAATCCATTATCACGCCGTGTCTAAGGACTTTTAAGTGGCTGTCTAGTAATAATATTAACCAACGTGATAGGCGATGTGGTGCACCAAGACTGAATTGTCCACTATTTTGGACTACCAAACACGGTCTAAACGAGGTCCAAAAAATTCAAAACTTGTTTAGGATTACGTATTTACCTTCCTAGTCATGAATTAACAAAAATATAAACCATTAAAGGAAATTAAGGTCGCGAAATGAGATTGCCAATTTTCAAAGGCTAAAAATAAACTCAGTCTGAAAACTTAGATAGAGTTTTCTAAGTCTAGGACCCCATGACAAGCTTAAAGGACTAAATCAAACTTAGAAATTTTGTAGGGTCTTATAATATCTCCCCCTTGGGAACATTCATCCTCGAATAAGACTAACTGAGATGGGAGAATTGATAAGATGATATACATACTAAACATGAACAACTGAAACATGATTACATGACTGACATTTCTGATTTACTGAGCTTCATACTGAGAATGCATATCTGATGCATAATTTCATGACTGAGCTGATACATGAATGCATGACTGGGATTACTAATAAGCTGATCATGAATATCTGATACATGAATACATAACTTAACTGACTCATAAACATGCAATGATAAAGGATACCAAGATTAAAATGGAAAACTGAGCATGAAACTACATATCAAGTTTTGTAAATGAAATCTGAACATGAAAAAAATAAGCTTAAGGAAATCCATTACCTAGGGCTGAGACTGAATTAACGGAGAAGACGTGAGGATACTTGGTTTGCATGTCTGCTTCTACTTCCCTAGTAGCTCCCTCAATGGACTGATTCCGCTAAAGAACATTGACTAGAGGGACTTCTTTGTTCCATAGTCTACAATCTGATAGTCTAGTATTTCATCTGGAATTTCCTAGTAAGAGAGACTGTTCTGAATATCTATGCTCTAAACAGGGACTACAACTACTGGGAAACCTATGCATTTCCTAAGCACGGAGGCATGAAACACTGGATGGAATGAAGCTAGATCTAAAGGCAATTTGAGCTAACAAGCTACTTTGCTTAAGCGACTATGAATTTTGAAGGGACCAACATATTGGGGAATGGATTTTCCCTTCTTGTCGTACCTTTTCACTCCCTTTATGGGAGATATTTTTAGGTACACGTAATCACCATTCTCAAATTTGAGATCCTTTCTACACACATCTACATATGATTTTTGTTGGCTCTAAGCTCTCTTGAGACTCTCTCTGATCAACTGAACTTTCTCTAAGGTATCAAAGACTGAGACATGCCCTACCACTTCGGCCTCACCAACTTTGAACCAATCGATTGGAGATCTTCATCTCCTACCGTAGAGAGATTCGAATGAAGCCATTTGAATACTATAATGATAACTGTTGTTGTATGAAAACTCAATTAAAGGCAAATGGTCATCCCAATTAACCTTAAAGTCTATTGCACACGCTCGTTGAATATCTTTCAAAGTCTGGATAGTCCTTTATGTTTGACCATCGGTCTGAGAGTGAAAGGTTGTACTGAGGTAAACTCAAGTACAAAGACCCTTTTAGAACTCTTTCCAAAAATGAGAGGTGAACTGGGTACCTCTATCTGAGACAATAGACAATGAAATATCATAAAATCTGACCAACTCTCTTATATAGAGTTTAGTGTATTCCTCACTTGAATAAGAGGCATGGAATGGATGAAAATAAGCTAATTTGGTCATTCTATCTACAATGACCCAGACTGAATTATGTTGATGATGAGTATGAGGCAAACCCTTCACAAAGACCATGTATACTTCTTCCCACTTCCAAGTACGAATCCTAAACTCCTGCATGGACCCACTAGGCTTCTGATGCTTAATCTTAACTTGTTGATATATTGAGAACTTAGCCACAAACTCTTTAATATATCTCTTCGTCCCACTCCACCAATATATATCTCTCAAATCATAGTACATGTTAGTGGCCACTGGATAAATGGAGTAACTCACACCATGCACTTCTACAAGAATTCCCTGCCTTAAGTCATCAACACCATGCACACACAAATGACCCTGATAATGCAAAACATCATATCCCCCTTGTGAGAAAAACCTCAAGCTTTTGATCTTTGACTGACTCTTTTATTTTGACTAAAATGAAATCTCTATCCTGTTTTTCCTTATCTTTGGTAACTAGAGATGGTTCTGAACTATTCTTAACCCATACACTACCTTCTGTTAAATCGACTAAGCGGACACCTATTATGGCTAGATGATGAAATTCCTAGGCTAACTTCTTTGTATAGTCCTTAACATGAGCAACACTACCCATAGACTATCTACTGAGAGCATCATCCACTACATTGGCCTTGCCTAGATGATAAAGGACACTCATGTCATAATCCTTCAAGAGATCTAAACACCTTCTCTGACGGAGATTAAGATTTCTTAGAGAACATGTACTGGAGGCTTTTATAATTTGTTAACACATGAATATGCACACCATAAAAGTAGTGTCTCCATATCTTTAAGGTAAACACTACTGCTGCTAACTAAAGATCATCAGTCAGATAATTCTTCTTATGGGGCTTAAGATTTCTGGAGGCGTAGGCTATGACCATACCATGTTGTATGAGGACACAACCCAAACCTACCCTAGATGCATCTCAGTACACGACATACCAATCTAGACCACCTGGAAGAGCCAAAACTGGGGCTGAGGTGAGTCGAGTCTTCAACTTCTAAAAACTCTTAAAGCATGAATCTGACCACTAAAATTTAACTTTATTTTGAGTCATCTGGACATAGGGGATGCAATAGATGAAAATCCCTCAACAAACCATCTATAATAGCCAGCCAAACCCAAGAAACTCGTGATATCTGAAGGAGTGATGGGTCGAGGCTAGTTTCTCACTACCTCGGTCTTTTGATGATCAACTCTAATGCCATCACCAAAAATAATATGACCAAGAAATGCTATTGACCTTAGCCAAAATTCGCACTTAATAAATTTGGCGAATAACTGATGATTTTTTAGAGTCTGCAATACTATTCTAAGATGCTCTGCTTGATTATACTCATTAAAGAAATGTACAAGAATGTCATGTATGAAGACTATGATGAAAATGTCCAAGTAATGCTTGAACACATGGTTCATAAAGTCTAAGAAAGTTGCTGGGGCATTGGTAAGCCCAAATGACATGACTAAGAATTTAAAGTGACAATACCGTGTACGGAAGACTATTTTTAAACTGTCACATTCTCTGACTCTAAGATAATGATAGCGTGATATGAGGTCTATATTATAGATGTAACTGGCACCCTGGAGTTTTTCAAACAATTCAACGATTCTTGGAAGTGGATACTTATTGTTGACTGTGACTTTATTGAGCAGACGGTAGTCTATGCACTTTCTGAGAGAACCATCTTTCTTTCACATGAATAGAATTGGTGAACTCCATAGGGATACATAAGATTGATGAACCCCTTGTCTAAGAGATCCTTCGACTGTTCTTTTAGTTCTCTGAGTTCTGCTAGTGCCATTTTGTATGGAGAAATAAATATGGGCTAAGTATTTGGGAGAAGGTCTATGCTGAAGTCTATTTTCCTTTTGGGTGAAATTCAGGAAAGACCTTTTGGGGACAGATCTGAATATTCATTCACTATTGGGACTGATTCAAGACTGGGAGTTTCGAAACTAGAGTCCTTAACTCGAACAAGATGATAGACACATTCCTTGGATATCATTTTACTTGCCCTTAGGTAGGAAACAAGCTGACCTCTCAAGGCTAAAGTATTAATTATCAACTCTAGGATGGGTTCATTCAAAAACTAAAATTGGAAAATTCTATTTTTGCAGTCGACTGTAGTATAGTAGGAATAAAACCAATCCATGTCTAGAATGACATCAAAATCAGTCATCTCTATTTTGACTAAGTCTGTTAAAGTGAGTATCTGAAATATCATAATCGTACAGTTCTTGTATACCAATCTAGCTATGATAGTTTTACCCACTAGGGTAGAGACTGCGAAGGGCTCTGCTAGAATTTTGAGACTGACTCTGAAATCGAATGCTATATAAAGAGTAGCTGAGGGATGAGGGACGGAACATCAAAACTATGAATTTACTGAGGGTTCTAAACTATGGGTATAGGTGACATAGTCTAAATTTGTAGCTAATCATTAGGAGCATAGCATAGATCATGTGGGCTGAACATACTATAAAACATGATGTAAGTGCATGAGTCATGAGCTGCATGAACTGAGTCGTGAATTTTTATGTTCATGGGATATGATTCATAACACTGAGTGAACTTGGATTTTTCATATTAGGAACTTAAAATGGATATGATTCTATGAAAAGTGTGAATATAAGTTTGGTTCACAAAATTATGACGTGATGCATACGTAAGTATCGTGATAGTTGAAGTACAAATCTTTGCGCTGAGAATGGAATGGGTTGGGAATCATCTTTCCTTACTGATTTCCTACCCATACTGGCATTACTACTTGAACCTGAAGGCCTGGCTTTCTAAGGTACCATAATCGGATAGTTCTTGCATAGCTATCGGGCTATGATAGACTTAACCACTGGGTGGAGACTGAGAAACTTCCTGTTAACATCTGGTCTGACCTTAAAGTTAACTTGTATGTAAAGAGTTATAAAATACAAAGAAGATCCTGAATCTGAAGAAGTGTAACCATATAAATGATAGATCTACAACATACCAGTGACTACATCAGGAGAACTTTCCTGATCTTATCGGGACTAAACTGCATAGAGTTTGTTTGGGCGTGCCCACTGATAGCGCTAGAATTGGAAACTTGCTGATTTGGGTGACTAGACTGAGATGAAGGATGACCGTCCTGACATTGTGTACCGGTCTTAGGACAGTCTCGGTCCTTGAGACCTAACTCGCCACATCTGAAACACACATTACTTCCCTCTCTAAACATACCCTTATGACACTTACCTCACTTTTCGCAAAGCATATGAGTGTGAATAATGCTTGCACTACCCTGGGTTTGGATCCTGGCTCCCCATCCCTACTATCTTTTCTAAACATTGGTACTGGTGGACTAGCTAAACATGGAACAAGAACTGAAAACTTCTGACTATGCTGAGAATGTTTACCACCCTGCGACCCTAGCTGAGAAAAACTATAACTATCAGTTCTGTCTCACTTATTTTCCCTCTCCTTCTTCTTAAGTTTCTACTCTTCAATCTATTAAGCATGAACCATAATTCTACATATGTCTAACTCTTAATCAACCTCGCAGTCCTGCACTCCTTAACTACTCTATATGAAACCCCAGACACAAACTTGCTCATTTTTAGTCTACTTTCTGATACTACATGGGGAGCATACATGGCTAACTGGGTGAACTTGAGCGAGTATTCTTTCACACTCATGCTGCCTTGTCTGAGATTGATGAATACTAATACTTTGGTTTCTTTCTGCTCTAGGGGAAACAATCTATCTAAGAAGGCCATAGGAAACTCCTCCCATTCTATGGACCCTTAATCTGTACCCTTGTCTACTTTCTACTACTTAAACCATATATGGGCTACATCTTATAGATGATAGGTGGCTAACTCGGCACTCTAACTGGAAGTCACTCCTATGATATATGTGACTTTCTCAACCTGGTTGAGAAACTCCTGTGGATCCTCTTCGGACTTAGAACAAGAGAATAAGGGATGATTCATTGGGTAAAGTCCCAAATCCTAGCTGCTGTTGAATTGGCCACTGGGTTGGACAGAATAACAGGTGGCCATTTATTATAAGATGTCACTAAATTGCCTAGAGTAGTGAATGCAGTCCTGAATTCTACATGGGAAATATGTTTCTTTGGGAAATCTACCTTAACGGGCTGAGGTGCTGACTGAATACCAGTTCACCTTTTGCTAGCCCCTTTGGGAGGCATGTTCTGTAAATGAAAGGAAGAGTGGATTAGACTGGGAGTTATATTTGAGTTCAAGCTCACTTGCATGACATAAATACTGAAAGAGGGGAAACTCTTCCTAAAATAACTCATAGCCTCCTGTACATAAGTGTGGTGCACAACACACCCATGGACAAGACTCTACTAAATGTGACTTTTCATACTTCCTAGGACACCATTGAACTTGACTCTGATAAAAAGTTTGTATCGCCCCGAATCTGGTACCCGGAATGTTACATGATGCTCATGACCCCGAAGGACCACAACGTAACCCATGATTTATATCTGTAACTAAGCACTGAATAATATACTGTAAATATTCAGAATGTAAGCTATAATGCCATTAGGTTCAAACTGAAATAATATTAAATATAAAACAATGTCTGTAATGGGGTATAATGTAACGCCCTGAATCTGGTACTCGGTATGCTACATGGTGCTCATAATCCTGAAGGACCACAAGCTAACCATGATAGATATCTGTAACTGAGCCCTGAATTATAATGGTAATATCGTAAATGAGAAAACTTGAACTCAAAGTCCATAAGGTTCAACATTGATTCATAACCGAAAATATGCTATAATAATACCAAAACAATAGAAATAACTTTTTGAACGTGCTGTAGTCTGAAAGCCTATAAAACTAAACTGTCTAAATAAAGAGTTGATGGGCCAATACCCCAACTAACCCCATCTACTAAAATAAACTAAGTACTAAATGAAAGAAATAATCAAATAATAACATCCTTGAATGATGAGGACTCACTACTAACTTTGACTGCTGAAACTAGAATGCTACTGATTCTATAGAGCACGTGATTCTAAACCTATGGTATAAAACCCAATAACATTAATGTGTCAGTACGATTGAATGTACCAGTATGCAAGTGAGTTAGGCTTAATACAATGGTTCATATGAATGAATAATACAAACTAACTGAATAACATAAACATCAGAATACATGCATAAATACGTAACTGTATCTGAGATCGTGATAACACTTACTCATGAATTCTGATAATGTGAATTTACTGATATCTGGGTACTAATACTGGGATACTAAAATACTGAGTCTATTGAGTACTGAGGTACTAATGTCATATTACTAATAAAGGAATGACTGTTTCTTACAATTCTGATAATGAAGAACTGGTGTGATTGACTGTATATGAGAGTCCCAAAATATGATTACTAGTAACATGAATTTAGTATAATTAATATACTATTAACTGGATGACTGTGTCTGATAGTCCTGATTCTGATAGAACTAACGGAGTTTCATACTGAGCTGAGCGACTGTATCTGACAGTCCTGAAACTATAGAACAGAACTAAGTTCTAATACTGAGACTGGATTCGTAACTGAGACTACAGGAGGTAATCATCTAACCGGCATGCTCCGAAACTGAACTGGTGGGGTCCATTCTATATCCCCAGCTGGAAGGGTGTTAGTACCATGCCACGGGTAAAGATAATCTATGAGTAAACCCTCTCTGACAGAGAGTTGTTCCGTCAACCCCATTTAGTAGGAAAAACTCAAATAAGGTGTATAATCGCTAAACTCAAAGGGTACATCTCAACCTATGTTGGCTACGTAGTTTTTGAATGCAAGGATTGCTTCTAAGGATCACATCCTCTACTGGATAATAGGTGAGTCCCCATTCTTGGGTTCACTCGGTGTTGAATCCTACTCCAAGCTGAAGTAACACTGAATTGATTTAAACTAAACTGAACTATTACTAATAGTATCTTTTAACTGATTGAATAGAGTTTACTAATTTCCATTGACAGATAGAATACTACTGAGATCTGATAGCTGACTGAGATTACAGAGATTACTGAGTTTTCTTGAGTCATGTAATTTACTGAATTCTAATGATCATGGATTGGATGCACACAACAAAATTGTCGGGTACAAGTACCGCAAGGACTGAATAGCATGAAACTGACAATAATTGATACTTCCTAAACACATACCCAATATCATCAATTCATAATATAATAAGTTAGGGATTTCATAAAGCACATGCTTGTCATAATGTTGTACATGGATGGAATTGCATATAGACCTGTCATACTTTCATCAACCTAATCTCATGAACATTTCATCAAATACTCATAATGTACACTATATCATGGAAGTCAATCTTGGTCATAAGGGTAAAGCATTCACTTATTATTTGAGTCATAATTGAGATATAATACCTAATTTTTATCCTCCTAGGCATTTTTTCAAACACCCTACATGCACAACTTAGGGCATAGGTGAAATAATCAAATTACACATCATAAACAACTCAATTCATAGATTTTATCTTGCAAGCTAACATAGTTTCATGAAAACACATAAAGATTCCAACTTGTGAATCATTAAACAAGATAAACATGGTTACAAAAAATCCACAACATAAATATCATGTTTTATAATTTGAAAGAGGGTTCTTGGATTTCATGAATGAAAGGAATCAATAAATAAACACTTGACATACCTTTGTTCCTGATTTTACAAAAATTGACGGAGATATTCTTGAATTTGAGTATTGAATTTGAATTCTTAATTGAAACCCTAACTTGTTCTTGTGAGAAACTTGAGAGAAACTCTATATTTTTTGGTGAAATATTGCAGAATCACGTGTTATTGGGTTTATCTAAGGATGGGAAATTTTCACTTTTAACTTAAAACACGGACATTTAATGAGTAAAACCTAGGTGCCGACGCTACAAGAGATGCGGCGCATTGATGGCTGCGATGCGATACTCGGCATGTTGCACTATGATCACGTCAAGACTCATATGTTTTGACTCTGGCAGCCTGCTCAAATGTTGGCCAAGGAGATAGGCCATGCGGAATGCCATGATTGCATTGGTTCACTATTTTGGGACTCTGAACATAATCTAAACGTGTTTAAAAAAATCTAAAACTTGTCTGGGAACACCTATTGGCCTTCCTGATAATGAACTAGTAAAAATACATACCATTAAATCACTTAAAGGTGGCGAAATGATATTTCTAACTTTCAAAGGCCAATAATAGGCTAAGTCTGGGAACCTAGCTAGAATTTTCTACGTCTGGGACACTTTGACAATCTTAAAGGACTGAATTAAGATTTAGGATATGGGGTGTAGAAATATCTCCCTCTTAAGAACATTCATCCTCGAATGGGACTGACTTAGAGGGAATAAAAGATAAACTAACATACATACTAAAGATGAACACCTGGAACATAATTCTATGACTGACATGACCGATAAACTGAATGTATCGTACTAAAAATGCATATCTGATGCTTTCTTAACTAGTTCATGAATGCATGGCTAAATGTGCAATGGTAATTTATACCAAGTTTATCATGGAAATCTGAGCATGAAACTGGATAAGTTCAAGGGAGACTATTTTTTTAAATTGAAAATGCTAATGAGCCTGAAATGAATTACTAGATATGCACGAGGAAAAACACGTGAACATAACTGAGTTTGGAACGTGATACATGAGTTTGATATTGTGATCTGAACTGAGTACCTTGAATAGGAGGCTTACGGCTGAGGTAAGAGTTTGAGGGTCAATTTATAAGTACCCTCTTACTCCATAATAGATTCATTACGAGAAGAGATAATGACATGCTTTATGTCATGAGAGTTTGGGGAATTATCATGTATCTCCCCCTTGGGGCACTAGGTCCCTCAAAGAATACTTATTTTGTTGACATACTAGGGTAATGCATAAGCCACCTAGAAACTGAATTGCAGTTGGATATCTCAGATCTGAAGCTAAGACAAAGTGATTAGACCTTACGAACTGCAACTGAGACTACTGAAAAGATTTACATGAGTACTGAGCACAAATAGATAAATATTTACAAACTTTATCTGATTAACTAAACTTATATCTAAATATTGGGCATGTAAGACTAAACTATACTTAGTCTAGATAGATGGACTTAGACTATAGGGTATTATAGATAAGAGGTAATGACTGACTAGGTAACATGAGGTAACTGAGAATGAGTGAGGGAAAACTGTATTACCTTAGGAATGCAAGACCAAGCATCTAATCATGAGTCAAAAACATTCTCTAATCATGAGTCAAAAACATTCTGTAAACTGAGGTATTGTAATACTAATAACTGATTAACTGATGGCGGGGTAATCTTGAAGCTGTACTGAGTTTCTGATCTGACTACTGGACTAGGACTAGGTCTGATATTGTAGCTAAGATGGTAATTGTGACTGTAACCATAACTAAAATTGTAACTGAGACTGAATGTTTTTTTTCTAAAATTGAGGGTTAGACTGGTACGAAAGTACTGAATTCTGATGGCTAAGTAACTAATAGCTAAAAGCCATGGTTCTGTAGGACTATCTAAGTCCTTTACTCATTATTGATTACTAAATTAACACTGTAACCGAGGCCTGCAGGATTGAACATTAACACTACTGATTCACCGAGGCATCTAAACTGAGGGTATACATGGCATAATCTGAGTTTGACTAAACACTAGGAGTGAAATCATGAATCGAGTGGGCTAAGCATACTGTAAAGCATGACATGAGTGTATGAGTCATGAGCTGCACGAACTGGCTTTGGAATTTCTGAATTCATGATCCATGATCCGCAACATTGGATGAACTTGGACTCCTCATACAAATAACTTGAAACACATGCTATTCTATGAAAGTGCATAGATATAAGCTGTATTTGTGGGACTGAAATATATTTCATCTGAGATATCTCACACACTAATCTTATGAACATTTCATTAAATACTTATAATACACAATATCATGGAAGTCAGTCTTTGTCATAAGGGTAAAGCATGCCTTTATTATTTCAGTCACAATTAAGTTACAATACCGAATTGTAATACCCCGATATTTCAACCAATAGTATAACCCTACTTCAATCTCTTTAGAAATAAAGTTTAGTGATTTTGTAGTTGCATGATCTAGTTTTATGAGTATTAAGGCGTCAAAAGTGTCCTAGCTATTGGACGAATCAAAATATTCCTTGCCAATCGAATTCTTGAGAAAGATATTGGTATAGTCAACTTCAAATGAGCATATATTTTATTATTCTATAAATTTTTGAGATCATGACCCACCAACAGATAGATAATTGAATTTGGCCTAAATATGATATCAGAGAAAAAAGTTATACCCATTTTACTCAAGCATGTCAGTCTGAAAACTGAGTGACGATATTTATGACGACTTATCACATTTCTGACGATATTTCTGATGACTTCTCACAGTTCTGATGACATTTCTAATGACTTATCATATTTTTGATGACTTATCAGCAAATGTCGTCAGCCTTAGGCAAAAAATTATAAATTCCAACGTTTTGTGACGACATGAGCTGCTGGCTTGTCATATGTGTGACGACATCAGCTAAATGTAGTCAGCTATTGAATTCAGCATTTTCCAAATGGTTTTGGAGTGGTGTTTTGATATTTTACCTTCACCCCATAGCTCTATAAACACTGATTTCAGCCCCCATTTCACCAAAATACACTCATTTTTCTCAAATCCTCTCTAGAACAAAAAACATAGGGCCTTAACCTAAGATTCAAGATCCCTCAAAATTTCACCGTTAAATTTTAAAATTGATTCAAGAATTAGAATCCCCAAACTAAGATCTTCAAGAATCACCCAACAATTTCAAGAATAGAGTCCCAAAGTTACAAGTTCATTCAAAGCTTCAATTTCAAGGTACGTGGAGTTTGAACAAGGATAACTCTTTCATCCTTTTGCCCAATGATTTATTTTAAATTACAAATTTCTGAATTATATATGATTTTCTCATGAAATTGAAATTAGGGTTTATACCCATTATTACTATTTGCAAGATTATGTGATTTCCCATGGATTAAAAGTTGAATTACATGATTTTTTTTATATTTCCATGCCTACTTCTGATTTTTTCCGATTTTAAGATAATTAATGAAACTTTATGTTATAAAGCATGAATTTTGAGATGTTTTAACATGAGATTGAAACATGGGTATTTAAGCCCCCATTTGAGATTGTTATTTTTCAGAATTGTTGTATCCTAAGCACCCTATGATTATTAAGGAAGATTTTGAGAAAAGATTTTGACTTTTTTGTCACTATAGAATTGAAATCCACTTTAGCTTGAGATTACATACTTTATAGTTGGCTTCATTATAAACCATGAGATTACTTTAAAGTGGATTTTCTTTAGATTTTGAGCATGAGATTGGGAGTAGTATCTAGCACCGAGTTGGGCATGTTACTACTGTTTCATACCCCAGAACTATGTTCCACCGTAGGTTGAGATATTTATTTCCACTATACATGGATAACTGAGATAGATTATTCTATTATGATGGCAAGGGTAGAACAACCTTAACCTTCTGGGGTCTAGTCGTGGGATATCATGGATGAAAACATGATGTACATGTCGGATAGAAGAACATCCCAAGTAGATGTCCCTCATTGTTAGTACAGCTTACTGGTTTTAAAAGATTTGACATGCAGATTTACTATGTAAACTATATTTCATATTTCACTTAGCTCACTTGATTTGAGAACAAGAGAATAACAATGATACTTGAATTAAGTGTAATGGCTCATGACCTTCAGATTTTATGCTTTACTATTAATTAAGTATGATTTTAGATTTTAGATTTCATCGAGCTATATGAGCCATTTACAGTTGATATGCATGATTTGAAAACTTGTGATACTGTTTTTTTTACATATATTTCATGCACCCCCATATACTCAGTACATTCTCAAGTACTGATCCACATACTCTTATGTGTGCTACATTTCCTTATAATGTAGGTTCAGGTGCTCAGTCCTAGTAGCGCCAGTGATTTTCTAGCACATTGATCTATATTTCTGCATTGGTGAGTCCTCATGGTTTGAGGACCTATTATTCAGACATTCAGCTTATTTAGCAGTTATTTTATTCTTTTTATTTGGGTATAAGTCAGTTGGGGACCATTCCCAATGTCTCTCCAGTACATTGAATAGTAGAGGCAATATCAGACTAGATTGTCAGTATGTTTAGACGTTCAGTATTTTGTTACTTTCACAATACTTATTCTTATTTCATCTAAACACGATGTGATATGTTTATTATATTGTTCTCAGTACCTTTATTTAAGAATTTATATGTAGTAGCAGGCTCAAAGGGTTAGTTTGGGGCTACTTGTAGGCTTAAGCACTGTCTTACATCTTGGGAAGCGTTTTTGGTGTGTTCCACCTATTTTTATCCTCCTAGACATTTTGTAAAACACCCTACATGCACAACTTATGACATAGGTGAAATCATCAAAATACACATCATAAATAACTCAATTTATGGATTTCATCTTGCATGCTAATATAGTTTCATGAAAACACATACAGATTCCAACTTGGGAATCATAAAAGAAGATAAGCATGGTTACAAACAATCAACAACATACATATAATGTTTTATAATTTGAAAGAGGGTTCTTGGACTTCTTGGATGAAAGGAATCAATAAATCAAGACTTGACATATCTTAGTTCCTAATTTTACAAAGATTGGCGGAGAGATTCTTGAATTTGAGTATTGAATTTTAATCCTTAATTGAAAACCCTAACTTCTTCTTTAGAGAAACTTGAGAGAAGCTCTATATTTTTGGGTGAAATATAGATGAATCACATATTATTGGGTTTATCTAAGGATGGTAAATTGACCCTTTTGCTCATAAAATCGTGGATATTTAATGACTAAAAATGTGGTATCGATGATACAAATGACGTGATGCGTTGATGGTTGCAATACGATACTAGATACATCGCACTATGATTGCGTCGACCATCAGAAGTTTTGGCTCTGGAAGCCTATACTAATTTCTGACCAACGTGATTGGTGACGCGACATGCCATGATCGCGTTGGTTCACTATTTTGAGACTCTGAACATGATCTAAAAGTGTTCCAAAAAATATAAAACTTGTACGGGAACACCTATTGACCTTCTTAATCATGAACTAATAAAAATACGGACCATTAAAGGATGTTAAGGTGGAAAAATGAGATTGCCAACTTTCGAAGGCCAATAATAGGCTAAGTATGGGAACCTAGCAAGAATTTTCTATGTCTCGGATCCCTTGACAAGATTAAAGGACTAAATTAAGATTTAGGATTTTACGGGGTCTTACATATAACAATACCCAAAACTGAAAAAAATTGTTTGAAACATGGTATAGTCTGAAAGCCTCTAGACTATCTGAAATCTGTCGAGTTGATGGGATATGTCCCCAACTATCTCCAAAATACTAAAATAATAAATAATAAAATAATCATGCTATCATCAAATGATGAGGACTCATTGTTAATCTGGAAATTGAACTTCTGATCTACTAGGATGTTCGAGAGCTCGTGCTTCTAAACCTATGGTAAAAAACACCATAACGCAAATACGTCAGTATGATTGAATATATTGGTATACATGTGAGGTAAGTTGAATGCAAGGGTTTATGTGCATGAACAATAATAACTGAATGATGCCTGTAATATGAACGCATGAGAAATACATGCTTGAATACATAAACTGGGACTGGGGTCGTAAAAATACTGAATACTGATGTACTAATATCTGAGTTTACTAATATTGGGATATTGAATAACTGAGTCTATTGATGATATGAATTACGGAGTGTATAGGTAACTGATATTTGAGGTAACTGGTACTATATTACTAATAACTGATAACTAAGTACACTGATTATGAAAAACTATCTAAGTTCTTTACTGGACTGGGTGACTGTATCTTATAGTCCTGATTCTGATGAAACTAGCTGAGTTCTGTAGTGAGTTGAGTGACTGTATCTGACAATCCTGATATCTATAGAACTGAACTAATTTCTATTACTGAGACGCGACTCTTAAACTGAGATTGTGGGAGGTAATCATCTAACCGACATGCCACAAATTTAAACTAGTAGGTTCCTACCTATAACCCCAGCTGGAATGGTGTCAGTACTGTTCCATGGGTAAAGACAAGCTGTGAGTAAATCCTCTCTGATAGGGAGTTCTTTCATCAACCACTCCTATAAGGAAAACTCAAAGGAGATGAATAGTCCATAGACTCATAGGGGTATATCTCAACCTACGCTGGCGACGTAGTTCTGGAACACAGGGATTGCTACTAAAGATCACACCCTCTACAAGCCAACAGGTGATCTCTCATCCCTGGGTTAACTCGGTGTTGAATTCTACTCCCAACTGAATAGAGACTGAATAGACTTTCCTAGTTCACACTCGGCATGACTGAGTTGTTACTGATGGAACTGTTTCACTAAACTAAACTATGTTCACTGATTTTTGTTGAATGATAGAATACTACTAAATTTTGTCAACTGATAGAATGCTACTAAGTTCTGCTTGCTGACTGAGTTACTATAGTCTGAACTGAATACTACTGAGATCTGATAACTGAAAGAGATTACAGAGATTACTTAGATTACTGAGATCAGTGAGATTACTGAGATCACTAAGAATACTGGACTCATACTAAATTTTCCTGAGACATATGACTGACTTAGTTCTACTGATCATGGCTTCACTGGGAGTATCATGAAAAGTACCCTGGCTCTAGGAATACAACTAAATTGTCGGGTACAAGTACCACCATGACTCGATAGCTTAATAATTAAATCATGGCACAAGCTTAAAAACTCAACAGTGGCTACATGTTTATCATTCAATCATTTAGACATTTCAACAACCACTTGAGATTCATTACTTGTAAATGAATGGGGAATACGTATTAACATACTATAATATGGCATTATTTCATTCTCATAGACAACTTTTCAAACACTTGCATGATACAACTTGCACATAATGAGCATTGCATGATATCTTTCACTTATTAACTCACATGACCAATTCATCAAACACTTGGTGAGCATAACATATGCACATAACCCAATACAACAAATAGGCATCATAATTCATATTCCCATTGACAAATTTCAAGGGTTTAATATGGATTCACATGATACTACATATATATCACTTTACTTAACATAGATATTGTAATTAAATCATAAACTACAGAACCCATTAACAAATAGTCATGAACATAATCAAACTAAATCATGAAATTCATTAAAAATATTATCTTGAGTTTTTGAAAAGGTTTCTTGGACTCCAAGGGTGGAAGAAACCCTTGGATGAATAGTTGACATACCTTAGTTCTTGATTCTACAAAGATTGACGGTGGAATTCCATTGGATTTGGATCCCCAATTAAAAACCCTAACTTGTTCTTGAGATGAGTTTGAGAGAAATGGCTATATTATAGTTGAAATAGAGCTTAATCCCATGTTTTAGACTTATATAGTGGTGGGAAATTGACACTTTTTCCCCTAAAAGATTAGGAAATTTAGTGACTGAAAATTGGGCATCGATGTTATTAGCGACGCGGCGCATCATGGCATCAACACGATAGTTCACGCATCACCCTCTCATCGTGTTGAGCCTCAGTACTTTGACCCTAGCAACCTGCAATAATATCAACCAATGCATTGGCTATGCGGCATGCCAAGATTTTGTTGATCCACTATTTTGGGATTTTGAATGTGGTCTAAACGAGTTTTGAAAAATCAAAAACTTGTCCGGGAACACCTATTGACCTTCCTGGTCATGAATTATCAAGAATACGAACCATTAAAGGACATTATAGTCAAAAAATAAGACTGTGAACTTTTGAAGGCTAAAATAAATTAAGTCTGGAAACTTAGCTAGAAACATCTATGTATGGGACCCCCCATTAAAAAGCATAAATGGACTAAATTGAGCTTAGGATTTTTGTAGGGTCTTGCAGTCAACTACAACATCAATTGTGTCTTTGGAAATTGCATGGTGTTGGTATTGTATTCCACATGACCTGAGTCATCAATTGATCACTCTGAGTTAAAATAATTCTTATTACCTTTATGTCAAGATAATAGCTAAATTGATTAAGCTACAACTAGGTGTGAGTTCATAGGGTCAACTAAAACTTTAATTGAGTCTTTGGCAATTGGATGATGCTGCAATTACGTTCCTCCCGACCTGAGTCATCGATAAATCACTCTTAGTGAAAATGATTCTTATAACCTCATTGTCAAGCAAATACCTAAATTGATTAAACAAGAACAATGGGGTGAGTTCATAGGGTCAACTACAACTTCAATTGAGTTATTGTCAATTGCATGATATTGGTATTGCATTCCTCCTGACCTGAGGCATTGATTGATCACTCTGAGTTGAAAAAATTCATATTACCTCATTGTTAAGCTAATACCTAAATTTATTATTCTAGAACTAGGGGTGAGTTTATAGTGTCAACTACCACTTCAATTGAGTCTTTGGCAATTGCATGATGTTGGTATTACATTACTCCCAACCTAAGTCATCGATCGATCACTCTAAGTTGAAATGATTCTTACTACCTCATAATCAAGCTAATACCTGAATTGATTTATCTAGAACTATGGGTGAGTTCATAGGGTCAACGATAACTTCAATTGTGTCTTTGGCATGTGCATGATATTTGTATTGTGTTCTTCCCGACCTGATTCATCGATCGATCACTCTTTGTTAAAATGATTTTTATTACCTCATTGTTAAGATAATACCTAAATTGACTAAGATAGAACTAGGTGTGAGTTCATAGGGTCAACTAAAATATCAATTGAGACTTTGACAATTGCAAGATGTTTGTATTGCGTTCCACATGACCTGAAGTGTCGATCAATCACTCTGAGTGAAAATGATTCTTATTATATCATTGTCAAGCTAATACCTAAATTGATTAAACTATAACTAGGGGTGAATACATAGGTTCAACTACAACTTCAATTTAGTCTTTGGCAATTATATGTTATTGGTATTACGTGCCTTTTGACTTGAGTCATCGATCGATCATACTGAGTTGAAACTATTTTTATTATCTCATTATTAATATAATATCTATATTGATTAAGCTAGAACTAGGGGTGAGTTCATATGGTCAACTACAACTTCAATTAAGTCCTTGGCTATTGCATGATATTGGTATTGGGTTCCTCCCAACTTGCGTCAACGATCGACCACATTAAGTTGAAGCGATTCTTATTACCTCATTGTCAAGTTAATACCTAAATTGGTATTTGCTGGAACTATGGGTAAGTTCATAGGGTCAACTACAATTTTATTTGAGACTTTTGGCAATTGCATGATTTTGGTATTACATTCCTCCCGATCTGAGTAGTCGATCGATCTCTCTTTGTTGGAACAATTCTTATTTCCTCATTATCAAGCTAATACCTAAAATTCATCAGTGTTCCAGTTTAACTTAATAAGCTTTATTATGATGAGATGATTAAAAATTAAGTATTTTTTTATAATTTTAAATAATAATTAAGATCAATTCAATGCAAATTAACATTTTCAAAAGTTGTCATTATTTCCCAAATACAAATCAACCCATACATTAATTGTAGTGGCTGTTAGTTGTGGTGTTGGTGGCACTGGTTGGTGGTGTTTGTGGTGGTTGTTGGTGGTGTCGGTATTGGTGGTGTTTGTAATGTATTTTTTAAAATTTATGCATACATTAATTGTAATGTAATTTTTCCTTTACTATTTTTTGTAGGTAAAACATGTCTCCCAAAAGAAAATAAAGTGAAAGTGGATCAACTTCTAACCACCTAACAAAAAGGCTAAAATATAGAGAGATTCAGAGAAGCTTCCTAAGCAATCTAAGTCAGGGAAAAGTGAAGCTGAGGATAGTTATGAAAACGACATTGAGGGAGGTGGACAAGGGTCTGTAGATGGTTATGAGAAAAATTAATGTAAGGATAAGGAAGAAGATGATAAACAAGAAGAGGAGGGAGAAGAAAGTGAGAAAGAGGATGATAATGCATCACTAATGGGGACTGAATTAATACCGAAACCCAGAATGATGCTATCAAAACTATTAGTATTGACAGGTTTCATGTTACGATGCCGATAGATGACTCTATAGGACTTACTGGTGATCTTGTACTTAAATATAAGTTAGGGAAACCTTTTGACGAATTTATGAATATTATGAAGAATGAAAACATAGATGGACTTTTTAAGAAGATCTGCTTTAGATAATTTGTTGAGATGCCTGAGGACCACACTACCCATTTCCATATGAACATTGTATATGGTCTTCTCAAGTGCAGGATCAAATTTTGGGGGATTATCAAAATTCGAAGGAGGAAGGGAAAAGATGGATGAATCTGGATCAACTACTATGGCATGCCAGTTTGTTTTAGCTTGAAAGACTTTGCCATAGTGACGGGATTGAGATGTAATCATCGAGAATAACTTTTCACCATGGAAACACAATCCAAAAGTTCTAAGTCAAGCAAGAAAACCAAAATACCACCATTAAATAGTGGTAAGGTATTGTCCTAGCGACCACCCACCAAACTAACAAATACAAGGAAAACATAGATGGGTTGTTGGACATTGTTGGACGTGGGTGCAAAGACAATAATTTCAAAAAACATATCAAGGATAAAATAATACCAAAGAAGTACAAGGAATAATTATGCTTAATTTGGTTTGTCCATTCCGTTATAATGGCAAGAGATGTCACCAAAGTCATAGAAGAGGATTTGTTGAAGCTTGCTAAGAATTTTGAGAAATTCAACAATTATCCATGGGGATATGAGAACTACTACTTGACTATCAAATATTTATTGACAAAGCTATCCCTAAAGACGATCATTTTGTACGGCTTTCCTTGGGATTTCATGGTAAATTTAATCACTATTTGTTTAATCATCCATTAATTGATATTGAATAGTTAATATAATTTTTCTTTTGTTGCCTCCTATTTACTTTTTTAGTATTGAACATTTGAAGCAATTCCTCACCTCTGAAAGTAGGTCAAGGATTACCCGGATGAGGTTTCTCATACATGGATCCTTAGGTGGTTAGCTGCAAAGAGCAACATAAGAATTAAAGAGGTTGATCTCTTTAACCCTCCGAATGATGCAGTACGTCTTCTTTCAAGAAAAATAATTTGACTTATAGAAAGATATTGAAACAAATATGTTATCTGTTGTGACAGATCGATCGTCTGTTGCAATATATTACCCGTATACTACAATTGGTGCAACAGATGGGTAATCTATTGCGAAAGACGATCCATATTTTACAAAAGATTAACTATATATTTCTCTGGTTCTTTGAAGCCGACTCAATAGATTACCTATCTAATATAAATTATGCAACAAATGGGTAATCTGATGCAACATATTGTTAATCTATTATGACATATCAATTAGCTATTGTGACAGATAGATCATCTATAGCATATGTTCTATCCACTGCAGGTAGTATAATAGATGGGTAATCTGTTGTGATAGATGATTCATATTTTGCATCATATTACCCATTTGTTACTTTGGTTCTCTGAAACCAACACAATAGATTACCCATCTACTGTAAATTATGCAATAAATGGGTAATTTAATGAAATATAATGTTAATCTATTACAACAAAAAGATCATTTTTGCATAAGTTGTCTGCGTCATCTGTTTCATAAGTTTTATGTGTTAATATGTAACCCAACTGACTGCAAATTATTACATTATTTAAATATATGTATCTTGTTTATAGGTCGTGCATCCATGGATCGTGTGTACTGGTCGGGAGCTGGGGATGACTTCTTTTATTACTATAGGTATTGTTGATAAAATAGTAGACCCAACGATGGACTTATTAATAAGAAGGAATTGGCTGTACAACAGCCATAAGAAGAGCAGTTAGGCAATGTCAGCCTAAGTGTAAGGCAATTTATGAACAACCTACAACAATAGATCCGGGTGATTCTTCTGGGGGTATTGTTGGTGGAGTTATTGATGTTGGTGGCAGGTATGCTGATGCTGCTGCTAGTCATTATTCTGAACATGTTGAATCTTAAGAAAAAATAAATATGTTTGAAAACACCCCTTTCACAGGTCCCTCTCACCCTTACACAGGTCCCTCTCACCCTTACACAGGTCCCTCTCACCCTTACAGTGGTCCCTCTTAACCCATATATTCTTGTTGAAAATGTGAAGATTGAAAGGACATCCAGGATAAACTCTTTGAAAAAGTAGAGGCTATCATAAAGCTATTAAGGAATTGAAATCCAAAAGGGTTGTCATATCATCTAAGAAGGTGAGAGAGCATTATTCTCCTATAGTTGTAGTTGGGAAAAAGAAAACAATAATAATCCAAGTACTATCCAGATGGAAATCCAAAAAAATTAGAACTTCTCCCTTGCTAAATGTTGATGAAGTTCAAGGGCCATTCAAGAAGGTGGACATCTACGCAAACTTTGCGCCAAGGAGACGAGGGATCTGTGATGAGCCACGAATGCTATTAAAGGCACACAAGATTACCCCTTCCATACCTTTTCTGCCCAAGACTTCAAAAGTATTACAAATATGAGTACACAGTACATGGACAGGGTATGTTTACTCTTCATAACCTAGAATTCTAATCTACTCCCTAAAAAAGAAGCTACCTAACATATGTGTAATCTGTTGCAACATATGTGTATTCTAGTGCAACTTGTGTTGGTTTTATTACAACATATTACCCATCTCTTTCATAAGTTGTGTTAGATGGGTAATCGATGAATAGATTCAAAGATCCTTCTCCAATAGATAGACCATCCATTGCAACATTCCACAATGTTTTCCTTCTTTACAATTACTAAAAAATTTAAAAATTGACTTCTTATATCACAATATGTTGAATAAATTCTCTGTCTCATGAGAGGCAAGCAATTAGACTAGCCAGAAGCTTATGATATGTCCGATAGAATAATGGACCTTGACTTCTAAAATAATCTTAAAGATAGGTATGATAATCTAAGTAAGCTAGCATCAAATCCCGATGGTACGGGATTTGATTCATTACAGTTTGGGTTCTAATAGGATGAAGAAATAATTAAATATGTTAGAGAGGAGAGGCTAAATCCATACGACAAGAGATAGACAAAGGAAATGAGGATTTTTGTAGTCATAAACATGGACAACATACATTATTGGGTTGTTGAGATACTACTTGAGAAGGTAAATCTCAAGGTTTATGAATGCAACTTACCTTCCTTGGATGAGGCAAATTTTTTTACCCACATGCAAGCACTATTGGAGTCATTCTCCATCTTGTTGAGGCTGAGTAAACTAATGGATCATTTCCCAACAGAAGTGTTGATGAAGAAATCATGGGATTTTGTAGGTCGAAGCAAGTGCATGGACCATCCAAAAAATAAAACCGTTACCGCATGCATGTTGCATACTCTTGCCCGCATCAAATATTTTAGACACAAAAATGGACAAGCTAATGACCTTTCTATCTAATATCGATGTGGCAAACATGCAAAAGGTCTGGGCTTATGGGGTACTAACTGGATGCTTGGAGCCTGTGTAAAAAGAAAAACATGTGAAATAACAATTCTTTATTTCAATTCAATTCACTTTACATACTTTACATACATGTAGTGGAAACTTTTTTTGTCTGATGAAAGTTTAATTTTTTACAATGCAATAGATTGTCCATCAATTGTAAAATATATTTTATCTGTTCTGACAGATAGTTTATATGTTGTAATACGTTGGTCATATGTTGCATTATGTCAATGTTTCTATCTAAGTATTACCTGTTGCAATAGCGAGAAGAACTATTTCATAATTTCCAATAGATGAACTATATGTTGCAACATATGTCTAAATTTGTTAGATATTTTCTAACAATTACGCTTGAATATCTATGTTCTCAACAACACCAAACCATTAGCAAATACAAATACACCAATATGAGAATTTTCAGCAATTAGGCTTGAATATCCATGTACCCAACAACACCAAACCAGTAGCAATAATTCCAACGATGTAGTATCTTCTTGCTTGATTTTGTTTCTGTGACACCCTGCATTTTTGGGCTAGTCTTTGAACCATCGTTCCAACATGTATAAGTTATAATAAAAATGATTTCAATGTTAATATAAGTTTCATGATCTTTATACTCATGTTTGATGTGCTTCCAAGATTAAAAATGTTCATAGGAATTCCTTAGAACAAAGTTGATCTAAGATCCTTTGATTCATCCAAAATTTGGTATTCGATTCTACAAGAGTCAAATTTGAATGTTTATAACTTTTAATATATGCAGAATTTTTCATCTCAAGACCCAACAAAATATAGATAATTTAGTCAGCTTTCTAATGATACCAATTTCGCCTTAATTCGATACCGATGCAAAAAGTTATGGCATTTTTTGTGAGAAGTAGTAAGCCGAGCCGATTAGGGCATGACACACTGGTTTCTGGATGCGATAAGTGATGCATTGCACTTCTGTCCAAAAACAATATCACTTTGGTCATTTTTCGCTCACACAAATAAAACCATAAAACATATTTAAGCTCCCAAGGAGTATTAGTTGCCCCTTTACTCATAATTTCTCTCCAAGAAAGCCTCCTTCTGTCAAGAACAAACCCTAACCTCCATCCAAGAACTTCAATACTCCATTACAATCTCATCAAGATAAACAGGAATTTAAGTTCTCTAGTTCAAGAATTACAAGAAAAGCTTTCAAGATCATCTCCAAGGGTTTCAAAGTCAAGCTTTGTACATCAAATTCATGATTTATTCAAGAATCAATATAATTAATTAAGGTATGTGGGAGTTCATACATCGATCACCTTTAACTCATGGAGCCCAAGAACGCATTCAAGTTCAAAGGTATTATCTTTACATGTTAGAATGAATTATATTCATGAAATTTCATGAATTTCGATTATGTATCATATTTACACATAGTTTACATTGAAATTTCCTTGATATGTTCAAATGGTGATTTTCACAAGTTAAATCCTCAGCCCATGTTTTTGAAATTGAAATTTATGTGATTTTCATGATTTAACTACTCCCATATTTTAACTCATGATCCGTATGTATTAGATTTCAAGTTAAGAGTATATGTGTTTTCAAGTGGAATGAGCTAATACATATTTTGAATGTTATAATATTCATATCAAATCCCTAAGTTATGAAATGATTTGTGTAGCCATGATATGTTTGCATGCTTGATTATTCCCATGCACAAGTTTAGGGTCTCCACATATTTGATGAAATTCCCATATTATGTTCAATCAATTTCAAGATGAATCCCTAAGTTATGAATTTTCCCGTGTTAGTCCTATTGTTCCATCATGTTTAAGACATTCTTATGTTCAATCTATGATTTATACATCTTTTGATGAAACTTTCATGTCCCATTCAAAGCGAATATCATGTAAATCCACCAATTCATGATCTTAGTCATGTAATCATGCTATACTCCCATGTTTAAGACATTCTCATGTTCAAGATTATGATTCCTAAGCGTTTGATGAAATGACCTAATGACTAGGTTTTGAATATTAAGTTCTTTATATATCCTGATGCTTTAGTATATGCTATTTTTATTGTTATCAAGTCCTGGGGGTTATGAATACCTGAAACTTAGTTGTTTACCTAGTTTTCAATATCTAAAAAATGATTTTTGTTATACCGTCAGCAATATCTTTCAATCAGTAATATGGTTAGTTGTAAGTCCAATTAAGCTTAGCTTAGTCTAGTTTCAGTTCCAGTATCAATTTACACAATAATAATTACCTCAGAGTCTATATGCACTGTTATTTTTAGAATACCATGACCTGAGCTTATTCCTTATTAGTTATCAGTGCATACACCAGTTAGTGATTCATGTCTGTTCAGTTGAGAGTAGGATTTAGCACCGAGTGAAACAAGGGATGGGGGCTCACCTGCCAGTTGAGGGTGTGTCTCTTAAAAGAAATCCTTGCATTCCAAAACTATGTAGCCAGCGTAGGTTTGAGATGGTAACCTGCTAGTTGACAGTTGACACATATCTCACAAAAGTACCTGCTAGTAGAGGGTGGCTCTTTAGTCCTTCAGGACTCTATTTTAGTTGATCCACACAGCTAGTGTTAGTACCCATTGTATGGTATAGACACCCTTCAAGTTGGGGTTAAAGGTTGGACCCCTATAAGCTTAGAGTGAGGCATGTCGGTTAAATTATACCTCTCATAGTCTCATTTCAGTATTAAATTTTAGCGTTCAGTTTCAGGTTTTCTTGACCATAACATACAATTATCAGTTATTAAGCTTTTAGTATTTCAGTATCATAGTTGACAGATGATATAAGAATCATGTTTTATGCTTGGTCTTGGATTCTTAGATTTTACAGTTTTTATACATTTATGCTCAGTTATCTCAGGTTGTTTAGTTAGTCCTTGTTCATATGCACAATACCTTACAGTTTCAGTCAAGTTATTCTGATTAAGTTTAGTTTAGTGTTAGATAATCAGTATTCAGTCATAAGCTACTTAGTGTCGGATATTAGTAGTCCGTATTCATATATCAGTAACTCAGTATATAGGCATTAGTTATCACCTTTCTTAGTTTTCAATCATTTTGTCACCCACGCATCAGTTATTTAAGTAATCAAATCAGCTCAATATTTATATGTTTGGTTTCATTTGTTCATGTATTCATATATTACTATATTCCATTTTCAGCTCTACTTACTCTACAAAAAGTAAAGTTGTAAGAAAACCAAGTGTAGTGATTCATCACCTTATCAGGTTATGTTTGCTACTCACGTTTTAAGATATTTTATCTTTCAGTTTACTCCAACCTATTGGTGAGTCTACTCACACTTAGCACGCATGCTTTAAGTTTTCATGTATATAATTATTTTTACTTAATTTATTCACCCCCTATTACTCAGTACATTCCAGAAGTACTGATCCACATATATGTCTATGTGACTACATTATTTCATAATATAGGAACCAACTATAGTCCACACATCATGATCGGATAGTTGTAGTTTCCAGCCAGAAAGTGATATGTTCTACTATTTTGAGGTCTTTAGTCAAATGTTGTTCATGTAATTTACTTTATTACTCATATGTATTGATTAGTGGTAGCTAGAGGCATGTACCAGCTATCTATAGTCAGTATAGTAGAGGTTTCATAGATGTCAGTCAGACTCAGTCATGTAATTTCAGTTCTCTCTTCAGTATTATCAGATTGTAACCTTTATTAGTATTGTATTTATCCAGATAGATTAAGTTTCCACATAGCAAACTAAGCTAGTTTAAAAATATTAAATCACTTTCTCAACAATATGCCAGTATATGGGTTAGCTTGGGATCACTTGTAGTTTTGAGCACAGTGTTACGACTAGGGGGTAGTCTCGGGTCGTGATAGTTTCTCTTCAAAATCCTTGACTTTCTTCTATAGACCCCAGATTACACGATTTTCTTGTGAATGGTGTCGTTCGTCAAACAAATCAAAGTAACCACATCCATATAACTTCTACAAAAATAACACTACAATTACAAAATAATTACAAGTCAATAATTAATCAACTAATTAAATAAAAAAAATATAACCTTTCACATCTTACAAGTAAAAAAACTACTAGATGGATTTGTTGGGTCCAAGAAGCCTTCAATAGAGCTTCATGACCATACTTACAATATTAAAAATCTTTCTCACAAAAAAAATGGAAGATGAGCTCGACATTGTCAAGCTTAGTTGGAAAAAATGAAAAAAAATACAGATAAACCAAATACAAGTAATTTCAAAAATTTGGATAGAGAAAGAAAGATGATAAAGAAGAAGATTTTGGAATTTAGGGTTAAATTTTAGCAAAATATGAATATATAAGATAATGGGGGGAAATAATTGTTTGGGGGAAAATCAAATGCCATGTCATAAAAAATGGGGGTTTAACGAGCCTTTGCTGCGTGAATTACACGTGAGCTGCCAACAGGGCAAAAAGTGTCGAACTGACATATTTTATGCCTATTTTATTTTAGGTGTTTAAAATAAACACTATCTACTTGATTCCTATTTTATTTTAGTTGTTTCAAATGAACACAATTGATGGGTTCCTCCTTTTTTATTTCAAGTCACTTCAATTTACATGTAGTGGCAAATTATTTATGTCTAATGAAAGTTGATTTTTAATAATGCAACATATTGTCCATCTGTTGTAACAAATATTCTACCTCTTGTGGCATATAGTTTATTAGTTGCTACAGGTTGGTCATCTGTTGCATTATGTCAATGAGTCTATCTAAGTCATCTGTTGCAATGGTGGGAAGACCAGTTTGATAATTTCCAATAGATTACCTAACTATTGTAACATATGTATAAATTTGTTTGATATTTTCTAACTAATATGTCATTTGTTGCAACAGATACCTTATATGTTGTAATATTTGAATCTAGTATTTTAGTTCAATTAATAAGTTCAAATCTAAGGTTAAAATAAAATCCATTGAAAAAGTAAACTAAATTGAAGCCTTCAGAAATTACATGAAATAAATTAATAAATAAATAAAATATAAAAAAATTATTATGGGTACAGATATCAAAAAATAAATCAATAATTTAAGTTTTGATGCCAACCATTCCTAAGGAGGGGTGAGGTTATTTCTTTGATAGACTCAAGCTATAAAGATCTACGCAATATGGACATGTTGTTCTTCTTCCAGTGCTATAGAATTCATCTTAGGTCATTGTGGATCTTTAATGCCGCTTGCGTATGATTTTTGCACTTTCTATTCTCCGTATTTCAATAAAAAGAGTAGAATATTGACAATGTTGTTCAGCAGTAGCTTCTATAGTGCCATCCACCTAGAAAGCCAGAATTGGTCAATGCTAATCACGGAGAAACAAAAATGGAAAAGGGATAACTAATTTATCTTAGCAAATCAAACAGGTTTTCCTTCTATTTTAAATTATCCCAAATAGATTATATTTCTGTTACAATAGATGGATCAATAATTGGGACAAATTATAAAATGAGGAAGACCTGTATGATAATTTCCAATAGATGAACAATATGTTGCAACATATGACTCATCTGTTTGTATAAACTGAAATAGTATGAAGACTTGATTTAATTTGTTCCAACAAATGACCCGTCCATTGCAGCAGATAGGTCATCTATTGGTACAAATAAAAGTAGTACATAGAGCTATTTTATTTGTTGAAATAGATGAGATAAACGTTGCAACAAATACTGTATCTGATACAATAGGTTAGTCAACTGTTTCAACAGATGTATATATTTGTTTGATAATTTTTAGCAGATTAGTCATCTATTGAAATAGACATGTGTCTATTTGTGAATTTTAATAGACAATATCTATTCACCTTTTTTAGCTCGTGCTGCTCTTCTTTGGCCATTATACATTACTTAATAGTGCAACACACTGGCAGTGGAGTTGTAATTTTACTTTTTGGAAGCTTGATAACGCCTTGGAAATTACTTTCCTTATCCTCTTAGACTTAATCTCTAATGGAGTGGATAGATATAAAATCCTATTTGATGATATAAAACCCTCTTAGATGTCAATTCTTTTACAAAAGCATTTAATACATTAATACCACTAATCACTACTTCATATTTCGCCTTGTAGTCTTGACATTTGTATGCAGAACATTTGCTAGGTGGTACGAGAATGACCACTAGGATGGACATATGTGAGATGTATTGAACCCAAGACTTGGCGCGTGCAAGTGAAGTACAAAGGAGGGCCTAAATAGTCCCCAAAATAGTACACAAACTACCCTCCAAGGGCACCTAAAGTACAACCTTTAACTAAGGGGTCTTTTGGATATTTCACATAATTTTTGTAACCAGCTATAAGCAGAATATGTTAGGTCATTTACTACTTAGACTTTGACGATATTTGTAAGTTGTATGACACTTTGAAACTCTCTCTCTCTTATGAGAATGGCCTCCTTGGCCGAAACTAAGGTGATACTAGTATGGAATCACTAGTGTTGCATTCATGGCTTGATACGTTGGTGTTTAGAGGAGCTAAGGTCCCTCTTGAGTCAACGTAAGAGATATTTTATTCATTGTATGTAGTGTTAAGGTCCCAAGAGTACCACATTTATGGGTTCTTAAGATTATATCAACCCTTTGGTCTATCTATCTATCTCTTTTGTTCATTGTAATCTTGTAACCATTGTGTGTTGTAATCGCAAGTTGTGTTGTGTTGTTGTTCCTCATATTTCTTTTGTTAATACTTGTTATTCATATTATAGTTGTTAATATAGATTGGGTGGCTGATTTGGTGTTCAAAACACCTTGTATTCTTCTTATCCTCTTTTTGTTATTGTTGGCAGTTTGTGTAGCTGTTGGGTTCACAGTTTATGCTAGAATTGTGGACTATTGTGGGGTTGTTTTACTATATTCCTTGTTTTTCGTGTATGATTTTGTATCAAATCTCAAGGCTTGATTTTTTTCTAACAAAATCAATCTTGGGAAGATATTACCAAAGTTAGAAACATTGTGTTGTTGTTGGACCTTGGTAGAACCTTGTAATCTTGTGGTGTTGACTTGGCCAAGAATTTTGTGACTTGATCTAGTATATTTTTGGTTTTTTAGTGTGTTTATAGTGTTGGTTTATTTCTCACCAAAAGTGTCTAGATCTAAAGTTGAACTTATAATATTGACTACTGTTGTGGTGACTTGAAGTTGGCCGTGTATTGAAGATTGGTGGACGAGTTGTGTTGTTGTTGTTGTGTTCTTGAGAAGTTGTTGTTATGTTCTTAAATATTGTTATTGTATTCATCTTGTTTATGACCTAGTCTAATTACTTAAACTACAAAAAGGTCAAACTTGATTAAAAAAGGTGAAGATAAAGTTGTAAAGTTTGTTGGTAAGAAGACTTGAACCATCACTTCCGAGACTTGACATCAACTTTTTTCAACTACTATCCTTAAATAAAGGAGTCTTGTTTGGTGTAACTAGTCAAAGTCAAGATCATCTTCTTCTTTTTTGAGAATATACTTACAAAAGACTCAAGACTTATACTTTCCCTCCAAAACCAATTGTCTTTCATTCTAAATTATGTGAAGGTTGAAAATTTTAGATTTGTGACTAAGTTGTGTGGGCCCGAGACAAATTGCATACTACCACATCACCACTTGTTACTGTTTACATAAATAATTAAGCTCAAATTTGGATTTTTTTAGTTTCTAATTTTTGATTCTTGGGTTTATTAGTTTATCCTAGAACTAATTAAAAAACTAGTAAACTCCTACTAGATTGTCAATTAGTCCTTTACATCCATTGTTTGTGTCTACGTTATTTTGTGATTTTCTTGTTTTTGAATCATAGAATTTCTTGTTTCAAGTTTGGACATCAGTTCCTTGAGTCATTAAACAAGAACCCATTCCTACCAAGTAGTAGACTCATCCCTAGACTCATCACAAACTACAAGTCGACTTGTAACACTTGTGAATCCAAGTGTAATACGATCAACTATGTGAGAGTGTGGTGAGGTTGTTCCAAATTAAATTGTTCTTTTCTTTGTAGGAATTTTATTTTCCTTTCTTTTTTTAGGTACAATTACAAGCGAACCCGCAACTTCAACCTCTCAACCCATGGACAACAATGCCACCAATGTCATTTTGGCCTACCTTGACACTATGTCCTAAGATCTAGCTATGGAAAATGAATGGTTGGATTGTATGGTAGGTCAAAGGTAGAAAGAGTGATGCCCGAACACACATCAAGAGGAAGGCCATAGCTCATGTGAGCTATGAGGTAAAAAAGCTATCCCCCTACACTCCAATGAACTTGGTATGTTGTGTTGTGGCTGGTAGTAGCCAAGTAGGTGTAGTTGCGTCTTTGCCTAGGTTTGGTGTGCTCGAGTCATACTTTCAGGATACTCTTGGTGATGTTAGGTCGCGGGAGGACCAAACTCTTGTTGGAAGTATGCAAGAACTAATTGATACTTTAAATGACGAAATTCATTCTTCTTGCAAAAATAATTTATGTCAATCTAATGCTAGCCCTCATAAATTGAGTAAGACTATTACTAATTGATGAGAGTATTCACTCACTAGTTGACCCTTGTGCAAGCTAAGGTAAGTCTATGTTGGTATGTGAGTTGCCAACAACTAATGAGGATGTGAATGAAGATCAACTTACTCATGAGTTTATTCCACTACTTAAGCATATGTGTGGTGCACTTGAAAAATCTCAAATTAGTGATGGTGTTTATAGGGTTTATCTTAATGGTGCACGTGGTTCTTTGAACATCTTGTGTGGTAAAATCCATGCTAGTAGTTTTGTTCAAAGAGATCATGTGTATGGAAATGTTTTAAAGGATGGAAAATGTAATTTTAAGGTACGACTTCTAGGACGTATCTCTCTATTCTTGAATAATATTCTTTTCTTAAAGAAAAATGTCATGTGTGATTGTAGGAGTGGCATTCTAGGGGAAGGATGGGTTATCCTCGGCTTAGACTGTAATACACCACATTTTGGACTAGAATGAAAATCCGTCATTTCCTAAGCGTGGATGTTTCAAAAGCCTCAAATCCTATGTAAATTTAGTGTGTTAATCAATTATGTAGTGTGGGAATCAATTTGAGCATGAATTTAGATCATATAGGTCCCCAAAATCAAGTACAAGTTGAAAGATTTCCTATCGTTCAAGTTTTAGTAAGCGTCAAAACTTGGGTCAACTTCAATCGACCATAAATAGTCGTATATGATGAAATGGGTGGTTTAATATATATCAAATGAAATATTTTTGAATTATCTTTCCAACGATACAAATTTCTCCTAAATCTGATATCGGAGCAAAGAGTTATTCCTATTTTACTCCAGCATGTCAGGCTGAAAATAGTGTGATGACATTCATGGTAGATTACCACACTTGTGACGCCCTACCACGAAGTTTGTCAGCCGTAGGCAGAAACCAACTCCTAAGTGACGACATTCGTGGTAGCTTACCATATTTGTGACACCCTATCACGAAGGTTGTCAGCCCTAGGCAGTATCTAGTTTCTGTGTGATGACATTTTTGACGGCTTACCACATTTTTGATACCATGTCACAAATGTCGTCAGCCTTAGGCAGAGTCCAGCTTCTGTGTGACGACATTTTTGACGGCTTACCACATTTTTGATGCCTTGTCACAAATGTCGTCAACAATGATTTTCAACAGCTGGAAAGTTATTTTAGTAAGGGTATTTTGGTCTTTTTCCTTCACTTCCCTTGAATTATAACCCTCAAGGAGAGTATTATATTCCATTCTCTTTATTTAAACATCTCAAAAAGCTCTCTCATACACTCTCAACCATAAGATTAGGGTTTCCTCTCAAGATCAAAACTCTTAAGAACAAGCCCTAGGGTTTTCATAGAAGAGTCTATTTCAAGGAAATTTCGCCGTCAATCATCACGAATTCTTAATCAACGCTATGCGTAGTGTTCATCTATGGATTCAATTCGTTCATAGAGCTCAAGAATCATAATTTTAAATGTTCTTTGGTAAACTTTTTGTGGTGCTATGAGGATGTACTTTTTGATGATTGCTGTTTAAGTTTCAAGGTGATATCTAAAGGTGTTTTCATGGAATATATGTGATTGTTAGTTGAAAAAAAACACGAACTTTGTGTAGCTTGATATGATGAAAGTATGAAATCCACCTATGCCTTATAGAATGCTAGCAAGGTTTTTGATAAAATGCCTAGGATGCTAGAAATTCATATTTACATGATTCCATGATATCTAAACTACAAGTCCATGTTAGCTATACACTTCAATATGGATTTCCATGCTATTTATGTGTTGTTATTGTTGTGGTATGAAGCATGTATGATAATGGATATATGACTTATGTACATGAAATATATCCATGCTTTCCCCTACCATGTTTGAGATGTTGAATAAATACATGACGTATAATATCCCATACTTATGATATTGTGAATTGTGGACTCCGATCTTGTGATCAAGTCGTGTCATGTGTGAGTCAGTTTCATTCCATTGAGTCCTGGGGGTATTTGTACCCAAAAAATATAGTTGTGTGCCTAGAGCCAAGTCATGTTTTCATGATACTCTCAGTCAAGCCATGATCTATAGAAATCATTCAGTCATGTGACTCAGGAAAACTCAGTAATCTAAGTAGTTCAGTATTCTCAGTAATCTCAGTGCTCAGTAACCTCAGTAATCAAAGAAAATCTCAGTAACTTCAGTACTCTTAATCAGTCCTCAGAACTCATTATATTCCATCCGTTATCAGAATCTAGTAAACTCAATTTTAGCTCCGCTAAACAATACCACTATTTTAAGTTCAGTTAATCAGTATCAGTTTAGTAAATTAGTTCAGTTAAGTTATTTAGTTCATCCCAGTTATTCAATTCAGTGTCTTGCATATGGGAGTAGGATTCAGCACCGAGTGAGCCTAGGGATGGGGATTCACATGCTAGATTAGGACTGAGATCCTTAGAAGCAATCCCTAAGTTCCAGAACTACGTATCCAGTGTAGGTACGAGATGTTACCCGTTAGATAGGACTTACATACTTAGGGGTCACCCATTAGCACATTTATATATATAGGACTGATCCCAGGAGTGACCCGCTAGATTAGGATTGACTCCACAACAGATGTCTTTACTGGTGATGCGGTACTGACACCCTTCCAGTCAGGGCAGATATTGGACCCCAATCAGCTTAGCTTGGGGCATGTCAGTTAGATGAACATATCCCACAATTTCAGTTATAGAATCAGGGCTTTCAGACACAGTCAACTCAGCTTAGTAGTACAGATTCAGTACTGTTAGATACAGTCAATGCTTATCTTTGTAAATAGACTTAAATATCACCCACTAGATTGGACTGATCTCATACAAAGTCAAATCATCCTTATTATCAGTATACTCATGTCACCTGCTAAATAGGTGTAATACTCCGGGAAATTTTTCGTTGAAATTTTGTTCTTAAACGTGTTGGGTTCTATCTTCTAGAATGAATTATAAATTCTCCGTGTGGAATGTCTTAGATTATGACCCACTATTGCGTTGATTATCGAATAGATATCCAACGATATGTGGATCATCCAAAACGGACACCCGAACGACGAGTTATGAACATTTCGATCGAAATGTGAATAGTAGTGAACTGTAAAATATGCAGGAAAAATGTACTAAGGCCTTGCATATTTTGGTTCCAACTTTAAATGATCATAACTCCCTATACATAATGATCTGGGTGATCTCTATATATCAACGGAAAGCTCTGCGACTCCTCTTTCCGATGAAATTGGTTTCATCCAATTTGTCTATCGGAGCTAAAAGTTATGGTTGATCTACTTCAGCCTAACAAAAGTGAATTTTTTGGTCAACTTCAAACAATCATAAATGTTCGTACACAATGATACGGGTGAGATACTATATATCAACGGAAATATATGAGAGTTCTCTTTATAATGAAATTGGTTTCATCCAATTTGGATATCAGAGTAAAACGTTATGGTTGATCTACTTCAGACTATCAAAACAGTCCACCAAAGGACAAATTCAAGAATTATTTGATTTTTAGGAGCGTTTTGGTCATTCCCCATCACCCAAAATCCATCCAAACCCTATATTAAAGCCTATTAGAAGCATTATATGTTATATTTCATCAAATTCCCTCAAAAAGAAAACCCTAAGCTCCTACATCCAACTTCAAGAACCTCCAAAGTTCACCATTAATTCTGCAAATTTATTCAAGATTCGAGGTTCCTAGTTCAAGAACTTCAAGAACCTCCAAAGTTCACCATTAATTCTGTAAATTTATTCAAGATTCCAAGTTCCTAGTTCAAGAACTCCAAGAACCATCATTTAAAGGCACGATTAACATCTCAAAAAATTGAGTATCGATCTAAAGTTCATCATTCAAGGTATGTGGGGTTTTTCAACAAGAACTCTCTTTCGTTTTTGTGCCCAAAAGTAATTTTCTTTACAAAGGCATGATTTTTATTTGATTTTTATGAATTTGAAGCATGAACCCGTATCTTATGATGATTATTATGAAATCTTTATGTTTATCATTTTGAAAGATGAATTTACATGTGTGGTGATATAAAGCATGAATCTGGAATGATATTTATCATGGTTTTGATATCTGGGTCGTTAATCCCTATTTGAAATTGTGTTTTTGAGAAAATGTGTGCTATATGCACGTTGATGTTTAATATTTGAGATGTTTTGAATCATTTGACCTTTTGGTCTTGAATGAGTTATTTTAAACTAGAATGTGAAAGAAATTCACGTTTTTATTGATTATGATAAAGGGGTAGCAAATTGGCTCCCGATGAAAATTGATGAAGTATTTATTATGGATTTTCTTTAATGTGAGCCTGAGGCTGATTTAAATTTCTGAGCTAAGTCTAGGAGTAATCTTTAGCACCGAGTGGGAGGTATACAGTTACCTTACTTCCCTAGAACTACGTGCTCCCATAGGATGTGAGCCTGAGGCTGATTTATATAGTGATCACGAGTGTTTTTGAATTGATTTTTGAAGTCCTAATCTGATGGCAAGGATAGGAAGGCTCTCCCCAACCTGGGTTGTACGTTGGACTCCATGTGGCTCACATGGTTTATGTCGGTTATAGGATCTCCCAGTGTGTGTGTGTTTCCTTGTGTCTATGGTGAATGGTGAAGTGATTTGAAAGTGGAATTGTGAAAGTTATTCTTTCGAAAGATTTAAATGATATTTACATTATGAGAATTGATATTATTGATGAACTGAAAGTGATTGACAAATTATATGATGACTCACTTGTGTTATTATACTTATTTCATTCTCTCATGATTATGATGATTTTCTTTGGGATATGTGAGTCTTTCATACATCCTGCATATTTCTTATAAATATTTATGATAATGATGTTTATACAACTGCATACACCCCCATATACTTGGTTCCTTTCCATGGTACTGACCCACAATCATCGAATGTGGGCTACATTTTCTCGGAATATAGGTACAAGGTATAGTTCCACCTTTGGATCCAGTCAATTCGTGGTATCCAGTCAGCATGTGATGAGTCCTTTTGATTCAAGGGCTTGGGTTAGCTATGCAGAGTTTATGGTGTTGTATTTTCTTTATTCAGTCGTATTGAGTTAGGGTAGTCGGGAGTCATGAACCGGCTACCTACAGTCAGTACTAGTAGAGGCTTCATAGAAAGTCAGTAGAAGTTGATGTATTTTGTTTCAATTTTGGTTGTAAAGGCAGAATTGTAATCCTGTAAAATTCTTTTTTTGTATCGATCAGATTTACAAAAGAGTTAATTTTTGTTGATTTGTATGGATTTGTATTTTTATTCAGTTGCTTATGAGTTATGCCAGTAGAAGGGTTAGCTTGGGGTCACTTGTGACCCTAAGCACCGTGTGACGTCTCGGGACTCGATTTCAGGGCGTTACAAACTTGGTATCAAATCCCATAATTCAAGTGTCCTAGGGTGTCTATGAAGTCATGTCTAGTAGATTCTTGCGCAACGGTACGGAGACGTCTGTAATTTTCTTAGAGAGGCTACAGGTCATTTAGGAAATGTTTCCCTTCTTTCAAGTCTAAGATCGTGCTATAAAAATGTTCTCCAAGAATCTTATATAGATTCTCATCTTACTCTATTCTAGACAACTCTGCCTCATTTTTAAGGTATCAGAAACAGTTAATCTTAATTCTCTGTAGATAGTTATGGGATTGTAAGAGAGCTAGAAAGTATCCTGTCAGTGCTTTTGAGTTCCAAAGATTGAAGTACTTTATTCATATTCATAAAAGTCATGAACTAAGACTAGGTTAGGTGTGCTTTCAGATTCCTCCTCAGAATCTACAATGTTAATCTGTACTTCTCCCTCTATGTATTATTTTTGAGATAACATGATTCGCAAGCTCCAGTTCTTCCCCAGATAATGCTTCAATAATTTCTAGAAGAAATTTCAAAAGTTACACAAAGGGCTTGAGAGGAGCTCTCTAGTGTGTTAAGTTCCTTAAGTTGAAAGTTATGCCCTCATTCTTATGACTTATTTAATTAAGAAAGAGTAAGGTGTATTCTTAGATCGTTGAATTTTTTGTGTCATGTTTCTATCTCATGTATTATGTAATCTTGTTATAATTATGTTTGTGAAAAATCAAAGTCTAGTGAAGCCATGTGGGGCTCTTTCGATTCACTAGCACAACTGCTTTGTTATTCATCTCAAATTTGTTTTTTTCAAAACTCATATTCAAAGCCTAGTGGAGCCGTGTGCAGCCTATTTCGATCCACTAGCAACTTGTAGTTCATCTTGTTCCTTGTGCTGGCTGAAAATGTGGGATGTGGAGGTGTAGTAGTAAGGAGGATGGTAAGTGTGATTTGTTGGGCATAAGTATAGAGAAATCCCTTTGTTTGCATGCAATTGGGTTAATAGGAAGTGATATAGTTTGTTCGAGGTATGAAACGGGTGTTGACGGTATTCATATGACAGAGAGTATAGGTTAGTGATGGAAGTACTCGGTGGGTAAGTGTTGTTAATCTAGGCGATCTCTAGATTGAAAGAGGAAGTTAAGTTAAGACGTAGAGAGCTATGAACTATGTTAAGTTATGTATGAAGGATAGATAGTAGTGACGGGTGAAAGAAGGATGTGTTAATGAATTATGAATAAGATAGACTATATGATTCGGACCAATTATTATTGTTATGAAGTTTAAGTGGGCTAGTGTTCATGGATGTGTTGTTTTATAATCTTCACGTGGGAGTTATGTGTGAGATGGAGTTATAAATTATGTGAAGTGTGAGACCTTAAGTTTAAACGATTGGTGATCATGAAGCCGAATGTGACGGTTTCTGGATTAATGATATTAGTTGCCAGAAGTGACCTAATAGGCTTGAATAGTGTACACAAGAGTTTAAGTGTAGTTGACTTTTAATTAAGTTTAATATTATATTATGATGAGAAAGTTCACCCAAGATATCATGGGACTGCTTTAATTTCGAGGATTAGTGTATGTGGTGTAGTGAGTCGTGCCATGGGATTGTTAGATGGATAAATACTAGTTAGACGATGGATAATGTTTTGATGGCTAAGTTAAGGCGAGGCGTATGATTGGAAATGTTGAGCCTCTTATGTGTGATTTTGATTCTTATGGGTTAGAAACATAAGTTCATAGGCATGGTATTATAGGGAGAAGAAAGAAGTAGAATGGTCTATCAAAAGGTTAGAAAGTATTCAAGTTGAGCTAATAGAAATAATAGTTAAAGCACTAGATGGTGTACATTCCGGTGATATAGATGTTCGTGGAGATTTGAAATTAATAAGCATTTGAGAATTTGAGTGGTGGCTTAAAGCTAAGGGGGAGATGATAGAACAAGTAGTCAAGTCAAACATTTACATTTTAGTGGAAGTCCCAGTAAGTTGTAAATTTGTTGTGAGAAATATCGGTGCTTGACCCGATGTTATTTCAGTATTTTCAGCAGTCCCAAAACCTACTCAAGCTTTACATTTCAGTTCCATGATCTTAATTCATGTTCATACACGTGATAGAGAATTACATACTCTTCTAGTTTCCAAAAATGAGAAATTCCAGTTCTTCTAGCAGTTGGAATCACATTCCATAACTTAGAGCTCTAAATTCAGGGCATGCCGCCCATGACTCATATACTCAAGTGTTACAATATGTTCAATTCCAGTACTCAGGCAATACTCTTATTGATCAGTGAGATTCAGTTTCTGTTATGGGTGTCTTAAGTTTTGATACCTTAATGAACCCATTCGTATTTGATATTTTATTCCTAAGGCCTCAATAGAGAGAGTCAAGTTATTTACATTATCCCTTCATGTTTCAGGTCTTCATGTTTTAAAATTGTGACCTTTTCATTAAGTCAAGCTAAGGGTGTTGAGCAGTTGTCTAGAAGGGAGAGAAGATACTTCCTTATCTATTCTAAAACCTGATATGTATGGTTTATTGTATTTAACAAGTTTTAAAGTTATGGAATCATGTATTTTTGAATGGTTTTGAGAACACTCGGAAGAATATGCATTTTGAACCCATTTTGAAGAAACTATCAAGTGGCTTTCCATTTATTGAATTATATTCATGTGTTTTTACACTCTATGATTTTTAGAATTAATATGAGAGCATAATTCAAGAAATTTCCCTCTCAACTTGTAATGTGTTCGACTTAGCATGCTATGGGTTATTCAATTTCACGTTTTAAAGCATAAGCCAAATATTTTGTTATCATATAAGAATTTGATGTTCGTTATGAATTTAAGAGAGGGTAATTTTCTTGTTTATAAATTTTTATTTTGATAATTGAAAGAATTTCAAGTGTTATTGTGAAGTAATTAACCACCATGTGTTAAAGTATTGGAAAAAAAGAGTCCGTGCATAAGTTTTCACATGTTTTGAAATAAGAACTCTCTTGTAATGCTTAAATGTTTTGGTGGTCCAAAAACATGTTTATTTTATGAAAAGACTATGGCATGATATTATATGGCTTATACGGATTACAAGTCTTGGTTTAACGATACCAATTCAGACACATGCCATAACAGACTCAGACAAGAACAAATTACAAATTTTATAGACTTTAGACCATGTTTTAACGGACTAAAAATTAGGCATAAAGAGAGTTAGATGGTTACTCAAAGAAGGCATTTGAGTGTAAGGGCTCATTGTTGGGAACCGAGTTTTGTCGATTTGGTAGACATAATATTCTATGAATAATAAATACTTGACTCTGAGCATTGGAATACTAGATTACAATATAGAACCCCTATCCTTATGGCAAACTTGGATTTGGGAACTTTGTCGATGAGTTAATGGAGGACCCATATAGCCCATGTAGACTAAAGTGTTTTCAATCAAGTTTAAAGTTTATTAAAGGGGTCCACAAACTTACAATGATGTCTTAAAGCTAAGGGGGAGTTGATAGAACAAGTAACCAATTTAGGATCTCAGATTCTAGTAGTGATGTCAGTTTATTATAGACATTATTAAGGGAGGAAGATGCCCAACCCATTCTTATCTCAGTTCAACTTTTCATACTTTAGGAACCACGATATCTAATCATGCCTTACATGTCATCTCCTAACTCAGGTCATGTAGCTCATGACTCATGTACTCATATTTTATAGTATGTTAAGTTCCAGGTACCCATGTTAAAATTTTCATGATTAGTGAAGTTCAGATCATGTCAAGTATGTCCTCAATTTTGAAAACTTTAATAAATTCATGCTTTTGATACTCTATTTCTAAGGCCTCAGTTAAGTTCCCAAGTAACATATAGTATTCTTCCATTCTTCAGGTCCTTATGTTCTAACCTTTCAACGACCACTCTTTATGTTAAGGCAGTGGCAATGAAAAAAATTAGTGATCAATGGTGTCATGGGGGGAGAGTACATGTTTCTTGTTGAGGAAATATTGTTACATGCTTGTTGTATCTCAGGCCATAAGAATGAAGGATGATTGATGTAGAACTTTTTATATATGACATGGTTATTTAAGAATTCCATGTGTGTATTCTTAAGAGTAGTGCAAGAAAGTTATTTTTGATAGAGGTTTAGAGAATATGAGAAAGTTGCTTTAATGGGTATTTGTCTAAAAGTTCATATATTGTTATAATGATAGTATTAAATATCATATTAGTATATAAGTGGATGGGTGCATTGTGCGCTAGTGAATTGATTGTAAGAAATTGAACTTTGTTGTTTAAGTGGAAAGATGAATTATTCTTGCGATGAAAGATGTGAAACACACATGGGGTATCAAATTCATAGATAAGAATAGTATTATGGTGTTATGTGTAGTACCTTGTGATTTTGAGTTAGGCTTGAACATGGTGAAAGTGTGTAGTTCAACTCAGACTTTTGAAAGAGTAGTTATATGTGCCCATGTGAAGATTTCAAGTTGAATAAATGAGCATAGTATTCAAGAGGGAAAGTATGGTCGAGGAAGTATTTGGGAAAAGTGACCAAGCTTGGAATTTTTAATTTGCCTTTATTAAGGAATAGTGATTATATCCTAGCTGATGTTTCACAGGACTATATACCATGTTATAGAGTTATAGCCATGTTAAGATTCCTTACTCAGAGATCCTATCCAGATCATGCCCAAGATTTCTTTTCTCCCCAATGTTGTTAGGAATTCTTGCAAAGAGTATCGAATAAATACTCTAGTTTGGCACAAACATTAAATATAATTCAGTCTGTATAGCCAGAAATTTAGTTTAGCAGTCAAATTGACAAGTTCCTATGGTTTTACATCTTCCATCTACCCTCACTATCCAAGGTTTCATGAATATGGATATTCCATGAGACAATTCATTCACGTACATACAAGTTATGAATTCAGTTCAGTTCATGCATCATGTTTCAAGTTCAGCTATGTAGTCATAATTCAGTTTATAAGGGTTCCCTGAATGACCTCAGTTTTCCATGTATTTAGGCTCAAACAATTTAGTATATCTTGTATGATCTTAGTCTTGATATCTTATAATTCTTGATTACATAAGCTACATGATGATACCATCAATCCCTTCTCTCTGGATTCTTATACGTGTTTTGTTGAGGAAGAGCCCTAATAAGAATCTACAAGATTTATTCCCTCCAAAGTAAATCTTGGGATTTTATTGAATCTGTTATCATCTCTTAGTTGTATATGTGAGATCATATCATGAACAGTTCAAGTTAATTCTAAACTCTCAACATGAATAAGCTCCTTACAGTCAATAGAGTCAAGTCAGCCCAGAAATTAGTGTTATGATAAAGTTATATTGCTTCAGCTTAGAAATATCTTTCATTACCAGACATGTCATGTGTACAATATTCCATACTTCTAAGGCTTCAATAAGTTCCTATCCATTATTCGAGGAGAAATAATTCAAAGGGGGAGATAATCTAACACCCCGCATTTTTGAGCTAGACTTTGAACCATTGTTCCTGTGTTAGTAAACTTTAATAACATTATTTGTAAATCAATAAATGTGTCATTATAATTATCCTAGTGTGTGAAGTTCTTTCGAGGTGAATTTTCATAGGAATAACTTAGATTGAAACTTAGCTAAGAGCCCTTGATTCGGCAAAATCATTGTATTTGATTCTACAAGGGTCTATTTTGAACATGAATAACTTAGTATATATGTGGAAGTTTTTATCTCAAGACACACCAAATGACATATAGTTGACTTACCCTTCCAACTATGTCAATTTTTCCTTAATCTGATACCTAAGCGAAAACTTATGGCCTTTTCATGAGATGTTGTAAGGGAAGGTGATAAGCACACGCTGCGGGGGTAATTACCTTGGAATAAGGAGAGCAACGCAGGGTATTCTCCCACAGACAAGAGGGAACGCCACGGGGTCTATTCCTTTACTGTTTCTAAAATGCCCTAAAATTTGATTTTCGGGATGCCACACGGTGCTCCGAACTACAAGTAGTCCTGAGCTAAACTTGACTTCTTTCTACTAAATTTGAATCTCAAAATAGGGGAGTATGAATGTAAGATAAAATAAATGCAGAGAACTGTTTGAGTTATCTGAGTATATCTTGAAATACTAATCTCATCGGTCAGATAAAGAAAATACTAAAAATCTGAATACTGCAACTAAAATCTAAAACAGAATCTAGTAGTCCTGCAAGCCTCTATTTATCGAATCTAGAGAGTCACTGGGACCGGCCCCAGCTGACTCCAACTATCTAAAATAAATACTGAGTCACCTACTATTAAACTGGAAATCTGAATAGCTAAGTCACCAAACTATGCGGAGTCACTAGCTGCAGAGATGTAGATGAGATGCTCGAAAATCACTCATGCCATTGAGACTGAGAACCTGAACCTACATTATGAGACAATGGAGCACATAGAAGTATATGTGGATCAGTACTTTGGGAATGTACTAAGCATATACGGTGAATGAAATTAGTCAAACAATACTTCAATAGCATCACAAGTTATAAAATCATGAATTCGAAACGTAAATTACTCACATAAGCTTAAGTAATTTGAAATCTGAAGATCATAAATCATGAATAGCAAAGCATATAATGTAAACTTTATGAGTCACAACACTTAGTTATGAAATTTGTATTCTTTTCTTATTCTCAAATCATAAAGGCAAAGTGAAATCTGTAGGTCTATATCTGAAGGCTTATGTAAGGCAATATCAGGGAAATCTGTAATCCTTTATGATTAGTTTATAAAATCTGTACTTTTCTAAAAGATATATTTTAAATTCAAGAACATTAAAGATGTAGAGAAAATACTTAATCTTAGAGGTTTTGTAATCAGAAAAATTATTTTGCATCGGAGGTTCTTCTAACCGATAGAAACCATGTGAGCGTTCAGGGAGTCCAACATCCTTGTCCCCTTAAGGATGAATCCTTATATTAGGGAGAAGATTCATACTCTTGCCAGAGAGTATAACCTATCTAAGTGATCATATATCTATCACACACGTATAAGTGGGAACAATCTAAATACTACGTTGGCACATAGTTTTAGGGTATGAAACTGTAGTAACGTACCCATCTAGTTGCTAAATACTACTCCCATTAAATCTGTATGCTCATTCTGATGGAAATCCACTTTTAAAATAGTATAGTGGTTTACAATGAAAATCCAATGTATATCTATAACGCTAAATATGTAATCTGAATCTCTAAAGTGGATTCCAACCTTATTCTAACACAAAAAAAGTCAAATCTTTAACAATAATCTAAAAGGAATCTAGTCATAGGGCGCTTATAGAACAACAAATTTTGAAAAAGAAATATTTAATTAGGGCTTAATGACCCATGCATCAAACTCATGTTAAAATATCATAATATTCATGCTTGATAATGTAATCTTTGATAAATTAATTCAAAATCTGGAAATTACTGCAATATGCATGAAAATATGAACATAATTATGTAATTCAACTTCTATCACTGTAAATCTCATAAGCTTGTAAATAACAATAATGGGTTCAAACCCTAACTTGAATTTCATGGGAAATCATATAAAAATTCAGTAAAATCTGAATTTTTGGGCTCAAGGACGAAAGGATTATCTTTGCTCATACCTCCACATACCTCAATTGATGAACTAGATGCTAAGGCTTGAATCTTGGATCCCTATTAATGCTTTTAAAGTTGAATTTTTTTGAAGTTCTTGAGTTGGCAATCCTTAATCTTGTATTTTCTTGTTGAATTAATGGAGGAATTGTATTTGTTGGGGAGTTAGTTTGATGATCAAGGGTTTTATTTAAGAGTATTTTGGTGAAAAGTGGGTATAATATTCTTAGGATGGGTTAAATGATTTGTTATTCACGACTTGGGGATAGAGAAAAATACCAAAGATCCCCTTTTAATATTTTACTCGGACTGGGAAAATTCCAGAAATTGGCCTACAGCGCGACGCGCTGTTATTGCGGTGGCCTACTGGAAACTGCCAACTGGAACCTGGAAAATCACTACGATGTGGAGCTATCGCTTTACTCTTCTTAATTGGAACTTTGTACACGTCTGCGATGCGCCATTATCGCGGAGGCTCACTAAAAAGTTACAATTGTGAAATGTAACATCACCGCGACGTGCTAGAATTGCGAAATCTTACTAGGAATTGACAATTGGGATTTTGGACCTCTCCGTAATGCGGTACAATTGAGGAGTCTTATTGGAAACTAGAAATTGTCATTTAAAATGTCTCCGCGATGCGCTAGTGAATCAAATGATGGTGTTTTACAACTGGAACTTAAAATCGCCATAACTTCTCATCAGAATATTGGCTTAAGGCGAATCTTATTTGGTTAGAAATGTAATTCAATTTCCTACATATTGGAGGGTCTAAATCTGGAAAATTCTATATGTTTGAAAATTCATTCTCCCTAGAAGCCAACACTTGACATTCTCAATGCTAAATTTAACTAGGAAAAGTATGGGGTTTTACAATATCTCCACCTTGGAAACATTCATCCTCAAATGTGGATAGTTTGACTAAGGACACCGAGGAATGTAAGGCTATATGATAGCATGCACAATTGAAACAAATTTCAGAACTAATTCTTAATTATATTGAGCTTGTAAGCTAATTTGTACGTGCATGAATTTTCATTGATGATGACTATATAGCTGAATCTAAAACTGGAAAGATACTAAATTACGGAAGAGTATTTACATTGAATGAATCTATATTTGTGGAGAAAAGGTGCGGATACTTAGCTCGTATATCTTCTTTTGCTTCCGAAGTGGCGTCCTCGATAGACTGATTCAGCCAATGAACTTTGACCAAGGGAACTTCTTTGTTTCTTAGTCTACGGATATGATGATCTAAAATCTCAACTAAAAAATCTTCGTATGAAAGGTTTTTCTAAATATCTGAGCTTTCAATAAGAAACTACAGTAGTGGAGTGACCGATGCACTTCTTAATCATAGAGACGCGGAATACAGGATGAACGAATAACAATTCTGCCGAAAAATCAAGCTCATAAGCAACTTTCCCAACACGACTTACAATTTTGTGAGGGCCAACATACCGTGGACTAAGCTTCCCCTTTTTTCCAAATCTTTTCACCCCTTTCATGGGTGAAATCTTTAGATACACTAAATCACTAGCCTCAATATTGAAGTCCCTTCTTTTCACATCTACATATGATATTAGATGACTCTGGGCTGTCTATTATCTTTCTCTAATCAACGGAACCTTCTCCATAGATTCAAACACTCCGTCAGACCAAAGAAAATCAGCCTCACCCACTTAAAACCAACCAATAAGTGATATACATCTCTGTAATACTCGTACTTTTTCTAGCTTGAAATTTTTCCCAAGTTATAAGATTTATTTGAAATATTAATCAACTTTTATGGATGTGGAATTTTCAATATTTTCACTTTTGCCATGGGGTAAATTCCATATTCTTTCCAGCGATAGAAAATTTGCCCAAATCTGACACCCGGGCGAAGATTTAGAGCCATTTTAGTGAGACAGTGTATTACTTAAGCCATCAGCATGTCGCGGAGCCAGCTTAAATGGCAATTATCAATTTCCAGTGTTGCTTTGTGATAGTGGTGCGTCGCATCAAATATCCAAGTCTCAAACAAGGCGGGAACGCGATAGATCCGCGTCGCACCACCATGCAGATTCCCAATTGTCCCGTTCCAGTGACCTGGCGCGATAGTGGTGCGTCGCGCCAAGGATGAAAATTGAGAAGTTTTATCAGAAATTAAATACGTGTCCCAGGGTTAAAAAGGGAAGTTTTCACCCTATATAAGCCTTATAACATGAGGTTTGGCCATAATTCAGCAGCTTATACACAATTACTCTCAAAAACTATCAAGAACAAGCCCTTGGATTTTCATAGAAGGTTCAATTCCAAGGGAATTCTTCATCAAATTTCAAGAATCTCTCCATCAATCTTCGTAAAATCACAAGCTAAGGTATGCGTAGTGTTCATTCATGGACTACTTTCGACCATGAAGTCCAAGAATCTCTTTTCTAAATTCAAGTTATGGATTTTCTTTATGAATTTCATGATAGGATTGCTCTTGTTCATGTTGATAATGACTAATTTCATTCTAATCCATGTTTGAGGATAAATTTCATATTTAATCGATTAGTAATGATGTAGATGCCTGTAAACCTAGGATTAAAACACTTGGATGATGAAATTAGAGATGAATCGGGATGTTTGATTGTTGTATAATGTTGTTTACACATTCTACGCCTATTATATGTATGATTAAATTCCTAGATGAAAGAAACATGTCCAACTAGTATGATATCATGAAATCCCCAATCATGTACAAGTTTATGCATATCATATGTTTGATAAAATTCATCAATATATAAATTATAAATTGTGTTGTTGGTCATGTGTTCACGTAAGTCATGTTATATAAATTTTTTCTCATCGAGTCCTGGGGGTACTTGTACCCGAAACAGCTTAGCTGTGTGCATAGACCCATGTCATGTTTTCACGATCTCCCCAGTCAAGCTATGATCCATAGAACTCAGTCAGTCATGTGACTCAGGAAATCTCAAAAATCTCAGTAATTTCAGTAGCTCAGTAATCTCAGTAACCTCAGTAACCTCAGTATTCCTTGTCAATCTGAGTAACTTTAGTATTCTCATTCAGTCCTCAGAAATCAGTACATTCCGTCAGTCAATGGAACTCACTAAATTTAGTTTTATCTCTGCTAAATGATACTATCGGTTAATTAGTTCAGTTCAGTTAAATTAGTTCAGTTTTATTAAATTATTTTAGTTTAGACAATCAGTTCAGTGTCCATTCAGTTGGGAGTAGGATTCAGCACTGAGTGAACCCAATGATGGGGACTCACCTATTATTTAGTGGAGGAAGTGATCCTAAGAATCAATCCTTGTATTCCATAACTACGTAGCCAGCATAGGTTGAGATGCACCCTATGTGTTTAGGGATATATATATACATCTCATTTGGGTTACCTACTATGAGGGGTTGACGGAAGATCTCCCTGTTAGTGAGGGTATACTAATAGCAGGTCTTTACCCGTGGCACAGTATTGACACCCTTCCAACTAGGGGTTAAAGGTTGGACCCCACCAGTTCAGTTCTGGGGCATGTTAGTTAGATGATTACCTCCCATAATCTCAGTCTTAGTCTCAGTCTCAGTAAAAGAAGTCAGATTATTCTTGAGATTTTAGGACCGTCAGATACAGTCAACTTCAGATACAGTACGGAACTCATCTAGTTCTATCGGATTTAGGACTATAAGATATAGTAACTCATGTTGTCATTTATATCAGTTCTCAAAACTCATATTTGCAGTATTAATCTTCAGGACTGTCAGATACAGTCAACCATACCAGTTCTTCATAATCAGACCTATAACAAATAGTCATTCATGTATTAGTAACATAGTATCAGTCCCCCAGTATTCAGTAATACTGTATCAATCGTTCTCACTTATCACCAACTCAGGAGTTAATATTAGTAGACTCAGTTTTCAGTCCTATCACGATCTCAGTTACAGTTACATAGTCATGCATGTATTCTCACATTCATGTTAGTCAGTTCGTTAGTATTATTCATGCATCTGAACTATTTGCATTCAGCCTACCTCACTTTCATACCAGTACATTTAAAGTACTGACATATTTTGCGCTATGGTCTTTTATACCATAGGTTTAGAAGCATTTTTTAGTATTTTATGCAGTATAAAGGTACAAATAGTTCTTGAGATTTTAGGACTATCAGATACAGTCAAATTCAGATACAGTACGAAACTCAGCTAGTTTCATCAGATTCAGGATTGTCAGATACAATCACTCATGTTATCATTTATATTAGATCTCAGAACTCATGTTATCAGTATTCATCTTTAGGACTGGCAGATACAGTCAACTGGACCAGTTATTCATAATCAAAACTGTCAAAAATAGGTATTAATGTATCAGTAACATAGTATCAGTCCCTTAGTATTTAGTAATACAGTATCAGTCTTTCTCACTTATCAATAACTTAGGGGTCAATATCAGTAGACTCAGTATTCATTCTTATCACGATCTCAGTTATATTTAGGTAGTTATGCATGTATTCTCATGATCCTGTTTGTCAATAAGTTAGTATTATTCATGTATATGAACCATTTGTATTTAGCCTACCTCACTTGCATACCAATACATTCAAAGTACTGATGCATTTACGCTATGGTGTATTATACCATAGGTTTAGAAGCACGATCTCCAAAGAACCAGTAACATCCCAGGTCAGCAATCAGAGTTAGGAGTATTCCTCATCCTTCGAGGATATGATCATCACATTACTATTTCAATTTTCAGTTTATTTCAGAAGTCAGAGTTAGTTGGGGACATGTTCCATCAACTCCTTATTCAGATAGTTTAGAGACTTTCAAACTATAGCATGTTCGACAATTATTTCAGATTTGTTTTGGTATTGTTATACCGCTTTTAGACATTATTTTATCAGATGTTTATCCAGTTTGAACCTTATGTCCTTTTAGTTCATGTTTCAACATTTTTCAATTTTTTATGCAGTATACAGGTACATATATCAGTCATGGGTTAGCTTGTGATCCTTCGGGGTCATAAGCAGCGTGTGGCATTTCAGTTCAAAAAAAATGGGTTATTTCAAACTTAGTATCACAACATACGGTTCAATAGTATCCTAGGAACTATGAAAGCCGCATCAAGTAGAGTCTTGTACATGCGTGTGTTAAGGACCACACTTATGTGAAAGAGGCTATGAGATGTTTTAGAAATATTTTCCCTTCTTTCATGTATCTGATGTTGGGCGTATTTACACGCTCAAGAACCATAATTTAACCATATTTTAGCTAAGTTTTGAGGACAAAATATATAATTCCTGCACTTTTAGTCTATTTTCCTTTAAATGAGCTGACCTACATGATTAGCATGTTTTTCAGGTATTAATGATGAAGATTTCAGCACTTTATGGACTTATGAGAAACAAAGGAAAACTTCACAATAGAGGGAAGGCAGCTTTTGGACTGAAAGTGATGCATGGGAACTTTTTCCCGGGCAAACCCAGTATTTTTACAGACTTAAGGATGGAGTAGAAACTTAGTTAGAGAAGGATACTATAAAAACCTTATTGCTGAATTTTTTAGTAGCATTATCATTCACTCATTATTCAATTTCGTTTTTTGTAAGAGGTTTTAGAATAGAAAACACGGCTCTTGTGAGCAACGGATAGGAAGAGAACGACATTCTCTTATTGACGCCAATCCATCCCCATCGCCAACTTTATTCTAGGTTATGGTATAATGATTATGTCTATTGTGATTTCCGTTGTAATCATGAGTAGCTAAACTTCTCTGTTAGGGTTATGAAAACCTTGTGAGATACTATCTATTACTATGAGTTTGTGAATTCTTGATGTGTATGCTACTTATATCATTACTTCTCATGGTTGCAAACATAGATAACATGCCATTATAGCATTAACTTGTTCGATAGAAAAGTTACATGTTTGGAAAAGAGAGTGTGACAAAGAAATAGGGCTACCAACCCCTATTTACACGTTAATGCCTTAACCGGATTAATTTCTTGGAGAGTTTGTACCATTAGTTATACACTTTAGGCTCGAGAGAATTAAAGTGAAATAATCCTTGATGGTTGAGAAACACTAGGATTTACCATTAGAATACGAATCTCTATAAGTGCATGCATGTCTAAATTCCGCATTACTCATAGTTAATAGATACGTAGAACTCATAAGGTGGACATAACCCTAACTTATAAATCTCTGTGATTAAATCTTACTAAACAAATTGTCCCATTCATTACTTTGATATTATTAATTCACGCCATAATCAAATCCCCCCTTTTCGTGGAATTTTCGACCAACAGTCTACTAATAATTGCAACACTTAGTGACCAAGTATTCCCTATGGGATTCGACACCCAACCTAGTTGGGTTCTATATTTGACATCGACCGCTTACACTTTCTCACGAGAGCTGTAGTTTGGGCGTTATCAAATTTTGGCGTCGTTGCCGGGGAATACAGTTGTCAACTAAGTTTGTGATAGTTAATAGACCCTTTGGTCTAAAATTCTTGAATTTTACTTTTTGTTTGTTGTTTTTGTTTTGTTCAGGTTTGGTAGAGTGCATGCCAAATACACGAAGATCTGGTCAGCCATTATTACCCATAAATCCTGAACCACAACTTATTGGCAGAATGGATGGACAATGTGACATTGAAAGAAGGGCTGCTCAACAGGAGCAGTATAGATTAGCAGCGTTGGCAGCTGCTCAAGTGCATCAACAGAATATTGATAACCTAGGTTGGGCAACAAATCCTGATGATGAGGACCTGGGTGATGATGACTTACTTAATCCACGGCGTGCAGATGAGGTGGCAGCGCCTGTGAACAGGAGAGATCGTCAAGCTAGAATGAGACCTGAACGCCGAGCTGTGCACGCTCCTTTTGATGATGATGATGACGATCTTGATGGGGCTGGTCCCACAGGGGCTATTATTCCTCCGCCCTTGGCTCCCAGAGCCAAGTTCAATATCACTAGCACCACGATTCAGCTATTGCAGCTCAAGGGATTATTTGGTGGACTTGCAGGCGATGATCCGAATATGCATCTGATTAATTTTATCTCAACATGAAAGGCATTTGACAATCCAGGAGTTGGACAGAATGTAATTCGGCTGTGCTTATTTCCATTGTCTCTATCTGGAGAGGCAACTCTATGGTTGAACGGGCTAACTCCTGACTCTATTACTAATTGGAGGCAAATGAAAGACGTTTTCCTTGAAAGATTCTTTCCGCCATCCATGAGGGAACAATTAAGAGGTGAGATCAGAAATTTTTGACAGCTTCCAACAGAAGCTCTCCACGAAACCTGGGATAGGTTCAAGAAGAAGCTCATGCGGTGTCCAATCCATCAGATGACCAATATCCATTTGATGGAAATATTATACAGGGCTTTGAACTCGGTGACAAATCCAGTGGTTGATAATGCTGCAGGTGGGTCATTCATGGACCTTACTTTTATTGAGGCAAGTGATATGCTAGATCGTATGACAAAGCAGAGTAGAGCTTGGCATACCAGGGATTCTAAGGTAGCAAGATATACTATATCTATTGGCATGACTGCAGAACAGAGACGAAGACAAGAGGAATATGACCAGGATATGACTCACATAAAAATGCATATGGATCTTCTTACCAAGAACTTATTATTAGGGAAGACCGAAAAGGTTAAGGCCATTGTATCACAGGGAAAATATGAATCCGACTCTGAGGAAGAAGCGAACTACTTGAATAATCAGGGGGGTTTTCGAGGCAATGCCCAAGGAAACCAAGGTCGGAACTATTATGATAAATCTGGATACAAGGACCGTGATCAAGGTAGTTGGAAGAACAAGACTGACAGGAGTGGTTTGTATGTTCCTCCTGGAAATCGTGAGGCTGTGGCGTCTAGATCTGGGAAGATGTCCATGGAAGATATGATGGCTAAGCTGTTGAAAGGAGTGGAGGCAACCAACAAGGGAGTAACTGAGGTGAAGAATGATTTGTCATCAATAAATCAATTGGTTGACTCGCATTCTATTGCAATAAAACAGCTGGAGCAACAATTGAGTCAACTCTCAGCGGCATTCAATCAAAGAAAGGCTGGCACTTTACCTAGCGACACTGTGCAAAACCAAAGGAACGATGGATCATGTATGGCTATTACTACCAGGAGTGGTAAAGTGTTGGAAAATCCATCCAAAGGCAAGCAGGTGGTTGATGATATAGAGGAGAATGTTATTGATGCAGATTGTGATGATTCTGTAGAAACTAAAAATCAGAATGAGAGCGTTCATGAGAAAACTATTCCTCTTCCACCACCACCTTTTCCTCAGAGACTGAAGAAGAAGGCTGATGACACTCCTGAAAAGGTTTATAATCGGAAGCAAGATAAAAAGAAAGTGGTGGAGAAAATGATTCCTCTTTCACCACCACTTTTTCCTCAGAGACTGAAGAAGAAACCTGATGACACCAGGTTCAGTAAATTTATGACCATGTTGAAGCAGCTGACTATTAATGTTCCTTTGGTGGAGGCACTGGAACAGATGCCTGGGTATGCTAAATTCATGAAGGACCTGTTGACAAAGAAGCGGGCAGTAAGCTATGAGTTGGAAGAGGATGTTCATCATTGCAGTGCAATTACCACGAGGTCTTTAGTATAGAAGAAGGCAGATCCTGGTGCTTTCACTATTCCTTGCACGGTTGGATCTATGAATTTTGCTAAGGCATTATGCGATCTAGGGGCTAGTATCAATTTGATGCCGTTATCCGTTTACAGAAAGTTGGGGTTGGGCGATCCTACACCAACCAATATGCGACTTGTGATGGCAGATAGGTTGGTAAAATGACCTGTTGGTATCTTATATGATGTATTGGTGAAGGTTTCTACATTCATTTTTCCTGCAAACTTTGTTATTTTGGATTGCGAGGTGGATTCTGAAGCTCCCATAATCTTGGGATGCCCTTTCCTCGCAACTGGAAGTGTGCTTATTCATTTAAGAGCTAATGAGCTTTTATTTCGGCTGAATGACAAAGTAGTCCATTTTGATGTATGCAAATCAATGATGCAGCCTAGAGATATGGATGTGTTCTCTGTAGCTGATGTTTATTATGAGGATGATAAAGAATTATCTATAGAAAAGCAACTTACTGTTGAGCCATTGTCTGTTGTGCTGTTGAATTTTGAGCGTGAGGAGGTTGAAGAATATGAAGAAACCGTTTGTTCTCTAACAGGAATAAGGTCCAATTCTTATGCTTCTAAGAAGCTGGACCTTGATCTTAAGAATCGACCGTCACCAACAGCAAAGACTTCCATTGCAGAGCCACCAGTGTTAGAATTGAAAGAGCTCCCCAGTCATCTAAAGTATGAATTCTTAGGAAGTGGAACTACACTTCCGGTGATTGTTACGGCTGATTTAGGTGAACAGCAAGTAGAGGCTCTCATCTCTGTTCTGAAGAGGTACAAGATAACCATTGGTTGGACTATTGATGATATAATTGGTATACCTCCTGGGATATGTATGCATAAGATTCATCTCTAAGAAGATTGTGTACCTACAATTAAGCATCAGCATCGTCTTAATCCATTCAGAAAAAGAGCCACCATCTATCTCGATGAAGTCTGAGTAATCGAGGTAACTATGTCATGCTGCAACAATAAATCAAGCGCTACATGGGAGGCAAACCATGGTTTTTAATCATTTTGTTTTACTAGGAGTTTGTTTTTGTTAAATAAAAATCCAAAAAAGAAGAGTCGAGCCACGACCAAAACTAAGGCGCTTGATGGGAGGCAACCCATCCTTCTAATCGTTTTGGTTATTTTTGATTAAGTGTAGGTTCAAGATGTACAAAGGAGAGGATTAATCCCAAAATTTTGATTTGAAAGTGAGCCATGTTAAAGGTGGTAAGTTAGGAATGAAGGAGCAAAGGCTATCGGTTAGGCATTGCCTATGCGAATCTAGGGAACGAACAAGGCAAGGCCTATGTCATTGCCTATGCCATTGCCTCAAGTAGGCAATGGACAAGGCAAGGCCTATAAAAATCTAGGCAATGGATAAGGCAAGGCCTATGTCATTGCCTATGTTCACTACCTCAACTAGGCAATGGACAAGGCAAGGCCTATATAAATCTAGGCAATGGACAAGGCAAGGCCTATGCAAATCTAGGCAATACCATAGGCGCCGCCTATGCCATTGCCTATGCTCACTGTTTCAAGTAGGCCATAGCATAGGCGCCGCCTATGCCCAACTAGGCAATACCATAGGCGCCGCCTATGCTAAGCATAGGCAAAGCATTAGGCGTCGCCTACTTATTATTTTTGACTCCTAACCCAATTTTTCATGGATCAAACCCGACCCTAGCCTTGGTCTATAAATAGACCCTAAATATTAGAACAAAATCTCATTGTTTGCGCAAGATAGGCGCCGCCCAAGCTTCCAAATCTTCTCAAAAAAATTTCTTTTTGCTCATCTAGTCTTGTGAGTTCATCTTCCGGATCCATCACCAAGTAAGTCATTCTTTTATATTCCGTAGTTGTTGAAATGATTTGTTAGATCTTGAAGCGGTTTTGGTGATTTTAATGTGGTTGGTTTATTATGATACATCTAGTTGAGTGAAAGAATACGTGTGGGTGTTCTTGACTTTGTTCCGACTTGTATTTGATTGTTATACAATGTAATCTTTTTGCGGAATCGAAATGGTAAAGTTAATGCATAATCTTGAAAGTTGAAATCTTGAATGTTTGAATGACTCATTCATCGAGATACCAATCATGATTGACCACAAGCATAAAATGGTGTGATTATTCCTATGCAATAACATTATACGATCTCTATGTGGTAGTCTTGTTAAAAAAGTGCATTAATCCAAACATGAAAGTATACGCCGAATGGAATAACGTTGGAAAGGATAGTAAGGATTACATGAGAATATGACTGTGCTAAACATGTTGTTGGAACATATCGCCTAAATGTATGTCGATGAAGTCTGAGTAATCGACATCACTCACTTAATTATTCTGTGCCAACAAATTAAGTGTGGGGTGGCGCCACTACTGTTTGTTTTTCGATTGAATCTTCCGAGATGAAGCTAACATAACTCTATTTTAATCTCAGGTAGAATGGCCCCAAAAGGACGACAAGGAAAATAAAAAGCGTCAACCTCACAGAAAGGACAGAAATGGTCAAGAAAGGATCAAGCTAAGTCCTCCTCTCTACAAATACCTCGACGCACTTTTGGGATCAAGTGGGGTACATTTTGAGGAAACTCTGAGGATGACGACTCTGATGATGATTCCGACGCAGGGGGTATGACCCCAGACATAGAACAGGAGTCCGACTAATCAGGTTTTCCTTATTTATTTTCCACTGAGGGCAGTGTGTCCCGTCTAAGTGTGGGGTGCTGGTATTTGTATGCTTCTTGTACTTCTTTGCCTACATTTATTCTATTTCTTGTTTGTTTTAATTAGTCGTAATTAGTTAGTTTAATTTTAGATTTTTCAGATTTTGCATGAAATTGTTCTGATAGGCGGCATGGTATTATGACAAGAGTTTGTGCCAAAATCATTACTATTGAGACGTTTAGGCTCTAAGTGTGACTCACTGAGTGATAAGTGTGTGGTTTAATTCATTCATCTGTTGGGTCAAGATTCTATACTACTCCCAATAAAGTTGACCATGTGCCTTATGTGTGTGAGGTTATAGTATATTCTGTGTTGTGACTGATGCTAGAACTTTCCTGGTGTGTGTGTAAAGCGAAATAAAGAGTGTGAGTTTAGGAGATGATTTAGGCATTTCTTTGGCAGCGTGTGATTGTTTACCTTGTTTTTACCTACCCGTGGACATTATCCTAGTTAACCCCCTTTGAGCCTTTAGCTATTTTCTTTGACAGCCTCATATGTAGCCTAATCCATTTTTTTTCAAGACCATAATTTGATCCAAATTCCTAAGCGCTTTAAATTGTAGAGTCATGTGACAAAATAAGAGGAAAGTGGGTGAGAGTGATGCCTCGGAGTGTATTGGTACTTGAAATTGTTGTGAATAAGAGTGGCTATCATAGAGGTGTTTTATAAAAAAAACAGAAATAGAAAAATAAAAAATAAGTTGTATATTCTCATCTTTGTGTTTATAATTGAATAACAAAATAGGTGAAAAGGGGTGTTAGATGAAAATAAAGGTAGAAGGGTTGTTTAAAAGAGAGTGTTAATGGCATAATGTGATGTATTAAAGCGCTTAGGGAAAATAGTCACTATTTTTGGCCAAAATAGTCCTACCTGTCCCTTAGCCTACATTACAACCTGTAAAGACCTATTTGATCCTAAGCTTATCATTCTGATATTAGTAGAGAATTACACTAAGGGCAAGCCTATGGTCATCAGTTGCAACATAAGAATTCTTTGTGAGAGTGAGAGCAAAGAGAATCTTGTACCCATGTTTCGAAAAATGCAAAACTTGTGAGTGATTATGGGTGATATCTTGTGTGAGACACACATGGTTGATGATTGTTGGGTAGTGTTATATGATTCTTTGTGACTTAACTTGTGGATACGAATTAACCATCCTCATGAGTCTAGGTTGGAGGTTGAATTGTTTCTAGTAGTGGTCAAGAAACCTACTCTTTGTGAATAATTGTCGTGCATGTCTTGAGGATAAATTTTGTGTTGTTATTGTGAAATTCTAGTTAGGTGTTGCTATTGTGAAATTCTAGTTAGGTGTTTGCATCGATGCTATATTTTGTTCGAGGACGAACAAAGCTTTAAGTGTGGGGTTGTGATGTTGGGCATATTTACACGCTTAAGAACCATAATTTAACCATATTTTTGCTAAGTTTTGAGGACAAAATATATAATTCCTGCACTTTTAGTCTATTTTCCTTTAAATGAGCTGACCTACGTGATTAGCATGTTTTTCAGGTATTAATGATGAAGATTTCAGCACTTTATGGACTTATGAGCAGCAAAGGAAAACTTCACATTAGAGGGAAGGCAACTTTTGGATTGAAAGTGATGCATGGGAACTTTTTCTCGGGCTAACCCAGTATTTTTAAAGACTTAAGGATGCAGTAGCAACTTAGTTAAAGAAGGATACTATAAAAACCTTATTGCTGAATTTTTCAGTAGCATTATCATTCACTCATTATTCAATTTCGTTTTTTGTAAGAGGTTTTAGAACAGAAAACACGGCTCTTGTGAGCAACGGATAGGAAGAGAACGACATTCTCTTATTGACGCCAATCCATCCCCATCGCCAAGTTTATTCTAGGTTGTGGTATGATGATTATGTCTATTGTGATTTCCGTTGTAATCATGAGTAGCTAAACTTCTCTGTTAAGGTTATGAAAACCTTATGAGATACTATCTATTACTATGAGTTTGTGAATTCTTGATGTGTATTCTACTTATATCATTACTCTCTTCGTTTTAATTTAATTGTCATGGTTCAAACATAGAGAACATGCCATTATAGCATTAACTTGTTCGAGAGAAAAGTTACATGTTTGGAAAAGAGAGTGTGACAAAGAAATAGGGCTACCAACCCCTATTTACATGTTAATACCTTAACCGGATTAATTTCTTGGAGAGTTTGTACCATTAGTTATACACTTTAGGCTCAAGAGAGTTAAAGTGAAATAATCCTTGATGGTTGAGAAACACTAGGATTTACCATTAGAATACGAATCTCTATAAGTGCATGCATGTCTAAATTCAGCATTACTCATAGTTAATAGATACGTAGAACTCATAAGGTGGACATAACCCTAACTTATAAATCTCTGTGATTAAATCTTACTAAACAAATCGTCTCATTCGTTACTTTGATATTATTAATTCACGCCATAATCAAATCCCCCCTTTTCGTGGAATTTTTGACCAACAGTCTACTAATAATTGCAACACTTAGTGACCAAGTATTCCCTGTGGGATTCGACACCCAACCCAGTTGGGTTCTATATTTTACATCGACCGCTTACACTTTCTCACGAGAGCTGTAGTTTGGGCGTTATCAGTATCAGATCGTGCTATAGAAATATAACGCCCCAATTTTCTAAACCGGAACTCTACACGATGCTTATGACCCTAAGGGACTACAAGCTAACCCATGACTAATATCTGCACCTGTAGACTGCAATTCATGACATAATAATGTAGAAAACATACACAATAGGCCATAAAGTTCAACTAAAATAATATAACATCCATATTGGCGAAAAATATCTAAAACATCTGAAAACTGAATATGAAAGCTAAATCTGAGGGTAAATCAGAAAACCTCTAAGTACTGTCTGAAATAAGGAGTTGAAGGAACATGTCTCCAACTAACTCCGTAAAACTAAAATGAAGAAATAAATGAATAAATCAAATAATGTCGTCCTTGAAAGAAGAGGACTCACTACAACTCAATATGTTGAATGCGACTGCTACTGCTGGTCTGGGACTCGTGCCTCTGAAGCTATGGTGTAACATGAAAAGAAAGCACCATAGCGCAAATGCGTCTATACAAATGGAGTACTAAGTATACGAGTAAGGCAGGCTAATACAAGGGTTTATGTGCATGAATAATACTACTGACTGACTGATATGAATGTAAGAGTACAAACATACATACATAGTAACTAAGATTGTGAGTACGCGATGGCTAAATCTGTACGCTAATACATGGCTGGAATCGTAGTTCTGATAACATGGATGACTGTATCTGACAACCCTAAATCTGGTTGAACTCTCTTAGTTCCATGCTATAACTGAACTTTACCGTATCTAACAATCCTGGTATACTGATATCTAAAGAACTGTCTCAGTTCTTTTACTGAGAGTGATACTAAAACTGTGGGGGGTAGTTGTTTAACCAACATGCCCCATATGTGCCATTATGGCTAAGATGGGGTCCAATCTCTGCCTTGACTAGAAGGGTGTCATTACTGCTCCACTGGTAAGGACAACATCTATGCAACCCTCATATAACAAGTAACTCTAGTAAGAACGGTGGGAACCCTCATATAACAGGTTAAGCCACCTCATCTACCCTCATATAAAAGGTTGCGATGTATCAAACTATGCTGGCTACATAGTTATGGAATGCAAGGATAACTTCTAAGAATGACACCCTCATATAAAGGTGAGGTCCCATCCTTAGGTTTACTTGATGCTAACTCCTACTCCTATCTGAAGAGACTGAACATGATTTAACTGACTGTACATGAGAGAAACTTACTGAATTCCATTGACTGACTGAGTAGTACTATTATATGAGAGTTAACTGAGATCATAAGATTTCTGAGGTTTCCTGAGTCATATGACTGACTAATATCTATAGATTATAGCTTGACCGAGATTATCGTGACAACATGACATGGCTCTAGGCACACAACTATGTTTTTCGGGTACAAATACCCCCAGGACTCGATAGAAGGAAACTTAGACACATGACATGAACTGATCACAATATTGGAGTCCACAATTCATAATATCATAAGTAGGGGATATCATATTTCATATAGTTATTTAACATCTTAAACTTTTTAGGGAATGTATGGATATATTTCGTGTACATATTGTATATCTCCATTATCTTACAAGCTTCATACCACCACAATAACAACACATAAAAAGCATAGGATTTATATAGCTAACATGGACTTGTCATTTAGACATCATATAACCATACAAACATGAATTTCTAGCATCCTAAGCATTTTATCAAACACCTTGCATGCATTCTTTGAGGAATAGGTGGGTTTAATACTTGCACAATATTAAACCACCTAATGTTCATGGTTTTCAATTAACAAACATATATATTCCTTGAAAATAACTTTAGACAGCACATAGAAACTTAAACAATAATTGTCAACATGTACATACTCATATCACCCCAAAAAGATTACAAAATAATATTTAAAACATTGTTCTTGAACTCTATGAACGAATTGAACCATAGATGAACACTACACATACCTTAAATATTGATCTTGAAAGAGATCTAATGTTTCTGAAGGTTCCTGAATAAATCCATAGGCTTACCCTTGATTTTTCTTGACTAGGATTTAACCCCTTTGGGAAAGAATTCTCTTGTTCCTGAGGAGATAATCTTGAGAGGAAACCCTAATCTCGCGGTTGAAAGTGTAGAAGTGAGTTTTTAAGATGTTTTAACTAAAGAGAATGGAAGATAATACGTTCCTTGAGGGTTATAAGTCGTGGGCAGTGAAGGGAAAGGACAAAAATACCCTTATGAAATAAATTCCCTATTGTTGAAAATCAAGTCTAACGACATTTGTGACAAGGCATCACAAATGTGGTAAGCCGTCAAAAATGTCGTCACACAGGAGCTAGAATTGATGATTTCTGCCTAAGTCTGACAACCTTCTTGGTAGGTTGGCACAACTGTGGTAAGTTACAACGAATGTCGTCACACAGGAGCTGGATTCTTCCTAAGGATGACGACCTTCGTGGTAGGACGTCACAAGTGTGGTAAGCTACCACAATTGTCGTCACTTAGGAGATGGTTTCTTCCTAAGGCTGATGACCTTCGTGGTAGGGCGTCACAAATATGGTAAGCTACAACAAATTTCGTCACTTAGGTCCTGGTTTCTATCGAAAGCTGACGACCTTTGTGGTAGGGCGTCACAAATGTGGTAAGCTACCATGAAGTTCATCACACTGTTTCCAGCCTGACATGCTGGAGTAAAATAGGAATAACTCTTTTCTCCGATATCAGATTTAGGTAAAATTGGTATCGTTGGAAATATAATTCAATTATCTATCTTTTTATAGGTTATTAGATTAAAAATTCTAATTATAATGAGAGATATGCTTGTTTGAATATGACTATGGCAATATCTTTCTCAAGAATTCAATCAGTGAGGAATGTTTTCATTCGTCTGATAGCTGGGAGTTATTTGAAGCCATAATATACATCTAACCATCCCATAAGACTATAAAATAACCGTGATGTACAATGCATGATCTTGGTACATGGATTTAATATTGTTTTGGAATTTTCGGGGTATTACAATATCTCCCCCTTGGAAACATTCATCCTAGAATGATGACTGCTTAAGAGGGGAGAAAAGATAAAACGACGCATACACTGAACATGCTCAACTGGCACATGATTTTAGGACTAAATTGAATTGTAAACTGAATATTTCCCAACTGAACATACTTACCTGATGCATGACTGATAAGTTAAACTCATGAATGCATGATAAGCTATGCACTGATACTTGATAACAATTTTATACTGGAATTTTTAACATGTAACTGAATAAGCTTAAGGAAAATTGTTACCTTGAGCTAAGTCTAAATTATCGGTGAAAAGATGAGGGTACTTGGTTCGCATGTCTGCTTCTGCTTCCCAAGTAGCTCCCTCCATGGACTGATTCTGCCAAAAAACCTTGACTAGAGGGACTTCTTTGTTCCTCAGCCTATGAGTATGATAGTCGAGGATTTCAACTGGAATCTCTTCACATGAGAGGCTATTCTGAATATCAATGCTCTGAATAGGGACTACAATTGTTGGGTCACCTATGCACTTCTTGAGCAAAGCGACATGGAAGACTGGATGAACTGAGGCTAGATTTAAAGGTAATTCGAGCTCATTGGCTTCCTTGCTGAAGAGAATGAGAATCCTGAATGGACTGACATATCGGGGACGGAGCTTTCCCTTCTTCCCGAATCTATTCACTCCCATTATGGGAGAGATCTTGAGATAGAAGTAGTCATCGATCTCGAATTTGAGATCCTTTCTAGAATATCCGCATAACACTTCTGTCGGCTCTGAGCAGCCCGGAGTCTTTCGCTGATCAACTAAACTTTCGCTAAGGCATTGAATACTAAGTCAGGACCTATGACAACAGTCTCACTAACTTCAAACCAATCGATTAGAGACCTACATCTCGTAGCATAGATAGTTTCGAATGGAGCCATCTCAATACTGGAGTGATAGCTGTTTTTGTATGAAAACTCAATCAAAGGCAAGTGGTCATTCCAGCTTCCCTTGAAATCAACTGCACATGGCCTTATCATATATTCTAGAGTCTGAATAGTCATTTCTTCTTGACCATCTGTCTGAGGATGAAATGTTGTACTAAGATAAACTTAGGTACCAAGACCCTTTTGGAATGTTTTCCAGAAATAAAAGGTAAACTGGGTACCTCTATCTAAGATGATAGATAATGGAAAACCGTCTATTCTGACCAACTCCCTGATATAGAGTTTGGCATAATCCTCGGTTAAGTAAGAGGTACGATCTGGAAGGAAATAAGCTGACTTGGTCATTCGGTCCATAATGACCTAAACTGAATCATGCTGATGATGTGTTCTAGGCAAACCAATCACGAAGTCCATGTTCATTTCTTCCCACTTTCACGTAGGAATAGTGAACTCCTACATGGAACCACTAGGTTTATGATGCTCTATCTTAACCTACTGACATGTAGAGCACTTAGCCACAAACTCTGCAACATCTCTCTTCATCCCACTCCTCCAATATATCTCCCAAAAGTCACAGTACATCTTAGTATCCCCTGGATGAATAGAGTATTGCGCACCATGCGCTTCTGTAAGAATTTAATGCCTTAAGTCATCTACACCAGGAACACAAAAATGACCCTAACAATGAAGAACACCATCTCCCCCTTTGGAGAAAACCTCAACTTCCTGACACTGAACTGACTCTTTTAGCTTCACAAGGATAGGATCCCTGTCTTTCTTCTCTTTCACCTCAGAAACTAGAGATGACTCTGAACTACTCTGAATATATTCACCACCCTCAGAAGATTCGACTAAACAAATGCCTAGTCTGGCAAGATGATGAATCTCCTGAGCTAATTTCTTCTTACCATCCTTAACATGGGAAACACTACCAATGGACAGTCTACTGATTGCGTCGTCCACTACATTGGCCTTGCCGGGATGATAAAGGACACTCATTTCATAATCCTTCAAGAGTTCTAACTACCTTCTTAAATGAAGATTGAGATCTTTCTAGGAAAAGATATACTTAAGGCTCTTATGATCTACGAAGACGTCTACATGAACACCGTATAGATAATGCAAAGACAACTATTGCTAACTCAAGGTTATGAGTGGGATAATTATTCTCATAGGGATTTAACTGTCTGGAGGCGTAGGCTATGACTCTACCATGATACATGAGTACACAACCTAAACCTACTCTGGACGCATCAAAATATACTACGAATCCATCAGAACCGTTAGGAAGTGCTAAAACTAAAGTTGAGGTGAGTAGAGTCTTCAACTCTTGAAAACTCTTCTCACAAGGTTCTGACCAATGAAACTTGACCTTCTTCTGAGTCAATCTAGACATAGGACATGCAATATAAGAAAATCCCGAAAAAAATCATCAGTAATAGCCATCCAAACCTAAGAAACTCCTGATATTGGATGGAGAGACAGGGCGAGGCCAGTTTCTTACCGCTTCAATTATCTGAGGGTCTACTCTAACTCCATCACCAGAAATAATGTCTCCAAGGAATCCTACTGATCTTAGCCAAAATTTGCACTTACTGAACTTGGCGAACAACTGGTGATCCCTGAGATTCAGAAGAACAATTATAAGATGGTTTGAATGATCACGTTCTGTGCGAGAATAGACTAGAATATCATCTATGAAGACTATGACGAATGTGTCCAAGTACTACTTGAACACTCGGTTCATCATGTACATGAAAGCTGCAAGAGCATTGGTAAGACCAAAGGACATGACTATAAATTCAAAGTGAACATACCAAGTATGAAAAATTGTCTTCAGAATGTTACATTCTCTAACTCTGAGCTGATGATAGCCTAATCTGAGGTCTATCTTGGAGAAATAACTTGCACCCTGAAGTTGGTCAAACAAGTCGTCTATCCTAGGCAGCGAATACCTATTCTTGATCGTGACTTTTTTGAGATGATGGTAATCAATACACATTCTTAGAGAACTATCTTTCTTGCACACGAATAAGACTGGCGCACCCCATGGGGATACACTGGGCCCGATTAATCCCTCATCTAAGAGATCCTTCAACTGATCTTTTAGTTCCCTGAGTTCTGATGGTGCCATTCTGTATGGTAGAATAGAAATAGGCTGAGTATCTGGGAGAAGGTATATGTCGAAGTCTATTTCCCTTTTTGGAGGAATGCCTAGAAGATATTCAGGAAAGATGTATGAATATTCATTAACCACTGGGACTTATTCGAGACTAGGAGATTCGAAACTAGAATCCTTTACATGCACGAGATTATACACACACCCCTTAGAAATCATTTTCCTTGCCCGAAGGTAGGAAACAAGCTGACCCCTGAAAGACGAAGTACTACCTTTCCACTCTAGGACGGGCTCATTAGGGAACTGAAATTGAACTATCCTATTTCTGCAGTTGACCATGGCATAGAAGGAATGAAGACAATCCATGCCGAGAATGAGATCAAAATCAGTCATCTCTAACTCGACTAAATCTACTGACATGGATTTTTGATATAACATAACCATGAAGTTCCTGTATACCCACCGAGCTATGATGGTTTTACTCACCGGGGTAGATACTGAATAGGGCTCTGCTAAAATTTTGGGACTGATTCCAAAATCGCCTGCTATGTATGTAGTGACAAAAGACAAGGATGCACCTGGGTCTAGCAAAGCATAAACATGAACATGGAAAATATGTAACGTACTAGTAATGACATCAGGAGAATTTTCCTGATCCTATTGTGTATGAAGAGCATAGAGTCTATTTGGGCGTTTCCCATTAGTAGCAATAGAAGTGGCACACTGCTGGTTTGGGCGACCGAACTGGGTAGTGAAGCAATTCTGCTGACCTTGAGGACTTGGATTAGGACAGTCCCTAACTCTATGGCCTGTCTTGCCACAACCAAAACAAATGCCTTGACCCTATCTATACACACCCTGATTGTTCTTACCGCAGGTCTGATACTGAGGATAAGTACGGGCACTGCTAACACTGCTCTAAGATTTAGAGCCTGGTGCTCTGTCTCTATTGCCGTCCCTGAACTTCAACACTGGGGTACTAGCGGAGGAAGGTGCTAAAACTACTGACTTAGGACAAAACTGCGAACAATTTCCTCCCTCTGATTTGGGCTGAACAAAACTTAAACTGCCTGTTCTTGCTCTCTTGTCGTGCCTCTCCATAGACTTAACCTTCTGCTCCTCTATCTTTTGAGTGTGGGTCATGAGCCTCGCTAAAGTCATATCACTGTTTAGCATCGCAGACCTACACTCATTTACCATGCTATCATTCACCCCTGACATGAACTTGCTTATCTTAGCCCTGTTGTCTGCAACCACATGAGGGGAATATCTGGCTAACTGAGTAAATCTAAGAGAATACTCTCTAACTATCATATTTTCCTGCCTGAGATTGATGAGCTCAAGAACTTTGGCCTCTCTTAGCTCATGGGAAAAGAATCTATCTAAGAAAGCCGTGACAAATTCTTCCCACTCAACGGGACCTGCATCCTCTAATCTTTATGCTACCTACTACTTGTACTAAGTGTCAGCGACATCCTGCAATTGGTATGCGGCTAACTCAACACTCTGAAAATAAGTGACTTCCATGATTTCAATGACCTTTAAGACTTGGTTAATAAATTCCTGAGGATCCTCGTCCAGCTTAGACCCAAAGAAGGATAGAGGGTTTATTCGGATGAATTCTCAAATCCTAACTGTTGCTGAATTGGGCACTCGGTTGGTCAGAATGACTGCTAGTTGTTCATTTTGGGAAGCTACAGACTGAGTAAGAGTGGTAAATGCGGTCCTGAACTCCGGATGATAAACATGTTTGCCCAAAGGATCTTCGGGCTGAGGAGCTGGCTGATTTCTTCTCTTTGGAAGCATATTTCTAAAATAAGAGAAGAGTGTATTAAACTGAGTGACTGACTTGAAATTATGCGTACTATCATGACAAGAATACTGAAGAAAGGGAACTGTTCCTAAAACATCTCATAGCCTCTAGTACATAAATATGGCGTGCAACACACCCATGCACAAGACTCTACTAGATGAGACTTTCAGAATTCTTTGGACTCTATTGAACCTTAGGATCTGATACCAAGTTTGTAACACAGTTCTTACGACCCCAAGGGACCACAATCTAACCCATGACTGATATCTTTACCTGTAGACTAAAATTCATGAAATAATAATGCGGAAAACAAGCATAATAGGCCATAAGGTTCAACAGAAATAATATAACATCCATATGACCAAAAAATACCCAAAACAATTGAAAACTGAATTTGAAAGCTAAATCTGAGTATAAATCTGAAAGCCTCTAAGTACTGTCTGAAATCATGAGTTGAGGAACATGTCTCCAACTAACTCCGTAAAACTGAACTGAAGAAATAAATGAATAAATCAAATAATGTCATCCTCAAATGAAGAGGACTCACTGCAACTCTTTATGCTGAATGCGACTGCTGATGCTAGTCTGGGACTCATGCCTATGAACCTATGGTGTAACATGAAAAGAAAGCACCATAGCGCAAATACATCAGTACAACTGGAGTACTGAATATACGATTGAGGTAGGCTAATGCAAGGGTTTACATGAATGAAAAATACTACTGACTGACTGATATGAACGTAAGAGTACAAACATACATACATAGTAACTAAGATCATGAGTATGCGATGGCTAAATCTGTACTCTAATACATGGCTGGAACTGTAGTTCTGATAAAATGGATGAATGTATCTGATAGCCCTGAATCTGGTTGAACTCTCTGAGTGTCGTTCTATAACTTAATTTGACCGTATCTAACAGTCCTGGTATACTGATATGTGAAGAACTGTCTGAGTTCTTTTACTGAGACTGATACTGAAACTGTGGGAGGTATTTATTTAATCGACATGCCCCATATGTGCCATTATGTCTAAGATGTGGTCCAATCTCTGCCCTAACTGGAAGGGTGTCAATACCATGCCACTGGTAAGGATAACATGTTATCAACCCTCATATAATAGGTAATTATAGTAAGAGCGGTGGGAACCCTCATTTAAAAGGTTAAGTCACCTCATCTACCCTTATATAACAGGTTACGATGTCTCAACCTATGCTGGATACATATTTTTGGAATGCAAGAATGACTACTGAGAATCATACCCTCATATATAGAGGAGTTTCCATCCTTGGGTTCACTCGGTGCTAACTCCTACTCCCATCTGAAGAGACTGAACATGATTTAACTAACTGTACATAAGTGGAACTTACTGAATTCCATTAACTGATGGATTGGTAATATTATCTGAGCGTTAACTGAGATCATGAGATTTTTGAGGTTTCCTGAGTCACATGACTGGCTGAGTTCTATCGATTATAGGTTGACTGAGATTATCGTGACAAGATAACATTGCTCTAGGCACACAACTATGTTTTTTGGGTACGAATACCCCCAGTTCTTGATAGAATGAAACTCACACACATGACATAACTTGATCATAAGAATGGAGTCCACAATTCATAATATCATAAGTCAGGGATATCATATTTCATATAGTTATTCAACATCTTAAACCTTGTAGGTAATGAATGGATATATTTCGTGTACATATTGTATATCTCCGTTATCTTACATGCTTCATACCACCACAATAGCAACACATGAAAAACATGGGATTCATATTGACGTATATAGCTAACATGGATTTGTCATTTAGACATCATAGAACTATACAAACATGAATTTATAGCATCCTAAACATTTTATCAAACACCTTGCATGCATTCTTTGAGGCATAGGTGAGTTTCATACTTGCACCATATTAAACCACCTAAAGTTCATGGTTTTCAATTAACAAACATATATATTCCATGAAAACACCTTTTGACATCATATTAAAACTTAAACAACAATCGTCAACTTGTACATATTCATATCACTACAAAAAGTTTACAAAATAATGTTTAAAACATGGTTCTTGAACTGTATGAACGAATTGAATCCATAGATGAACACAACGCATACTTTAAAGATTGATCTTAAAAGAGATCTAATGTTTCTGAAGGTTCCTGAACAAATCCTTAGGCTTTCCCTTGATTTTTTTTACTAGGGTTTAACACCTTTGGGAAAGAATGCTCTTGTTCCTGAGGAGATGATCTTCAGAGAAAACCCTAATCTTGTGGTTGAAAGTGTAAGAGAGGATTTTTAAGATGTTTTAACTAAAGAGAATGGAAGATAATACGTTCTTTAAGGGTTATAAGTCATGGGAAGTAAAGGTAAAATACCAAAATACCCTTATGAAAAAATTCCCAGTTGCTAAAAATCCAGTCTGACAACATTTGTGACAAGGCGTCACAAATGTGGTAAGGCATCAAAAATGTCGTCACACAGGAGATAGAATTGATGCTTTTTGTCTACATCTAATGAACTTCGTTGTAGGTTATCACAACTGTGGTAAGTAAACACAAATGTCATCACACAGTAGCTAGATTCTGCCTAAGGCTGACAACGTTCGTTGTAGGGCAACACAAGTGTGGTAAGCTACCACAAATGTCGTCACTTAGGAGCTGGTTTCTTCCTAAGGCTGATGAACTTCGTGGTAGGGCATCACAAGTATGGTAAGATACCACAAATGTCGTCACTTAGGAGTTGGTTTCTTCCTAAGGATGACGACCTTCGTGGTAGGGCGTCACAAATGTGGTAAGCTACCACGAATGTCGTCACACTGTTTTCAGCCTGACATGTTGGAGTAAAATAGTAATAACTCTTTCCTCCGATATCACATTTAGGAAAAATTGGTATCATTAGAAATATAATTAAATTATATCTATGTTGATAGGTCATGATCTGAAAAATTCCAAATATAATGAGAGATATGATCGTTTGAATCTGACTATGGCAATATCTTTCTCAAGAATTCAATTGGTGAGGAGTGTTTTGATTACTCTGATAGATGGGAGTTATTTTATGTCTTAATATACATCTAACCTACTCATAGAACTATAAAAGAACCATGATGTACTATGCATGAGCTTGGTACGTGGATCTAATATTGGTTTGGATTTTTCGGGATATTACAAGAAAGGTTCTTTATGAAACTCTTGTAAATTCCCATCATGCTTCATGCATGTCTACATTAACTTACTTTCATGAAATTATGAAGTAGTGAAGCCGAGTCCCAGAGATAGGTCTTTCTCTGAAAGACCCTACAGTCAGTTAGAGAATTGCCCACAAGTTCAAACGTATCCCATAATTTCAGTTATGTTCCAGAGTTGTACATCTCTTATTCATGATCATGAGAAATCATATTTCATCAGATCCCTTCTTCAAATTCTAATATAGCATATGACCTAGAGTTAGAAGCATGAACTCAGGAGTTTAGCAGTAGTAGAGTTGGGATAACATGATCCAGGTTGAACAAATTATGTATTCATTGGGATAGTTGTACCAATGTGAACCATTAGGCTTGAACAATGCGAGCAGGAATTTAAGTTTATTGACATCACCTTAGGCTTAAATGTGTGGATGTCATATTAGTAGTATATGAAAAAATAGAACCAGATAATGTGTTTAGTAAGTCAAACATCTGTCGAATCGAGTGTAAGTATATGATGATGATTGCAAGTCAGTTTAGAGTTTAGTAAATTGTTTACACACTTATGATGATGTCTTAAACTCAAGGTGGAGATGATAGACAACTGACCAATTTTAGTCTCCCAGATTGCAGTGCTAGTGCCACTATGTATAGAAACTAGTAAGGGAAGACAATTCCCGACCCATCCTTATCTTTGTGCAGAGTTTTGCATTTTAGCTACCACGAAATCCACTCAGGCCTTGCGTGTCAACTCTATGGTCATGAATGATGCTCATGCATTTTTCCGTAAATCATATACAATTTAAGTTCCCAGTATAAGGGGTCCCAGTTTACCCCACAGTATGAATTAGTTCCATGAACACAACCTACTTTTATTCAATCTCCAGGTATTGTGTGCGCTTTTAGTTCCCAGCATAAGGAGTTCAGTTTCATCTCCCTCAGTGTTAGAATCATTTCTCACAAATTTAGAAATTTCAGACTCAGGTCAAGCAGCTCGTGATCCACATACTCATTTAATGCTTTACAGTATGCTAAATCCACATATCTCATGCTCCAATTCTAGTGATCATCCAAACTTAGATATGTCATGTATATCCTTGGTTCAAACCATTTTGGTGAATCCATTTTATTGATATTCTGATCCTCAGGCTTCAGTTGAAGTGTCAAGTTCACTCAGTATCCATTCATGCTTTAGGTCCTCCTAATTTAACCCTTCAATGATCTTTCTCTGTGAAAATAGTGTAGTAATTAGCAGTTTCTTAGAAGATAGAGAGTAAATAATTCATGTTAAGAGGAGATTTTTTGCATGCTTACTTTACCCGAAGGTGCAGTTATGATGATAGGCTTGAATGTTGTAGTAGTATGCAAGTAAGTGGCTAGGAAGATATTGAATTTAAAAGTTGGGGAAAAGTATAGCATGCTAGTATACGTTCAGATCCTTGATCTATATTAGTCCTCATCATGTATCTATCCAACTTCAGTTACCATCTCAGTTGTAGTTTAAGTGTTCAGTTTCAGTAATTAGCATTCAGTCCTACAATCAAATACTTCAGCACCAGTCTAAACGTCAGTTATCAGAAATTCAGTCCGGTTTCAGGATAGCTTGATAATGTTATAGTTATTGATTACTCAGTCAGTAGTACCTTAATACCTCAGTTATAAAATGTTCCCAATCAAATTAGATGCTTAACATAGCATTCTTGAGGTAATACAGTGTTCATAAATCCATGCCCAGTTACCTTATGTTATCCAGTAAATCATTATCTCCTATGCATAATGTTTTACCGCCTTAGTCAAGTTATTCGGACTAAGTATAGACAAGTCTCTCATACCCAGTATTCAGCTATCAGTTATCCAGTTAAGTAGATAAGTTAGTATGTTTAAGCATTCGTGCTCAGCACCTCATGAATATTTTCAGTAGTCTTAGTTGCAGAGAAAGAGGCTTAGTCTTTTCATCTTAAATGGTCTTAGTAGGACTAAACTCATCTTACCAAATCTCAATCAAGTTATGATCTTCTTACTCAGCTGTCTTATACAGACTAATCCATACAGTTTGGTTTCCCTATCCCCATCTATGTTCTGTAGCCGAAATCTTATGAAAGGATGTAATCATTCTAAGATAAACCAATCAGATAGGTGCAAGCTTATCTCAGTTCATGTATCACACCTCAGTCTTAGAACTCATATAATTAGTTATGACAAAGTTCCTAGGTGCCTTGTGCATCAACTGAGTTTTCCTCGGTAGCTCAGGCAACACAGTATTCATAGAAGGATCTAGTGTCCCAAGGGGGGGATACACTATAATTCCCCAAACTTTAATAACATAAGCATTCCATTCTCTCTTCATGTAATGAATCCAATTTAAGAGTTGGGGGTACTTATAAGTTAACCCTTAAGATCCAAACATAGTTGTACGTCATGTGTTCAAGACTGTATTAAGTTCATGAATTTCAGTTTATATGCCATGTTTCAGCCTCAGTCATGTTCTCAGGTCCCCGATCATGCATACTTCTAGAATAATAATGGGGTCACCAGTGCCTTTCAGTCATGTAACAATTTTCTTAAACTTACTTACATGATCAAACTACTTTTACAAACTTGGTATTCAGTTCATGCTCAGAACATCTTACAAATATGGTACTAAGTACTCTTGCATATTCAGTCATGCATTCGTATATCAGTTCAGTTGTGTAATCATATATCAGACATGCCTTCTCACTATGAGAAATTCAGTTCATCAGAACATTTAGTCATGTATTCATAAGTCAATTATCAGTCATGCATTAGATATGCATGAATTCAGCTTATTAGTCATGCATCAGATATGCATGTTCAGTATGTTATATTCAGCCATCAGTCATGTCAGTCATGAAATGATGTTCCATCCAGTCATTTTCAGTATGTACATCAGTTTGTATTATTTTCCTCTCACTCAGTCTCATTCGAGAATGAATGTTCTCAATGGGGGAGATATTATAGTACTCGTACTTTTTCTAGCTTGAAATTTTTCTCCAAGAATGTAAGAAGCTTTATTTGAAAGATGAATACACTTTTATCGATATGGTATTTTCAAGATTTTCAATTTTTTCATGGGGGAAATTCCATAAGCTTTCCATCGATACCAAATTCGCCCAAATCCGACACCCGGGCAAAGAGTTAGAGCCATTTGAGTGAGACAATGTATAACTTGAGCCATTAGCGCATCGCGGAGGCAACTTAAATGGCAATTATCAATTTCAAGTGTTTCTCCATGATAGTGGTGTGTCGCGTCAAACTTCCAGGTCTCAAACAAGGTGGAAATACGATAGCTCCGCATCGCGCTACCATGCAGATTCCCAATTGTCCAGTTCCAGTGACTTGGCGCAATAGTGGCGCGTCGCGCCAAGGATGAAAATCGGGAAATTTTATTAGAAATTAAATACGTGTCCCAGAGTTAAAAAAGGTTAATTTCCCACCCTATATAAGACTTATAACACTAGATTTGTCCATAATTCAGCAACTTATATCAATTACTCTCAAGAACAAGCCCCAGGGTTTTCATATAAGGTTCAATTCCAAGAGAATTCACCATCAAATTTCAAGAATCTCTCCATCAATATTCATAGAATCACAAGCTAAGGTATTCGTAGTATTCATTCATGGACTCCTATCATCCATGAAGTCCAAGAATCTCTTTTCTATATTCAAGTAATGGATTTTCTTTATGAATTTCATGATTGGATTGCTCTTGTTCATGTTGATAATGACTAATTGCATTCTAATCCATCTTTGGTGATAAATTGCATATGTAATCGATTAGTAATGATGTAGATGCCTGTAAACCTTGGATTAAAACCCTTGGATGATGAAATTAGAGAGGAATTATGATGTTTGATTGTTGTATAATGTTGTTTACACATTCGATGCCAATTATAGGTATGATTAAATGCCTAGATGAATGAAACATCCCCAACTAGTATGATATCATAAAATCCCATATCATGTACAAGTTTATGCATATCACATGTTTGACAAAATGCTTCAATATATCAATTATAAATTATGTTGTTGGTCATGTGTTCACGTAAGTCATGTTATATCAATTTCTTCTCATCGAGTCTTGGGTGTAGTTGTACCCGAAATAACTTTGTTGTGTTCCTAGAGCTATGTCATGTTTTCACGATCTCCTCAGTCAAGCTATGATCCATATAACTCATTCAGTCATGTGACTCAGGAAATCTCAGTAATTTCAGTAGCTTAGTAATCTCAGTAACCTCAGTAATCCCAGTCAATCTCAGTAACTTCAGTATTCTCAGTCAGTCCTTAAAACTTAGTACATTCCGTCAGTGAACGAAACTTAGAGAATTTAGTTTTAGCTTCACTGAATGATACCATCAGTTTATTACTTCAGTTCAGTTAAATTACATCACTTTAGTTAAATCAGTTCAGTTTAGTTAATCAGTTCTATGTCTATTCAGTTTGGAGTAGGATTCAGCACCAAGTGAACCCAAGGATGGGGACTCACCTATTATTCGGTGGAGGGAGTGATCCTTAGAAGTAATCCTTGTGTTCCAAAAATACATAGCCGGCGTAGGTTGAGATGCACCCTACGTGATTAGTGATATATATATATATTTGATTTGGGTTACCTACTAGGAGGGGTTGAAGGAAGAGCTCTCTTTCATCGAGGTTATACTCACAGAAGGTCTTTACACGTGGCATGGTTTTGACAATTTTCCAACTGGGGTTACAGGTTGGACCCGACCAGTTTAGTTTCGGGGCATGTCCGTTAGATGATTACCTCCCACAGTTTCAGTCTCAGTCTCAGTAAAAGAACTTAGATAGTTCTTGAGATTTTAGGACTGACAGATACAGTCATATTCAGATACAGTATGAAACTCAGCTAATTCCATTATATTCAAGACTGTCAAATATAGTCACTCATGTTATCATTTATATCAGTTCTCAGAACTCATGTTATTAGTATTCAGCTTCAGGACTGTCTGATACAGTCAACCAGACCAGTTCTTCATAATTAGAACTGTCAGAAATAGTTATTCATGTATCAGTAACATAGTATTAGTCCCTCAGTATTCAGTAATACAGTATCCATCTTTCTCAATTATCAGCGACTCAAGGGTAAATATCAGTAGACTCAGTATTCAGTCCTATCACAATCTCAGTTATAGTTACACAATAATGCATGTATTCTAACGTTCATGTTAGTCAGTTAGTTAGTATTATTCATGCATATGAACAATTTGCATTCATCCTACCTCACTTGCATACTAGTACATTCAAAGTACTGACGCATTTGCGCTATTCTGTATTATACCATAGGTTTAGAAACACGAGTTCCAAAGAACCAGTAGCATCCCAGTTCAGCGATCAAAGTTAGCAGTGAGTCCTCATCCTTCGAGGACATGATGATCACATTACTATTTCAGTTTTTAATTTAATTCAGTAGTCGAAGTTAGTTGGGGACATGTCCTATCAACTCCTTATTCAAACAGTTTAGAGGCTTTCAGACTATAGCATGTCAGATAGTTATTTCAGATTTGTTTTGGTATTGTTATACTGATTTCAGACATTGTTTTATTAGATGTTTATATTGTTTGAACCTTATGTCCCTTTAGTTCATAATCTTTCCATCGATACCAAATTTGCCCAAATCCGACACCCAGGCAAAGAGTTAGAGCAATTTTTGTGAGACAGTGTATCACTTGAGCCATCAGCGCGTCGCAGAGCTAGCTTAATTGGCAATTGTCAATTTGCAGTGTTTCAACACGATAGTGGATCATAGATCCAAACTTCCAGGTCTCAAACAATGTGACAACGCGATAGATCTGCGTCGCGCCACCATGCAGATTCCCAATTGTCCAGCTCCAGTGAGTTGGCGTGATAGTGGCATGTCGCACCAAGGATGAAAATCAGGAAATTTTGTTAGAAATTAAATACGATTCCCAGGGTTAAAAAGGGTAAATTTCTCACTCTATATAAGTCTTATAACATGAGATTTGTCCAAAATACAGCAACTTATACTCAATTACTCTCAAGAACAAGCCCTATGGTTTTCATAGAACGTTCAATTCCAAGGGAATTCACCATCAAATTTCAAGAATATCTCCGTCAATCTTTTTAGAATCACAAGATAAGGTATGCGGTGTATTCATTCATGGACTCCTTTCGTCCATGAAGTCCAAAAATATCTTTTCTAAATTCATGTTATGGATTTTCTTGATGAATTTGATGATTGGATTGTTCTTGTTCATGTTGATAATGACTAATTGCATTCTAATCCATCTTTGGTGATAAATTGCATATGTACTCGATTATTAATGATGTAGATACCTGTAACCTTGGATTAAAACCCTTGGATGATGAAATTAGAGATGAATAATGATGTTTGATTGTTGTATAATGTTGTTGACACATTCTATGCCTATTTTGTGTATGATTAAATTCCTAGATGAAGGAAAGATGTCCAACTTGTATGATATCATGAAATCCCCAATCATGTACTAGTTTATGCATATCACATGTTTGACAAAATGCTTCAATATATGAATTATAAATTATGTTGTTGTCCATGTGTTCACGTAAGTCATGTTATATCAGTTTCTTCTCATCGAATCCTGGGATACATGTACCCAAAATAACGTAGCTATGTACCTAGAGCTATGTCATTTTTTACGACCTCTTAAGTCAAGCTATGGTCCATCGAATTCAGTCAGTCAAGTGACTCAGGAAATGTCAAAAATCTTAGTAATTTCAGTAGCTCAGTAATCTCAGTAACCTCAGTATTCCCAGTCAATCTCAGTAACTTCAGTATTCTCAGTCAATCCTCAGAACTCAGTACATTCCGTCAGTCAATGGAACTCAGTAAATTTATTTATAGCTCCTCTAAAGGATATCAGCAGTTAATTAGTTCATTTTAGTTAAATCATTTCAGTGTAGTTAAATCATTCAGTTTAGTTAATCAGTTAAATTTCGATTCAGTTGGGAGTAGGATTCAGCACCAAGTGAACCCAAGGATTGGGACTCTCCTATTATTCAGTGGAAGGTGTGATCCTTAGAAGCAATCCTTGTGTTCTATAACTACGTAACCAGCATAGGTTGAGATGCACCCTATATGTTTAGTGATATATATATACATCTCATTTTGGTTACCTACTAGGAGGGGTTGACGGAAGAGCTCCCTATCAGCGAGGGTATACTCACAGCAGGTCTTTACCCGTGGCACAATATTGATAGCCTTCCATCTGGGGTTACAGGTTGGACCTCACCCGTTTAGTTTCGAGGCATGTAGGTTAGATGATTACCTATCACAGTCTCAGTCTCAGTCTCAGTAAAAGCTCTCAGATAGTTCTTCAGATTTTAGGACTGTCGGATACCGTCAAATTCAAATACAGTACATAACTCAGCTAGTTCTGTCAAATTCAGGATTGTTAGATGCAGTCACTCATGTTATCATTTAAATCAGTTCTTAGAACTCATCTTATTAGTATTTAACTTTAGGACTGTCAGATACAGTCAACCAGACTAGTTCTTCATAATCAGAATTGTCAAAAATAGTTATTCATGTATTAGTAACATAGTATCAGTCCCTCAGTATTCAGTAATACAGTATCTGTATTTCTCACTTATCAACGACTTAGGGGTCTATATCAGTAGACTCAGTATTCAGTCTTATCACGATCTCAGTAACAGTTACGTAGTCATGCATTTATTATCATGTTCATGTTGTTTAGTCAATTATTATTATTCATGCATATGAAACATTTCCATTCAGCCTACCTCACTTGCATACCAGTATAATCAAAGTACTGACGCATTTGTGCTATCGTGTATTATACCATAGGTTTAGAAGCACGAGCTCCAAAGAACCAGTAGCATCCCAGTTCAGCGATCAATTTTAGCAGTGAGTCCTCATCCTTTGAGGACATGATGATTACATTCTTATTTCAGTTTTCAGTTTATTTCAGTAGTCGGAGTTAGTTGGGGACATGTCCCATCAATTCATTATTCAAACAGTTTGGAGGCTTTCATACTATAGCATGTCAGATAATTATTTCAAATTTGTTTTGGTATTGTTATACAGCTTTGAGACATTATTTTATAAGATGTTTATCCAGTTTGAACCTTATGTCCTTTTAGTTCATGTTTCCATATTTTTTAGTCTTTTATGTCGTATACAGGTACAGATATCAGTCATGGGTTAGCTTGTGGTCCTTCGGGGTCATTAGCACCGTGTGGCATTCTGTTTTAGAAAAATTAGGGCGTTACAATCTCCTTCCATAGAGAGCCTCAAACAGGTCCATATGTATGCTAGAATTGTAATTGTTATTATAAGTGAACTCAATCAATGGAAAATGCTCGTCCCAACTACCTTTGAAATCAAGAGTACATGCCCTCAACATATCTTCTAGAGTTTGGATGATCCTCTCTGCTTGACCACTTATTTGAGGGTGGAAAGCTAAACAAATATGGACTTGGGTACCAAGACTCATCTGAAAGGCTCTCTAAAACAAGGAAGTGCACTGAGTACCCTTTTCTGAAATGATAGACAACGGAACTCCATGCAGTCTCACTAATTCTCTAATGTACAACTTAGCATAATGTTAGTTGTGTAAGATGTGTGACCTGGTAAAAAATGCTCTGACTTAGTCAATCTGTCTACTATAACCCAAATCGAATCATGTTGATGATGCGAATTAGGTAAAGCAGCCACAAAATCCATATTCACCTCTTCGCACTTCCAAGTTGGGATACCAAACTCTTGAAACATACCACCACGAATTTGGTGCTCTCACTTAACCTGTTGATAAGTTGCACACTTTGCTACAAACTCTTCTATATCTTTCTTCATACAACTCAACCAATAGATTTTTCGCAAGCCGCGGTACATCTTTGTAGCACCATGATTAATGGAATAATGCACACCATGCCCTTCCATCATAATTTGTTGTTTCAAATAATCAACACATGGCACACACAATCTACTCTGGTATTTCAATACGCCATCTCCCCCTGAGAAGAAAATCTCCACTCTTTCATCTTTAACTGACTCCATCAGTTTAACCAAACAATAATCCTTGTCTTGCTTCTCCTTCACTTCTGAAACTAGGGTAGATTCAGAACTACTCTGAACCAAAACATTCCCTTAAGATGAATCAACCAACCTAAAACCTAATCTAGCCAAACGATGAACTTCTAGACCTAACTCTTTCTTATCATTCTCCAAATGAGCAACACTGCCCATGGACAATCTCCTAAGGGCGTTTGCCACTACATTGGCCTTGCCCATATGGTAAAACACACTCGTGTATAATGCTTTCCATAATTCTAACCATCTTCTCTAACAAAGATTCAAATCTCTATGGGTAAACACATACTGCAAACTTTTGTGATCCATGAAAAAATCAACATGCACCCCATACAAATAATGTCTCCATTTTTTCAAAGCAAACACAACAGTAGCTAATTCAAGATCATGGGTTGGGTAAATCTTTTCAGGAGGCTTAAGTTATCTTGAGGCATAGGCTATGACCTTACCTCTCTGCATCAGAAAAAACCCAAACAAACTCTAGAGGCATCACAATACACCACAAAATTGTTTGTACCATCAAGTAATGCTAATACTGGGCTGAAGTGAGTCGAGTCTTCAACTCCTAAAAAAAAACTATTCTTGAAGGAATCTGACCACAGGAACTTAACTTTCTTTTGGGTAAATATAGACATAGGAGATGCAATAGATGAGAAACTCTCAACAAAATGTTTCTAATAGCAAGCTAAACCTAAGAAACTCCTAATGTCTGATATAGAGATAGGTCTACGCCAATTTCTTACTGCTTTCATTTTTTTGGGATCAACTCTAATACCCTCACTGGAAATAATATGACCAAGAAAACCAATGGACCTTCGCTGAAATTTGGATTTGCTAAATATGGTGAATAATTGGTGATCTCGAAGAGTTTGCAACATAATTCTAAGATGGTCTGCATGATCATCCTCACAACGAGAGTAGCACAACGTGACTCATCCAAAACCTAGTTGTATAGCCTAAAAATCTTGATTGTACGGCCAGCATGGCCACCCGTTCCGGTGGTACTATCCCACCGGAGGATACGTATCAGCAATTGCTGTAAGAATATAGTAATGTTAAGTATGTGGATCTGCTGAAGCCAAAAACAATAGATAATACTACTATTAGGGTTTTACGAGAGCCGGTAATAATGTCGCATGGTGAGCCATCAATTATGTGGAAATCATAAGAAATTCAGAATCTTATTATACAGGAGAAACTTTAATTTGCGATTGTTGGAAAATTCTCATATGGAAAACCTTATATCGATAATTTAAGAAAGTCAATTCCAAACCAATGTGGAATCAAGGGGCAATGCAATATTGGGGTATTGGATGAGACGTGTATTGATAAGGTTAGAAGCATTGAAAGATTACATTCAATTGTTATCTACAGTAACTTTCTATATCAGTACAAATGGGAGTTATTGGCAGATGAGGAAGCTAAAGTAGGATCCTTGGTTTGATCCTGATGTGGAAACTACAATTGCAGCAGGATGGATTTCCTTTCTAGATTTTCCTCCAATTTTTTTTGCAAAAGATGCACTTTTTTCCATTGCTTCAGCTGTAGGGAATCCACTCAATGTAGACCTAGCAACAAAGAATCACACAAGACCAAGTTGTGCACGAGTTAAAGTGGAGGTAGATTTAGTTGCAGAGTTACCACAAAGAATTAAAATAAATGAGGAGAATGATGCAACACGGGAGATCAAGTCAAAATTGGTCCAGATTTAGTAGGACTATATTCCCAAATATTGTAAAGAGTGTTGTTTACAAGGTCATGGTGCTGATAATTATTGGACTGTTCATCCATAATTATTTCAGAAGCAAAAAGAGGATAAGAAGAAGATGGAAGAAAAAACAGAGGTCAGTAATAATAATCAGCAAAGAAATAATCAACACAACAAGGATACATCCATGGGAAACACAGATAATCAACACTGGATAGGGAGGAAAAATAAATATAGAAGATATAAACATGGACATATACTTGGTGAAATAGAGGAAATCCAGTATAAGGAGGTGGATGTATCAAATTCATTTATAGCTTTGGAGGAGCAGGCTGATATGGTTATACAGTCTACTGAAGGAATTCAGGCAGACCAAAACTAAAGATAATGCAGATAAAGACAAACTCAGCACAAAAGAGTGGGTTAATCAAATATTTGGTAGTATCACAGAAGAAAAAAATAATGGACAACAAGTAACAGAGAAGCATCAAACGAGGGAAATAATATATAATATAGTGGAAAAAAATGATCAGGTCATATCAGAAGCAATGCAGAAGGACAACACAGATGTAGTAAATCACCATAATGTCAATCAGGAGGAACAACAGCGTGTAGATGGTATGCAGATGTAGCTATATATTACAAAGGACATGGTGTTGATGGTGCTGGATAGGATTTCACCCTTGGGAAGAAAATCACAAAGTCTGGTTGAAGCATGTAACAAGGATAAAGAAGACTTGGATGAGAAAGTACTGGATGATAATATAGATCAAATAGCTAAAGATTCTAATTTATCTCCAAAACAAGTTGTATCCTTGAAGACTAAACAAAAGAGGTCAAAGAAATAGATTAACAGTACAAGTTTAGCAACAATGAATACAAGGAGTCAGTCAGCCAAGTCTAAATTATTATTAATGCACTCATATTTAATATAAGGTCTGTAAACACTCAATAGGCCTTTACTAGATTTATCACATTGCATAGAAGATTTCAATTTTATTTCATAGGGATCATGGAACCCATTCAGGATAGAATTCAAATTGAAGATTACAGGAGGAGATTATGATTGAAACATGCTTTAGTGAATGTTTCAGGGAAAATTTGGGCATTTATTCATGAAGATGTAATAGTGACAATTTTTAAGAATGAAGAGCAACAGTTATCGGTAAACTTATAAAGTGCTGATCTGTCAGTGATAGTTACTCTGGTATACACTAAGTTAATGCCAATAAAATACAAGTATTATGGGATTCATTAGTAGATATGGTTGATACTTATCAAAGTACATGGCTAATAGGGGGAGATTTCAATGTGATAAGGAATGAAAAAGAAAAATTGGGGGGCCTACCAGTTACAATAAATGAAATTCAAGAGTTTAATTATGGTATTAGTATGTGTAATATGGAAGAGCCTCAATTTAAAGAGAGTAAATTCACCTGGTGGAATGGGAGAACTGAAGAGGGTTGTATCTTAAAAAGGCTTAATAGAATTTTGTTTAATGACAGGTTACAGAGTATATTTTAGGTAATGGGGGTTGAACATCTTCCAAGGAGTGGGTCTGATCATGCTCCTTTATTCTTAAAATTCATAGTGGAAAAGAGCAGATAATTAAGTCTTTTAGATTCCTAAATCTATGGTTAAAAGAAGAGTCTTGTCTGAATATAATCACGGATAGCTGGAAAACAAAGATGACAGGCGATCCTTTCTTAGTGTTTCATTAGAAACTTAAAAACACTAAGTCTGTGTTAACAAGGTAGAGCAAGAACACTTTTGGTAATATATTTCAGGAAATTGCAACTTTGGAAGATATTTTCAAGGTAAAAGAGAAGTAATCTGAAGAAATTCCAAGTGGTGTAAATAGAGAGAAGTTATTTAAAGCACATGCAGAGTAAAATATTCAACTAAAAGAGAGGAAGACTGTTAGAGACAAATGGCTAGTTATGAGTTGTCTAAAGATGGTGAAAGTAATACTGAATTTTTTCATACTATAGTATAAGGAAGAAGGAATAGGCTAAAGATTAAAAGAATACAAAATGAAGAAGGAGATTGGGTGGAAGAAGCAAGTGAGATTGCAGAATCAGCTGTAACTTTTTTTCAAAACTAGTTCACCAAAAAAGGAGATGCTGAAGACTTTTCAATGATTGATGAAGTGCCTATTGTGGTAATTGAAGGTAAGAACAATGAAATAATGATAATTCCATCAGACTAGGAGGTCAAAGCTGCTATAATGGGCCTAAATAGGAACAGTGTTGAGGGACCTGATGGAATGAATGGTGCTTTTTATCCAGATTCATGGGACATCATTATGATTGATATTCAGAATAAGGTGGTAGCATTCTTCTGCGGTCATACTCTACCAAGATTTATCAGACATACCAATTTGGTATTATTACCAAAAAAGTTGGTGTTGAAATCCTTTTCAGATTTGAGACCCATTTCATTGAATAATTTTGTTAATAAGATACTGTCAAGAACTAAGATACTTCGAGTCTTGAACACTTAGCATCTTATCAAAGACTTACCCTTAGATCCCATAATTCGGGTTAAAGGGGTTTAGCCACTTATAATGAAAAAATCTAACCAACTAGTTGTATTCATGATTTGATAGATAAACTTACCACAAGATGAATAATAACTAGTGATTCTCCAATTTGAACACAATGATAATCTCCAAAATATTGATGAAAATCTCTTCAAAGTTAATTGTTTTTCAAGCCAAGAACTTAGAGAGAAAATTAAAAAAATACGTGTCTCCAACTTAGGTTTTCTTTCAACCCCTTAAAAAACCCTCAACAATACTTTAAATAGTATAGCCTAAATAAGGAAACAAAATCACAGAGTTTAATAAGTCCTCCAATTAGGCGACGACATTCCTGACAACTTATCAGGAGCCTGATAACTTATCAGAAATGTTGTTTTAGCACTTCTTCAGTTTTAGCACTTGCTACTTAAGGCTGATGAAAAAATGTGACTACGTATCAGATCTTTGACAACTTATCACGGATGTCGTCACTTCTCTACCTCATCTCCCATGTTTTGCCTTGGGTTGACGACAAATTTGACATCCTATCAACTCTTTGATGGATTATCAGGAAATGTTGTCACAACTTTCAATTGAGGTCCATTCTCGGTCTAAGGCTGACAATGAAGCTAATAACTTATCACAGGCCTGGCGACTTATCAGGAATGTCATCAACCACACTTCTATTCTATTTTCTTCCGATTTCAACTCTTTTGCTTACATCCTTGTTGTCTCTCATGCATCTTGGCTTCTACTACAAAATCAAAGATAAAACAATCAAAAATGACAAAATTTGGTTAAGACTTTGCAATTATACTCAGTTAAAAGCATCAAATATGTTAGCATCTGCTCACACATCAAAGAGTTTAGTATATATATGTATTATTATATCTCGGAGTCTAGAGTAAAGTGCTTTTAATTTAGTTTAGAGTTCATTAAATGTGTTCGCAAACTTAGAATGTTGACTTTAAGCTAAGGGGGAGATAATAGAACAAGGAACCAAGTTAGGCTCTCAAATTGTAGTAGTGATGTAAGTGTATTGTAGAACATTAGTAAGGGGGAAGATGTTGTAACGCCCCGAATCTAGTACCCAGAATGCTACATGGTGCTCATTACCCCGTAGGACCACAAGATAACCCATGACTGATATTTGTACCTGTTTACAATATAACATCATGTAAAATACAGAAATAACAGGCTGATACATGCCATAAGGTTCAAAATGGACAAAACATAATATTTGAAGGTACGCTACATCAATACCAAAATATGGATTAAAAAACATAATATCTGAGGGTACGGTATATCAATACCAAAAAATGAACTGATGTAAACTTTCTGAACATACTGTATTCTGAAAAGACTCTAACTGATTGAACCATATGAATAAAGAGTTCGTGGGACATGTCCCCAACTAACTCTATCTACTTAAAGCTAAACTAAAATAATGAGATGACTAATAAAATCATCCTCGAATGATGAGGACTACTACTAAATCTAGCTGCTAAAATCTGGAGTGCTACTTATGCTCTAGAACTCGTGCTTCTGAACCTATTATATAAAACACCATAGCACAAATACGTCAGTATGATTGAATTTACTGGTATGATTTGTGAACACATCTACATGAACACGGTACAAATAATGCCTCCAAATCCTTAAGGTAAATACAACGGCCGCTATCTCAAGATCATGAGTTGGATAATTCTTCTCATGAGGTTTAAGTTGTCTGGAGGCGTAGCCTATGACCTTACCATGCTGCATAAGGACACAACCCAAAGCTACTCTGGATGTATCACAATACACTACGAACCCATCTAAACCATCTGGAAGAGCTAAAACTGGGGCTAAGGCGAGTTGAATCATCAACTTCTAAAAACTCTTCTCACAAGGATATGAACACTGAAACTTGACTTTATTCTGAGTCCATCTAGATATAGGGGATGCAATAGAAGAAAATCCCTCAACAAACAATCGATAATAGCCAGCCAAACCCAATAAACTCCTGATATCTAATGGAGAGACAGGGTGAGGTCAGTTTTTTACTGCTTCGATCTTTTGAGAATCTACTCTAATGCCATCATCGAAAATGATAATACCAAGGACTGCTACTGACCTTAGACAAAATTTTCACTTATTGAATTTGGCGAACAACTTAAGATCTTTGAGAGTCTAAGGCACAATTCTGAGATGGTCTGCATGATCACTCTCACTGCCGGAATAGACAAGGATGTCATATATGAAGAGTATGATGAACCTGTATAAGTACTACTTGAAAAAATAGTTTATCAAGTCCATGAAAGATGTTGGGGAATTATCAAGACCAAAAGACATCACTAGGAATTCAAATTGACCATACCAAGTACGGAAGGCTATTTTCAAAATGTCACAATATCTGACTTTGAGCTGATGATAGCCTGATCTTAGGTCTATCTTTGAGAAATAGCTAGCATACTAAATATTGTCAAACAAGTCATCGATTCTGGAAAGTGGAAACTTGTTCTTGATTATGACTTTATTGAGCTGATGGTAATCAACGTACATTTTGAGAGAACCATCTTTTTTTTATAAGAATAAGACTGGTTCACCCCACAGGGAAGCACTGGGTATGATGAATCCCTTATCCAAGAGGTCCCTCAGTTGTTCTTTTAATTCTCTGAGTTCTTCTGTTTCCATTCTATATGGTACAATAGATAAAGGCTGAGTATCTGGAAGAATATCAATGCCGAAGTCTATTTCCCTTTTGAGAGAAATTTTGTAAAGATCTTTAGGAAAGATATCTAAATATTCATTCACAACTGGGACTGATTCAAAGCTGGGAGTTTTGGAACTAGTATCCTTCACATGAAAAAAATGATAGACATATCCCTTAGATATCATTTTTTGTGCCCCAAGATAGGAAATAAGCCGACCTCTAAAGGCTGAAGTATTACCCCTCCACTTCAGGATGGGTTCATTCAAAAATGGAAACTAGACAATTTTGTTTCTAAAGTCAACTATGGCATAGAAGAAATAAATCCAATCCATGTTGAGAATGACATCAAAATAATGCATCTCTAATTCGACTAAATATCCTGAGGTGACTTTCTGAAATATCATAACCGAATAGTTATTGTATACCCATCGGGCTATGATGGTTTTACCCACTGGGGAAGAGACTGAGAAGGGCTCTGCTAACATTTTAGGACTGATTCTGATATCAACTGCTATATAAGGAGTAACTTAATAAGAAGAAACTCTTGGATCTAGAAAAGCGTAAACATGCAAGTGAAAGATCTGTAACATACCTGTAACCACATCAGGGGAATTTTCCTGATCTTTCTAGGACTGGAGAGCATAATTTCTATTTGGGCGTTGCCCACTAGTAGTACTGGAAGTGGTACCCTGCAGATTTGGGTGATCGAACTAAGATGAGGAACAATTATGCTAAATCTAGGAACCTATCGAAAGGCAGTCTCTGACTCTGTGGCCTGGATTACCACATCCAAAAGAAATAACGCTGCCAACTCTGCAAATACCCTGATAGTGTTTCCCAAAAGTTTGACAAAGAGGATTAGTTCGAGTGTTGCTAATGCTGCCCTGAGATTTAGAGCCCGGCGCCCTATCTCTATTACCATCCATGAACTTAGGAACAAGATCACTGGATGAAGAAGAAGCAGGAGCTGATGACTTAGGTTGAAATTGAGAACAGTTTCCTCTCTCTGACTTAGGCTGAGCGAAGTTGAAACTACCTGTCCCTGCTCTCTTATTCTGCTACTCCCTCATTTAATTTTTTGCTCTTATATCTATTGTACATGAGTCATAAGTCTGGCTATGTTCATGTCACTATTTAACATCGCACGCCTTCCCTCATAAACCACATTATCGTTCACCCCAAAAACAAACTTACTCATCTTAGCCCTGCTATCTGAAACAACATGAAGAGCATATCTGGCTAATTAAGTAAACTTAAGAGAATACTCTTTCATCGTCATGTTTCCTTGCCTGAGGTTGATAAATTCTACCACGTTAGCTTCTCTTAGATCTTGGGGAAAGAATCTATCTAAAAATGCAGTGACAAACTCCTCCCACTCAATGGGCCCTGCATCTACAACCCCCTCTGCTTTCCACTATTTAAACCATGTGTAAGAAATATCCTGCAACTGATATACAGCTATCTCAGCACTCTCAACAGCTGATACCGCCATGATGTTTGTAACCTTCTGAACCTGGTCAAGGAATTCTTGAGGATGCTCTTCTAACTTATACCCGAAAAAGAATGGAGGATTCATTTGGGTGATGTCCCGAATCCAGGCTGCAGCTGAATTGACCACTGGGTTGGTTAGAAAAATAGTTGATCGTTCATAGTGAACAACAACTGACTAAGCAAGAGTAGTAAATGCAGCTTTAAACTCTGCATGAGAGACATGCTCACCTAAATGATCTTCGTGTTGAGGGGTTGACTGATTCCCTATTCTATTCTTTGGAGGCATGTTCTGTAAATAGAAGAGTAAGGGATTACACAAAGAGATTTTCTTGAGATTATTCTCACTGGCACGATATGAATACTGAAGAAAATACGAAACTGTTCCTAAACATCTTATTGCCTCCTGCACATAAATGTGGCGCGCAACACACCTATGTAGAAGACTCTACTAGATGAGGCTTTCATACTACCTAGGATACAATTGAACCTTAGGCTCTGATACCAAGTTTGTAATGCCCCGACTCTGGTACCCGGAATGCTACGTAGTTCTCATGAACTCGAATGACCCCAAGCTAAATCATGACTGATATTTGTACCTATATATTGTATAACATCATGTAAAATATGAAAATAATAGACTGATACATGTCATAATGTTCAAAATGGATAAAACATAAAATCTGAGGATATAATATATCAATACAAAAACATGAACTGAAGTAAACTGTCTGAATATACTATAGTCTGAAAAGCCTCTTACTGACTGAACTGTCAGAATAACGAGTTGATGGGACATATCCCCAACTAGCTCCATCTACTGAAAGATAAACTAAAATTATAAGATAACTAATAATATCGTCCTTTAATGATGAGGAGTCACTTATAAATCTGTTTGATGAAATCTGGAGTGCTACTAATGCTCTAGAACTCGTGCTTCAGGACCTATGGTATAAAACACCATATCACAAATGCATCAGTATGAATGTGTGTTACGCATAATGCAAAGTCTTCAAATGCATGAACAATGTTAACTGACTATATAACACGAATGTAAAAATACATGCATTAATAAATGACTATAATGAATTTGTGATGATGCTGACTACTGAGTCTAAATACTGATAACATTAGTTACTAATAACTGATACTGAGCGACAGTATCTGACAGTGTAAGTTCTGATGGAACTAGCTGAGTTTTGTACTATTCTAAGTTGACTGTATCTGACAGTCCTGAATTATGTAGAACTATCTGACTTCTATTACTAAGATTGAGACTGAAACTCTAACTGTGGGAAGTAGTCATCTAACCGACATGCCCTAAATAAAGCAATATAGCTGAGTTGGGGTCCAATTTGTAACCCCTATTAGAAGGTTGTCAATACCACGCCATCGATAAGGAAAAGTTTTGAGTGACCCTCAACTGACAGATTCTCAAATAAGAATGGTGGGAACCCTCAACTGGAAGGTAAGCCTCATCATCAACCCTCAACTGGAAATTTAGATTTCTCAACCAACGCTGGCTATGTAGTTCTGGAATGCAAGGATTACTTCTAAGAATCACACCCTCTCCTGGCAGGTGAGTTCCCATCCTTGGGTTCACTCATTGCTAAATCCTAGTCCTATCTAAATAGACACTAAACATGATTAACTGAGCTAAACTGGACTGAGTTAACTAAGTTGTGTTTACTGAAAGAATACTACTGAGATTATTGAATTTCTGAGATCTCTGAGATTACTGGAATTACTGATTTTACTAAGTTTTCCTGAGTCATGAGACTGACTTAATTCTATGGATCATAGCTTGACTGAGAGTATCTTGAAAACATAACACTGATTTGAGGTATACTGCTAAATTTTCGGGAACAAGTACCCCCAGGATTCGATAGAAGGAATCGTATAAGGCATGACATTCTTGAATATATCACCAATATCAACAATCCACAAAATAATAAGTTGGGGATTTCATAAAGCACAGGGTTATCATAAACTTTTACATGGTAGGAATGCATATAATAAGTATCATAATTTCATAATCTAACACCATGAGTATTCCAAAAAACATCTACATTATACATCAATATCATGGGAGTCATTCGAACATAAGGGTAAAAGAGGCATATACCATATGGGTTATAATTAAGATATAATACACTATTTCTATCCTCATAGGAATTTTATCAAACACATTACTTGCACAACTTAGGGGATAGGTGAAATCATCAAATTACACGTTATGAACAACCCTATTCACGGATTTCAACTTTCATGCCAACGTCGTTTCATGAAAAACACGTAAAGATTCAAACTTGGAAATTGTACAATAAGATAAACATGGTTAGAAAATAACCCACAACATAAAAATCATGATTTATAATTTGAAATATGGTTCTTGATCTTTATGGATGAAAGGAATCCATAAATCTACACTATGCATACCTTGATGGACGATTCTTGAAAACAATTGGTGAAATTCTTGAAATTGGATCCTCAATTGGAAACCCTAAGCTTGTTCATGAGAGTAATGGAGAGAAAAAGCTATAATTTGGATGAAAAATAGTTTAATTATGTATTTTTGGGCTTATATAAGAGTGGGAAATTGACACTTTCTCTCTTGAGGATGCGGTCATTCAATGCAAAAAAATTGGGTGACGACGCTACAAGCGACTCGGTGCATTGATGGCATAGATGCTATAGTCGACGCTTTATCCCATAATCACGTCGAACCTCAGAAGTTTTAGCTCTGGAAGCCTGCACAAATGTTGACCAACTTGATTGGCGATGCAGCGTGCCAAAATATAAGACCCCGATTTTCTGAACCAGAATGCTACACGGTGCTTATGACCCCGAAGGACCATAAGCTAACCCATGACTAATATCTATACCTATACACTATATAATATACATGTAATAATGTGGAAAACATGAATATGTAGGCCACAAGGTTCAACTGAATAAAGGATCTATCAAAACATAACTTCCGTGTGGGTGAAAAATACCCAAAACAACTGAAGTGTGAAATAAATCTGAACTAAATCTGAAAGTCTCTAAGTATTGTCTGCATAAGGAGTTGAAGGAACATGTCTCTAACTAACTCCATAAATAAAAAAAATAACTGAAATAATAAATGAATCAGATCATATAGTCCTCGAATGAAAAGGACTCACTGCAAATCTGTATGCTGGATCGTGACTGCTACTGTTGGTCTAGAACTCGTGTCTCTGATCCTATGGTGTAACATGAAAAGAAAGCACCATAGCGCAAATGCGTCAGTAAAACTGGAGTACTAAGTATATGAGTGAGGTAGGCTAAATGCAAAGGGTTTACATGTATGAACAAGGCTAACTGACTGAATGATATGAACGTAAGAGTAAAAACATACATACATAGTAACTGAGATTATGACTACGTGATATCTAGATTTGTATGCTAATACATGGTTTACTGATAACTGACATGACTGAAACTGTAGTTCTGATACATGAGCGACTGTGTCTGACAGTCTTGAATCTGTTTGAACTATATGAGTTCCATACTATAACTGAATTTACTGTATCTGACAGTCTTGGTATACAGATATCTGAAGAACTATCTGAGTTCTTTTACTGATACTGAGTCTGAAAACTGTGGGAGGTAGTTGTTTTACCGACATTCCCCATATGCGCCATTATGGCTAAGATGGGGTTCAATCTCTGCCCTAACTAGAAGGGTGTCAATACCTCGCCACTAGTAAAGACAATGTGTGAGAAACCCTCATATAATAGGTAACTCTAGTAAGAATGGAGGGAACCCTCATATTACAGGTTAAACCACCTAATCCACTCTAATATAGAAGGCTACGATGTCTCAACCTATGCTTGCTACATAGTTCAGGAACGCAAGGATAACTGCTAAGAATCACACCCTCATATAACAGGTGAGTTCCCATCCTTGGGTTTACTCGGCGTTAACTCCTACTCCCATATGAAGATACTGATCATAATTTACTGACTGTGCATGGACTGATTAGCTGACTTCGATTGACAGGAAGAATAGTACAACTATCTGAGAATTTACTGAGATTATAAGATTTTTGAGGTTTCCTGAGTCACATGGCTGACTGAGTTCTATAGATCATGGATTGACTGAGATTATCATGACAACATTACATGGCTCTAGGAACACATCTATATTTTTTTTAACGAATACCCCCAAGACTCGATAGAAGAAAATCGACAGACATGACATGACTTGATCCTAAGATTGGAGTCCACAATTCATAATATCATAGGTAGGGGATAATATACCACATGTAGTTTTCAACATCTTGTGTATAGTAGGGAGTGCATGGAGTATATATATCATGTACATATTATATCACTCAATTATCATAAATGCTTTATACCACAACAATAGCAGCAAAACAATAGCATGGAACATATATAGATTGTATAGTTAACATAGACTTGTCATGTAGATAATATGGGACCATGTAAACATGAAATTACTAGCATTCTAAGCATTTCATCAAACACCTTGTATCCACTCTTTAAAGAATAGGTGTGTTCATAAATTTACATCACATTAAACCACCCAAATTCATGGGTTCCAACTACATAATTAAAACCTTCATGAAAATTAATCAAATCAGTACACTACAACATAATTACAACAACCAATATGAATACAATCATATCGACACAAAACATTCATGATTTAGTATTTAAAGATTAATTCTTGAACTCCACGGACGAAAAGACTCGGTGGATGAACACTACGCATACCTGACTCAAGGTTCTTGATGTTTTTGAACTTGAAGGATTTAAAATCCTTTAATTTTTAAGGATATTGGGTCTTGTTATTGGAGATTAAATTTAGAGAGAAACCGTAGTTTTTGTTTGTGAAATAATAAAGAGTAAAGTGGTTGAATTCGGAATCATCTGGGAATAAATAGGCGAGTGGTAAGTGACCAAACTACCCCTATTAAAATGGCGTGAAAGTGAACGTAATGTTGCATGTGATGACCCAACTGATGGTCCATCAGGAACCTGACGGTTCATCATTTTGGTCGCCATACGTGGACAAGAAATGGGGTTCACTAGATAAGAGTTGACGGCCTGGATGACAGTCCGTAAAAAATCTGACGGTCCGTCAACTCGTCCATCAATATTTTTCTAGAACGAGGACCTACTACCTTGGCTTTGATGGTCAAAGTGGTGGTCCATCACTTGTTTGGTAGTTCGTCAACTTGGACGTCGCACCTGGGCATTTCGGTTTGTTCTGAATAAAACATCCATAACTTCCTCGTCTGGTGTTGGAATTGGACAAAATTAGTATCATTAGAAAGTTAACTAAATTTCACACATGATAGAAAGTAGAAATATAAAAAATACCATGGGTACAAAAATAGATTTGTATTTCAAAGCAAGTACTAGAATCCATGAGATGATTTCTAGCTAGGAATAAGCACGGGTATTACAATATCTCTCCCTTGAGAACATTCGTCCTCGAATGAGAATGACTAAGAGGAAAAATAATAAATTAAAATGAACTAAACATGAGTGATTGATACATGACTTTATGACTGACAAGCTAAATATACTGAACTCATACACATCTGATGGATGGCTAACTGGTACATGAATATGTGACTAAGTGTTCTGATAAACTGAGTTTTTCAACACGAGAATGCATAGCTAATGCATGATTTTATAACTGAACTGATACATGAATGCATGACATAGTATGGAATAGTAGTAGATACCACGTTTATTATAGGAACATGAATATGACACTGAATAAGCTTAAGGTGAACTATTACCTTGAGCTTGATCTGAATTGGCAGATAAGAGGTAAGGATACTTTGTACGTATATCTACTTCTGTTTACCAAGTATCTCCCTCATGATATTGATTTTACCAAGGAATTTTAACTAGAGGGACTTCTTTGTTCCTTAATCAACGAGTCTGGTAGTCTAAGATTTTGACTGGAATCTCTTTGTAAGAGAGGTTGTTCTGAATGTTAATTCTCAGAATAGGGAGTAAAACTATTGGGTCACCTATGGACTTCTTGAACAAAGAGACATGGAAAATTGGATGAACGGAGGCTAGATCTGAAGGAAATTCGAGCTCATAAGCTACCTTGCCGAAGCCACTGATAATCCTGAAGGGACCAACATAGCAGGGACTGAGTTTTCCTTTCTTTCCGAACCTCTTCACTCCTTTCATAGGAGAGATCTTAAGATAGACATAGTCATTGACCTCAAACTCGAGATCCTTCCTACGAACATCCGTGTATGACTTTTGTAGGCTATGAGAAACCCATAGTCTTTCTTTGATCCATTGAAATTTCTCTAAGGAGTCGAACACTAAGTTCGGACCTATGACTGAGGTCTCACTAACTTCAAACCAACAAAATTAGACATCTACACCTCCTACCATAGAGAGCTTCGAATGGAGCCATCTAAATACTGAAATGATAGCTATTGTTCTATGCAAACTCGATCAAGGGAAAGTGGTCATCCTAACTTTCCTTGAAATCAATTGCACATGCCCTTAGCATATCTTCAAGAGTTTGAATGGTCCTCTCTACTTGACCATATATCTGAGCATGAAATACTGTACTGAGATGGACTGAGGTACCAAAACCCTTTTGGAAAACTTTCCAAAAGTGAAAGGTGAAATGGGTACCTCTGTCTGAGATGATGGATAATGGAACATCGTGTAATATGAACAACTCCCTAATATAGAGTTTGGCATAGTCCTCGGCTGAATAAAAAGTATGAACTGGAAAGAATGGACTGATTTGGTCATTCTGTATACAATGACCCAAACTGAATGATGTTGATGAAGAGTTCTAGGCAAACCCAACACGAAGTCCATCTTCACTTCTTCCCACTTCCAAGTAGGAATAGTAAACTCCTGCATGGAACCACTAGGTTTTTGATGCTCTATCTTAACCTACTAACATGTAGAGCACTTAGCCAAAAACTCTACAACACCTCTGTTTATCCCACTCCACCAATATATCTCCCATAAGTCGTGGTACATCTTAGTGTCCCTTTGATGAATAAAGTATCGCTCACGATGCGCTTGTCCAAGAATTGGCTGCCTCAAGTCATCAACACCTGGAACACACAGAAAACCCTGACAATGAAAAACACCATCTCCCCCTTTGGAGAAGACCTCTATCTTCTGATCTTGAACTAACTCTTTTAGCTTGAAAAGGCTAGGATATCTGTCTTGCTTCTCTTTCACCTCAGAAACTAGAGATGACTCTGAACTACTCTGAACACATACACCACCCTCTAAAGAGTCGACTAAGAGAACGCCTAGTCTGGCAAGCTGATGGATTTCTTGGTCTATGATTTTCTTGCTATCCTTAATGTGAGAAATACTACCCATAGAGAGTCTACTGAGAGCATCAGCCATAATATTAGCCTTGCTCGGGTGATAAAGGACACTCATGTCATAATCCTTCATGAGCTCTAAGCACCTTCTCTCATGACGATTGAGATCTTTCTAAGAAAAGACATACTGGAGACTCTTATGATCTGTTAAGACATCTACATGAACTCTGTATAAATAATGCCTTAAAATCTTTAAGGCAAATACTACGGCTGCTAACTCAAGATCATGAGTAAGATAATTCTTCCCAAGGGGATTTAACTATCTGGAGGCGTAGGCTATGAACATACCATGATGCATGAGGACACATCCTAAACCCACTCTGGATGCATCACAATACACTATGGACCCATCTGATCCATCTGGAAGAGCTAGAACTGGAGCTAAAGTGAGTCGAGTCTTCAATTCTTAAAAAATCTTCTTGCATGAATCTGACCACTAAAACTTGCCCTTCTTCTGAGTCAATTTGGACATGGAAGATACAATAGAAGAAAATCCCTTGACAAACCATCTGTAATAGACAGCCAAACCCAAGAAACTCCTGATATCTGATGGAGCTATGGGGCGAGGCTAGTTTCTTACCACTTTGATCTTCTGAGGATATACTCTAATGCCATCACCAGAAATAATATTGCCATGGAATGCTACTGATCTTAGCCAAAATTCAAACTTACTGAACTTGGCGAATAACTGATGATCCCTGAGAGTCTGAAGAACAATCATGAGATGGTCTGAATGATCACTGTCGGTGCGAGAATAGACGAGAATATCATCTATATAGACTATGACAAACATGTCAAAGTACTGCTTGAACACACGGTTCATCAAGTCCATGAAAGATATAGGGGCATTGGTAAGACCAAAGGACATGCATAGAAATTTGAAGTAACCATACCGAGTACGGAAAGTTGTCTTTGGGATGTCACATTCTCTAACTCTGAGCTGATAGTAGCCTGATCTAAGGTCTATCTTTGAGAAATAACTAGCACCTTGAAGTTGGTAAAATAATTCATCTATTCTAGGAAGCGGATACCTCTTCTTTACCGTGACTTTGGTGAGCTGACTGTAATTAATAAACATCCTAAGAGAACCATCTCTCTTGCGCACGAATAAGAACGGTGCACCCCATGGGGACACACTAGGCCTGGTGAATACATTATCTAAGAGATCCTTCAACTGATGTTTCAGTTCCTTGAGTTCTATAGGTTCCTTTCTATATGGAGGAATAGAGATAGACTGTGTATATGGGAGAAGGTCTATGCCAAAGTCTATTTCCCTTTCGGGAGAAATGACTAGAAGATCTTTGGGAAAGATGTCTGAATATTCATTAACAACTGGAACTGATTCAAGGCTAGGATATTTGTAACTGGAATCTTTATCATGCACGAGATAATACACACACTCCTTAGAAATTATTCTGCTTGCCCGAAGGTAGGAAATAAGGTGACCCCTGAAAGATGAAGTACTACCCTTCAACTCTAGGATGGGCTTAATCGGGATTTGAAATTAAACTATGTTGGTGCTGCAGTCAACTGTGGCATAGTAGAAATGTATCCAATCCATGCCGAGAATGATATCAAAATCAGTCATCTATAATTCGACTAAATCTGCTGATGTGGATTTCTGAAATATCATGACCGGAAATTTCATGTATATCCACTGGGCTATGCTGGTTTTACCCACTGAGGTAGAGACTAAAAAGGTCTCTGCAAAAATTTCGGGACTGATTCTGAAATCGCCTGCTATGTATGGAGTAACAAAAGACAATGATGCGCCTGGATATAGCAAAGTGTAAACATGAACATGGAAAATCTGTAACGTACAAGTAATGAGATCAGGAGTATTTTCCTAATCCTGTTGAGTCTGAAGAGCATAGAGTCTATTTGGGTGCAGCCAACTAGTAGCTTTGAAAGTGGAACCCTGATGGTTCAGGCGACTGGACTAAGCTGCGGAATGATTATGATGACCCTGAGGACCTGGCTGAGGACAGTCTCTAACTTTGTGGCATGGCTTGACCTAACCGAAACAAATGTTATGACCCACTCTACACACACCCTGATGGTACTTTTCACAAGTCTGACATCGAGGATATGTACGGGTATTGCTAACACTGTCCTGAGATTTAGAGCCTGGGGCTCGATCTCTGTTGCCGTCTCTGAATTTCAGCACTGGGGCACTGGCAGAGGAAGGAGTTAGAACTGCTGGCTTAGGCAAAAAATTGTGAACGATTTCCTTCTTTTGATTTGGCTGAGCAAAACTGAAACTGCCTGATCTTTCTCTCTTGTTCTTCCTCTCCCTAGCTCTAACCTTTTTCTCCTCTATCCGCTAGGCATGGGTCATAAGCCTGGCTAAAGTCATATCGTTATTCACCATCGCAGACATACACTCATTTACCATGCTATCACTCACCCCTGACACAAACTTACTCATCTTAGCCCTATTGTCTGCAACCACATAAGGGGCATATCTGGCTAGCTGAGTAAATCTTTGAGAATTCTCTCTAACTGGCATATTTCCCTACCTGTGGTTGATGAACTCAAGAACTTTGGCTTCCCTCAGCACTTGGGGAAAGAATCTGTCTATAAAAGCCGTGACAAATTCCTTCAACTAAATAGGACCTGCATTATCTAACCTCTCGAACTTCCACTATTTGTACCATGTGTGAGCAACATCCTGTAATTGGTATGCGGCTAACTCGGTACTCTGAACAGAAGTAACTCCTATTATATCAATGACCTTCTAGACTTGGTCAATGAACTCCTGAGGCTCTTCGTCAGACTTGGACCAGAAAAAAATGGAGGGTTCATTCTAGTAAAGTCTCGAATCCTAGCTACTATAAAATTGGACACTGGATTGGCCGGAATAACTGATGGCCGTTTATTCTGGGCAGCCATAGACTGAACAAGGGTAGTGAATGCGGCCCTAAACTCTGAATAAGAAATATGCTCTCCGAAAGGATCTTCTGGCGGAGGAGCTGGCTGGCTTCTTCTCTTTGGGGCCATATTCTGAAATAAAAGAGGAACGGATTAGACTGAGAGTTTAAATTGAGACTACGCTCACTAGCACGACATGAATACTGAAAGAAGAGAAACTATTCCTAAAAAATCTTATAGCCTCATGTACATAAATATGCTGCACAACACACCCATGTATAAGACTCTACTAGATGCGACTTCCAAACTTTCTAGGACTCTATTGAACCTTAGGCTCTGATACCAAGTTTCTAACACCCTAATTTTCTGAACTAGAATGCTACACGGTGCTTATGACCCCAAATGACCACAAGCTAACCCATGACAGATATCTATACCTGTACATTGTATAATATACATGTAATAATGCGGAAAATATGAATATATAGGCCATAAGGTTCAATTGAAAAAAAAGATCTATCAAAATATAACATCCGTGTGGGTGAAAAATACCTTAAAAAAATGAAGTCTAAAATAAATCTGAACTAAATATGAAAGACTCTAAGTACTGTCTGAATAAAGAGTTGAAGGAACATGTCTCTAACTAACTCCATAAACAAAAAAACTAACTGAAAGAATAAATGAATCAGATCAAATAATCCTTGATTGAAGAGGACTCACTGCAACTCTGTTTGCTGGATCGCGACTGCTACTGTTGGTCTGGAACTCAGGTCTCTAAACCTATGGTGTAACATGGATAGAAAGAACCATAGCACAAATGCATCAGTACAACTGGAGTACAAAGTATATGAGTGAGGTAGGCTAAATGGAAAGGGTTTACATGCATGAACAATGCTAACTGACTGACTGATATAAATGTAAGAGTACAAAAATACATACAGAGTAACTGAGATCGTGAGTACGTGATTTCTAGATCAATACGCTAATACATAGTTTACTGATAACAGACATGACTGAAACTGTAGTTCTGATACATCGGCAACAGTGTCTGATTGTCTTGAATCTGGTGGAACTATCTGAGTTACGTACTATAACTGAATTTGACTGTATCTGACAATCCTGATATACTGATATCTAAAGAACTATCTGAGCTTTTTTACTAAGAATGAGTCTAAAAATTGTGGTAGGTAGTTGTTTAACCGATATGCCCCATATGTGCCATTATGGCTAAGCTGGGGTCCAATCTCTTCCCCGACTGGAAGTGTGTCAATACCGTGCCACTGGTAAGGACAACGTGTGTGCAACCCGCATATCATAGGTAACTCTAGTAAGAACGGTGGGAACCCTCAAATAATAGTTTAAGCTACCTAATCCACCCTTACATAGTAGGCTACGATGTCTCAACCTATGCTAGCTACATAATTCAGGAATGCAAGGATGACTGCTAAGAATCACACCCTCATATAACAGGTGAGTTCACATCCTTGGGTTCACTCGGTGCTAACTCTTATTCCCATCTAAAGAGACTGATCATAATTTGTTGACTTTGTATGGACTAACTAACCAACTTCTGTTGACTGGACGAATAGTACTACTATCTAAGAATTTACTGAGATCATGTAATTTCTGAGGTTTCCTGAGTCATATGACTGACTGAGTTCTATAGATCATGGCTTGATTAAGATTATCATGACAACATGAGATGGATCTAGGCACACATCTATACTTTTTAGGTATGAATACCCCCAGGAGTTGATAGAAGAAAACTGACACATAAGACATGACTTGATCACAAGATTGGAGTCCACAATTCATACTATCATAAGTAGGGGATAATATACCACATGTAGTTTTCAACATTTTGTGTATAGTAGGGAGTGCATGGAATATATATATCAAGTACACATACTATCACTCAATTATCATAAATGCTTCATACCACAACAACAAAAACAATACAATGGCATGGAACTTATATTGAATTGTATAGTTAACATGGAATTGTCAAGTAGATAATATGGGACCATGTAAACATGAAATTCCTAGAATTCTAAGTATTTCATCAAACACCTTGCATGCACTCTTTAAATCATAGGTGTGTTCATAAATTTACATCACATTAAACCACCCAAATTCATGTGTTCCAACTACATGATCAAAACATTCCTGAAAATTTATCAAATCATTACTTTATAGCATAACCACAACCACCAATATGAATACAATCATATAACCACAAAAAAATCATTATTTAGTATTTAAAAATTTATTCTTGAACTCCACGGACGAAAGGAATCCGTGCATGAACACTACGCATACCTGACTCAAGGTTCTTTCTGTTTTTGAACTTGAAGGATTTGAAATCCTTTGATTTTTGAAGAAGATTCGGTATTGTTGTTGGAAATTAAATTTAGAGAGAAACCCTAGTTTTAGTTTCTGAAATAATAATGAGCAAAATGGTTGAATTCGGACTCATCTGGGTCTACATAGGCGAGTGGTAAGTGACCAAAATACCCCTGTTAAAACAACCTGGAAGTAAACTGAACATGGCATGTGATGAACCGACTGACAGTCCGTCAGGAACTTCATGGTCCATTATTTCGACTGTCATACGTGGATAAAAAATAGAGTTCATTGGAAAAGTGTTGACGGCCTGGAGGATGGTCTGTAAAAATCTGACGGTCCATCAACTCATCCATCAATCCATATCCAGAACATGGCCCTACTACCTTGGCTGTGACGGTCAAAGTGGCGGTCCGTCAGTTGTTTGGCGGTCCTTCAACTTGGACGTCGCACCTGGGCGTTTTGGTTAGTTCTAAGTAAAATATCCATAACTTCCTCGTCTGGTGTCCAAATTGGACAAAATTGGTATTGTTAGAAAGTTAACTCAATTTCCCACGTGATAGAAAGTAGAAATCTCAAAAATACCACAGGTACAAAAATAGATTTGTATTTCAAAGAAAGTACTAGAATCCTTGAGATGATTTTTAGCTAGGAATAAGAACGGGTATTACACAAAATCCCATTGATCCACTATTTTGGGACACCGAACATGATCTGAAAGTGTTCCAAAAAATCCAAAACTTGTCCTAGAACACCTATTGACCTCCATGATCATGAATTAATTAAAATATGACACATTAAAGGACGTTAAGATAGAGAGATAATATTTCCAACTTTTGAAGGCCCAAAATAGGCTAAGTCTGGGAACTTTGTTAGAATTTTCCAAGTCTGGGACCGCATGACAAGCTTAAAGGATTAAATTAAGCTTAGAAGTATTGCAGAGTCTTACAATATCTCCCCCTTGAGAATATTTGTCCTTGAATGAGACTGACTGAAAGGGAAGAAAAAATAAACTAACGTAAATACGGAATATGAGCAACTAAAACATGGTTACATGACTGACATGACTGATTGCTGAATACACCATACTAATCATGCATAGATGATGCATGTGTAACTGATTCATGAATGCATTACTGAGTGTTCTGATGAACTGTGTTTCTCACAATGAGAATGTATATCTGATGCATGATTATACGACTGAACTAATACATGAATGCATGATTGAATATGCAATGGTATTTAATACAAAGTTTATATTGGAATTATGAACATGAAATGGATACCAAGTTGTACCTAAATTTTGAACATAAAACTTAAAAGGTTAAGGAGAACTGTCACCTTGAACTAGATTTGAGTTAGAATAGAAGAGGTAAGGGTGCTTGGTTTACATGTCTGCTTCTTCTTCCCAAGTAGCTCCCTCAATGGACTGATTTCGCCTAACAAGTTTGACTAAAGTGACTTATTTATTCCTCAGTCTATGAGTCTGATAGTCAAGAATTTCGACTGGAATCTCTTCATAAGAGAGGCCGTTCTGAACATCTATGCTCTGAATAGAGACTATAACTATTGGGTCACCTATGCACTTATGTAAACTCAATCAAAGGCAAGTGGTCATCCCAACTACCCTTGAAATCAATTACGCACACCCTTAGCATATCTTTTATAGTCGGAATAGTCCTTTTTGCTTGACCATATTTCTGAGGATGAAAGGTTCTACTTAGCCAAACTTGGGTACCAAGACCCTTTTGAAATGCTTTCCAGAAGTGAGAGGTGAACTGAGTACCCATGTCAGAGATAATAGATGAAGGAACACCGTACAATCTGACAAACTCTCTGATTTAGAGTTTGTCATAATCCTCGGTTGAATAAGAGGTATGGACTAGAAGAAAATGAGCCAATTTGGTCATCCTATATGGAATGACCCAAACTAAATCATGTTGATGATGAGTACGAGGCAAACCTATCATGAAGTCCATGTTGACTTCTTCCTACTTCAAAGTAGGAATACTGATCTCCTGCATGGACTTACTAGGCTTCTGATGCTCTATCTTAACCTGCTGATATGTAGAGCACTTATCCACAAACTCTGCAACATCTCTCTTCATCCCACTCCACCAATAGATCTCTCGCAAGTCAGGGTACATCTTAGTGTCCCCTGGATGAATTGATTAGATCGCACCATACGCTTCTGCAAGAATTCATTGACTCAACACATCTACCCCTGGCACACAGAGAGGACCCTAAAAATGTAAAATACCATCTCTCCTTTGGGAGAAAACCTCTACTTTTTTATCCTCGACTGACTCTTTAAACTTGACAAGATTGGGATCTATATCCTGATTTTCTTTCACCTCGGAAGCTAGAGATGATTTTGAACTACTCTGAATCGATATATTAGCCTCTACTTAATCAACTAGTCAGACACCTAGTCGGGTAAGCTGATGAACTTCCTGAGGTAACTTCTTCTTACTTCTCTCAACATGAGAAACACTACCCATAGATAGTCGACTGAGAGTGTCGGTCAACTACATTAACCTTGCTCGAATGATAAAGGACACTCATGTCAAAATCTTTGAAGGTTTCTAACCACCTTCTCTGATAAAGAATGAGATCTTTCTGAGAAAAGACATATGGAAGGATCTTATGATCTGTCAACACATCTACATGAAAACCGTAAAAATAATGCCTCCAAATCCTTAAGGCAAATACTATGGCTGCAAACTCAAGATCACTAGTTGGATAATTCTTCTCATAAGGTTTAAGCTATCTGGAGGCGTAGACTATGACCTTACCATGCTTCATGAGGACACAACTCAAACTTACTCTGGTTGCATCACAATACACTATTAACCCATCTGAACCATCTGGAAGAGCTAAAACTGGGGTTGAGGTGAGTCGAGTCTTCAACACCTAAAAACTTTCTCGCGAGGATCAAACAACTTAAACTTGACTTTCTTTTGAGTAAATCTGGACGTAGGGCATGCAATAAAAGAAAATACCTCAACAAACCATTGGTAATAGACAACCAAACCCAAGAAACTCCTAATATGTGATAGAGAGACAAGGCGAGGCCAATTTCTTACTACTTTAATCTTTTGAGGATCTACACAAATGCCATCACAGGGAATGATATGACCAAGGAATTCTACTGGCCTTAGCCAAAATTCACACATACTGAATTTGGAGAACAACTGATAATCTCTGAGAGACTAAATCACGATTATGAGATAGTCTACATGATCACACTCACTACGAGAATAGACAAGGATTTCATCTATGAAGACTATGAAGAACATGTCCAAGTACTTCTTTGACACACGGTTCATAAAGTCCATGAAATCTACTGGGGCATTAGTATGACCAAAGGATATGACTAGGAATTTGAAGTGACCATACCGAGTACGGAAGGCAATTTTTGGAATGTCACAATCTCTGACTCTAAAGTGATGATATCCTGATGTGAGGTCTATCTTAGACAAATAGCTAGCACCCTGAAGTTGGTTAGACATGTCATCAATTCTGGGAAGTGGATTATTGTCCTTGACTGTGACTTAATTGAACTGACGGTAATCAATGCATATACTAAGAGAACCATCTTTCTTTTACATGAATAAGACTGGTGCACCCCACGGGGAAACACTGGGTCTGATGAATCCCTTATCCAAGAGTTCCTTCAGTTGTTCTTTCAATTCTCTGAGTTTTTCAAGTACCATTCTGTATGGAGAAATAGATATAAGGTGAGTATCTGGAAGAAGATTAATGCCGAAGTCTATTATCATTATAGGAGGAATTCATGGAAGATATTCGAGAAAGACATCTAATATTCATTCATGAATGGAATTAATTCAAAGATGGGAGTTTTGAAACTAGATTCCTTAACATGAACAAGGTTATACACACATCCCTTAGATACAATTTTCCATGCCCGAAGGTAGGAAACAAGTTGACCTCTGAAAGCTGAAGTATTACCCCTCCACTCTAGGACATTTTTATTCAAAAATTAAAATTGGACAATTTTTTTTTAGCAGTCGACAGTAGCATAGTAGGAATGAAGACAATCTATGTCGAGAATGACAGCAAAATAAGTCATCTATAATTCAACTAAATCTGTTGAGGTAACTTTCTGAAATATCATAACAGGACAGTTCCTGTATAACTGTTGGGCTATGATATTTTTACCCATTGGGGTAGAGATTGAGTGGGGCTCTGCTAAAATTTCAAGACTGGTTCTAAAATCAACTGCTACATAAGGAGTAACGAAAGACAAGGAAGCTCCTGGATCTAGCAAAACGTAAATATACAAGTGAAAGATCTGTAACATACCAGTAACCATATTAGGGGAATTATCCTAATCTTGTTAGGACTAGAGAGCATAATGTCTATTTGGGTGTTGCCCACTAGTAGCACTATAAGTGGCACCCTGCTGATTTGGGCGATCGAACTGAGCTAAGGAATGGTTCTGCTGACTCTGGGAACCTATATGAGGGTAGTCTCTAACTCTGTAGACTAGCTTGCCACATTCAAAACAAATATCTCTACCAGGTCTTCAAATACCCTGATGGTGTTTGCCACAAGTTTGACAAAGAGGATTAGTTCGGGAATTGCTAACGTTGCCCTGAGACATAGATCATGGCGCCCTATCTCTATTACCATCCTTGAACTTAGGAGTAGGAACACTGGTTGAAGAAAGAGCTGGAACTAATGACTTTGGATAAAACTGAGAACGATTTCCTCCATTTGACTTAGGCTGAGCAAAGTTGAAATTACATGTCCTTGCTCTCTTATTTTTATTCTCCCTCATCTTAATCTTTTTTCTCTTATATTGGTTGCGCAAGAGTCTTAAGTCTGTATATGTTCATTAAAAAATTTAACATCGTGGACCTACACTAATTGACCACACAATCGTTCACCTCAGAAACAAACTTACTCATCTTGGCCCTGCTATCTGATACCACATAAGGATCATATCTAGCTAATTGAGTAAACTTAAGAGAATACTCTTTCACCGACATGTTTCCCTGCCTAAGGTTGATAAATTCTAATACCTTAGCTTCTCTCAGCTCTTGGCAAAAGAATATATCTAAGAATGCAGTAACAAACTCCTCCCACTCAATGGGCCCTGCATCTACATCCCTGTCTGCTTTCCATAGTTTGAACCATGTGTGAGAAATATCCAACAATTGATAGGAAGATAGATCAGTACCCTCAATAGCTAACACCCCCATGATGTTTGTAACCTTCTGAACCTGGTCAAGAAATTTTTGAGGATCCTTTTCTGACTTAGTCCCAAAAAAGGATGGAGAATTTATTTGGGTGAAGTTCTAAATCCTGGCTGCAGTGGAATTGGCCACTGGGTAGGCCGGAATGATAAATGGTTATTCATTCTGAATAGAAACTGACTGAGCAAGAGTAGTGAATTCATCTTTGAACTCTGCATGAGAGACATGCTCACCTAAAGAATCTTCAGGTTGAGGGGCTGACTGATTTCCAGTTCTCTTCTTGGGAGGCATATACTATACATGGAAGAGAAAGGGGTTAAACTGAGAGATTAGCTTGAGATTATGCTCACTGGCACGACATGAATACTGAAAAAATGGGAAACTATTCCTAAACATCTTATAGCCTCCTGCACATAAATGTGGTATGCAACACACCCATGTATAAGACTCTACTAGATACGGCTTTCAAACTTCCTAGGATACTATTGAACCTTAGGCTCTAATACCAAGTTTGTAACACCCTAAATTTGGTACCCAGAACACTACACGGTGCTCATGACCCCAAAGGACCACAAGCTAACCCATGACTTATATTTGTACATGTATACTGTATTACATCATGTAAAATACAAAAATAATAGACTAATACATGCCTTAAGTTTTAAAATGGATAAAACATAATATCTGAGGGTAGAATATATCAATACCAAAACATGAACTGAAGTAAATTGTCTGAACATACTCTACTCTAAATATCCTCTAACTGACTGAACTATCTAAATAAGGAGTTGATGGGACATATCCCCAACTAACTACATCTACTGAAAGCTAAACTGAAATAATGAGATAAATAATAATATCATCCTCGAATGATGAGGACTCACTGCTAAATCTGGTTGCTAAAATCTGGAGTGCTACTGGTGCTTTAGAACTCATGCTTCTAGACCTATGGTATAAAACACCATAGCGCAAATGCGTTAGTACAATTGAATGTACTCGTATACATGTCAAGTATACTAAATGCAGAGGGTTTAAATGTATGAACAATTCTAATTGACAGTATTACATGAACGTAAGAATACATGCATGAATAAATAATTGTAACTGAATTCGTGATGATGCTGACTATTGAGTCTGAATATAATAACATGAGTTACTGATAACTGATTTTGAGTGACTGTATCTGATAGTGTATGTTCTGATGGAACTAGCTGAGTTCTGTACTATTTTGAGTTTACTGTATCTGACAGTCCTGAATAATATAGAACTATGTGAGTTCTATTACTAAGACTGAGACTGAAACAGTAACTGTGGGATGTAGTCTTCTAACCTACATTCCCCAAATTAAGCAATATAGCTGAGTTGGGGTCAACTCTATAGCCCAATTAGAAGCGTATCAATACTGTGCCACTAGTAAGGACAAGCTGTGAGTGACCCTCAACTGGCACGTACTCAAATGAGAATGGTAGGAACCCTTAACTGGCTGGTAATCCACCTCATCAACCCTCAACTGGAAGGTTAGATGTCTTAACCTACGCGGGCTACGTAGTTTTGGAATGCAAGGATTACTTCTAAGAATTAGACCCTCTACTTCCAGGTGAGTTCCCATCCTTGGGTTTACTCAGTGCTAAATCCTACTCCCATCTGAATAGACACTAAACATGATTAACTGAGCTTAACTGGACTAAGTTAACTGAGTTTTGTTGACTGATGGAATACTACTGAGATTACTGAATTTCTAAGATCTCTAAGATTACTGGAATTACTGAGTTTTCCTGAGTCATGAGACTGACTGAATTCTATGGATCATGGCTTAACTGAGAGTATCTTGAAAACATGACACTAATTCTAAGAATACAACTAAATTTTCCGGTATAAGTACCTCCAGGACTCGATAGAAGAAAACTAACAAGGCATGACATTCTTGAATACATGACCAACATCAACAATCCACAATATAATAAGTTGGGGATTTCATGAAGCACAGGGTTATCATAAACTTGTACATGGTATGAATGCATATAATAAGTATCAAAATTTCATACTCTAACATCATGAGCATTCAAATAAATATCTACATTGTACATCAATAGCATAGGAGTCATTTGAACATAAGGGCAAGACAAGCATTTATCATATGGGTTACAATTGAGATATAATACACCATTTCTGTCGTTACAGGCATTTTATCAAACATCTTACATGCACAACTTAGGTAATAGGTGAAATCATCAAATTACACATTATGAACAACTCCATTCATGGATTTCAATTTGCATGCTAACGTAGTTTCATGAAAAACCCATAAATATTCCAACTTAGGAATTCGTACAACAAGATAAAAATTGTTACAAAATAGGCCAAAATATAAACATCATGATTTATAATGTGAAATAGGGTTCTTGAGCTTTATGGATGAAAGGAATCTATAAATCAACACTATGCATACATTGGATGGAATATTCTTGAAAACCTTTGGTAAAATTCTTGAAATTGGATCCTCATCTACAAACCCTATGCTTGTTCTTGAGAGTAATAGAGATAAACCACTATACTTTTGATGAAAAATAGATGAATTACGAGTTTTTAGGCTTATATAGGAGTGAGAAATTAACTTTTTTTCCCTTAAGGATGAAGTCATTTAATGAAAAAAAATTGGGTATCTATGCTACAAGCGACGCGGCGTATTAATGGCTTAGACGTTATACTCTATACGTCGCACGATGATCGCACCGAGCCTCAGAAGTTTTGGCTTTGGCGTCCTGCACAAATGTTGACCAACACGATTGGCAATGTGGCGCGCCAAGATCGCATTGGTCCTCTATTTTAGGACTCCAAACATGATCTGAACATGTCCTAAAAAATACAAAACATGTCTGGGACCACATATTGACTTCCCTGATCATGAATTAATAAAAATACGAGCCATTAAAGGACGTTAAGCAGGAGAGATAAGATTGCCAACTTTTGAAGGCCCAGAATTGGCTAAGGCTGGGAACTTGGTTAGAACTTTCTAAGTCTGGGACCCCATAAAAACTTAAAGGACTGAACTAAGCTTAGAATTTTTGCAAGGTCTTATAGATGCCCGACCCATTCTTATCTCAGTGCAACTTTTCATACTTCAGTCATCACGATATCTACTTATGCCTTATATGTCTGCTCCGTGATCATGGCTCATATTCATGCACTTTGTATAGAATCATGTACGCTTCCAAATCCTTGTATGAGAAGTTCTAGTTCACTCAAAAGTATGAATCATACTACTTGAATTTATGAACTCCAAACTCAGGTCATTCAGCTCATGACTAATGAACTAATATTTTATAGTATGTTCAATTCCAGGTACTCATGTTACAATCTTAATGATCAGTGAAATTCAGATCATGTCTTGTATGTCCTCAATTTTGATCACCTTAATGAATTCATGCTTTTGATACTTATTACACAAGCTTCAGTTAAGTTCCAAGGTTATGCATAGTTTTCTTTCATGCTTCAGGTCCTCGTGTTCTAACCTTTTAGTGACCTCTCCTTCTATCAAGGAAGTGGAAATGAAAATAAATTAGTGATCAATCGTGTAATGGTGGGAGAGTAAATATTTCTTATTGAGGAAAGATTGTTACATGCTTGTTGTATCTTAGGCTATATGCGTAAAGGATGGTTGAGGTAGAAAATTTGATATATGTCATATTTAGTTGAGAATTCCATGTGTGTCTTCTTAAGAGTAGTGCAAGAAATCTTTTTGGGATAGCTGTTTAAAGAATATAAGAAAGATGTTCTTATGGTTGTTTGCCTAGAAGTTCATATGTGATTATAATGATAGGCTTGAATCACATGTTGGTATATAAGTAGATGGGTGCATTGTACGCTAGTGAATTCCTAGTAAGAGATTGAACTTAGTTGTTGAAGTGGTAAGAGGAATTATTAATGAGATTAAAGAATTGAAACATGCATGGGGTATCGAATTCATAGTTTAGACTAGTATTATGGTGTTATCTGCAGTGTTTATTGAGTTAGTCTTGAACAGGGTGAGAGTGTGTAGTTCAAATAAGACTTTGGCTAGAGTGTGACTATAATTAGAATTTAGTAGTTACCTTTCTTAAGGCTTGGTTATTGTATCCTAGATAATGTTGCACAAGACTATATTCCATGTTATAGAGTTATAACCACGTTAAGATTCCTTACTCAGAGATCCTATACATATATTTCCCAAGAAATCTTTTGTCCCCAATCTTATAAGGACTTCTTGCAAAGAGTGTCAAAGAAATACTACAGTTAGGTATAAAATTTTCTGCAACACCCCGTGTTTCGAACTAGAATGAAAACCATCATTTCTATGTGTAGATGATCCAAAAGCCATAAATCCTATACAAAGTTCTCATGTTAATCAATTATGTAGTGTGGTAACCATTTAAGCATGAATTGAGATCATAAAGGTCCCTTAACTCAAGGTCAAGTTGAAATTTTTCCTATTGTTCTAGTTTTAGTGAACGTCAAAACTTGAGTCAATTTCAATCAACCATATCTCCTCATATATATCGAACTGGGTGGCCTACTATATATCAAATCAATGATTTTCGAATTACCTTTCCAACGATATCAAATTCGCCTAAAACGGACACTCTGAAGAAGTTAGAGCATTTTTAGTGTCAGTGTTCCCAATTGACTGGCCACCGTGTCGCGATGAGCCATAAATTCACAATTGTCAATTCCAGTAGCTCACCGCAATTTTCAGCACGTCGTGGTGAAGCTTTATACGAAGTTCCAGTCCCGGATTTTAAATTTCCAAGGCCAAATTCAACATTTCCCGTGGCCCCAGACCCATCCAAACATAGGATTTAATCCCCAATACAGCTAAATACATACACTTTTACCAAAATTCATCAAGAACTCTCCCTAGGGTTTCAAATTCAAAACCAAAATATCTCAAGATTCAATCGTGGGTTTTCAAAAGCGATTGAAGATTTGAAATTTCCAATCCGTAAGCTTCAATAATTACCTATTATATTCCGGAATTAAGGTACGCGGGATTTTCCTAAAATCTCATGGGTATAGAAATCATGTTTTAAGAATGGGGTTTTAAAGTTTATAAATATAATCATGTTTTAGAATTTTTGACGGTATTATTTTCGTCTATAGGCCTTTCCCCCAAATTAATTTAAAATTATGTATATATATATACGTATGTGTTCAAGAATGGTTATTCAATTGAGAGCATGAATTATAATGAATCCCTCTCTTGTTATGAGTTTTCCCATCTTCGTATGAAATAAATTGTTTGGAATGCGTTTGAAGAGCATGATATGAAATACTTTGACTTTTGCTATGTTTTAAATATGTTTTTTGAATATGAAAGAGAGGGTTGTGAATGTTGAATATACATATAATGAAACAGTGCATGGTTTTTCCAAAAGTACATGACCAACAGATGTTTGAAGTATTCTTGCATATTATTGACTTGTGTTTTTACAACATAAAATCTTTTATACTATTTGCATGATTGGGTGGTCTAAACTGTGTTTTAATGAAAGAATTAGGCATGATGCATTATGGCTCAGAAATAGGACTTGCAAGTCTTGGTGTGACGACACCAATTCAGATTAAGCCATGGTAATTCAGAACAAATTTAATGCATGTTTGAAATCAGACTTTTAATATGTTGAAACTAGAAACATGCATTATTTAGAAAAGCATAAAATTGGGCATAAAGAGAGTTTAGGTGGTTCCTCGAAGAAGGAGTGAGTATTAAACAATTCATCACCCAAAACCATGATTTGTTGATCTGGGTTTATTTATTACGCTAGCATAGAGCCCCGTGCCATATAAGATTTAGGAACTCCAACCCTTGCGGCATACTTGGATTGGGGGCTTCCCCGCTGAGTCAATGGCGGATTTCATACCGCCCGTGGAATATCAGAATTGTAGGGGAGTGCGACTTAACTCAAAAGTAATAAACGGATCAGAACTTGCATTGACAGGCAGGTTACATATTTTTCAGAAATGTGCCCATGTGTTTCGAAAGCCACTTGATGTATACTGTTTTGACAAAGTTGTTTCCCAAACTATTTTATTTACATATAAGCATTATTTTAGATTTCTTTGCATACCAGTAGATCTGTATTGACCCCCCCTCCCTCCTCCCTCTAGGTTCTGAGGCTCAATCTGGGGTCCCAAAAAGGTAGTAGATTCATCAGACATAGTTGTAGTGATTAGTTGGTGAGCCTTCTCTATTCCAGAAGGCCCGTCTTTCAGATTATGTCCCTTATTATCATTTTTGTCTACTGGGGCCTCATCCCAGTTTTTAGGCAATTGTCAGATTTTCCTGTACTAGAGATTTCGCGGACTGAGTCATATGTTATTTAAATAAAGTTCCACTACAGTTTCCATACTGATGTTGAAATTAGAATTTGACCATGTTTCTATAGCTGATTATGTTTCTGCATCTTTTTTATTTATATGAATATTTTGCGTGATTACCAGATAGAAAAGGGGATTTCGGGCCTTCATGGTTCAGGAAGTCCGTCACGGCTAGGCCTTTGCGTCGTGACATACTTGGTATCAGAGAACAGTTCATGGCCCAGGGTGTCTATGAAATCACGTCGGGTAGAGTCTTATTTATGGGTGTGTAGTGCGCCATGCTTATAAGTAGAAGGCTACTAGGCGTTTAGGAATATTTCCCTTTCTTCATGTTTTAGTTCATGCTATTGAGCCAGAATGTTCCTCTTCTATAGTCTAATTCGTTCTATGGTGTCGCCCATACGAAAGTAAAGCTATCCCAATTCTTTCCTTACTTTAATATGCCCAGATATGTCTCATTATTGGGATGATTCAGGTGCAGAAGTTTACAATCTAAATGGTATGGTCCTTTCTGGTTGAGCCAAATAAGAGTTTAAAATTTGTGCAAGAACTTTAGAAGAGTCCCTTAGTTCCTCAGAGTGTATTGATTTTGGTGTGAACTTTGATTCTGATGAAATCATGCTTTTTGTCCTAAGGTATTAAGAGTATTCCATCTCTTTTCAAAATTTATATTGCAAATGTCATGCTTAAGAGTGAATGATGTGTAGTAGAATGATGGAACCGTATTTCCACCCGAGTAGTAGTATAAGTTAAGTGTCAGTGTCATGACCTATTGGTAGTGATGTTGGACCAAGAAGTTGGTGTTGTGAAGTCACAAGTTAGAAGTCAGAGTGAGGGTGACTTGTGTGTAAATAAACATTTTATTTGAATAACCAATGTTTGAAGATGATTTACCACTTCATAGTGATAGGCTAAGGTGGTAGCTAGTAGCAAGTCTGGATTGTATGGTAGTCTGTGGGGGAAGTGTTTGACTCGGATTTTTTTTATATAGAGTAAGATGTGTATTCTTAGATCATTGAATATTGTGTGTCAATTTTCTATCTCTTGTAATATGTAATCTTGTTATCATAGTGTTTTAGAAAAAAAATCAAAGTTTAGTAAAGCCGTGTGGGGATCTTTCGAATCACTTGCATAGTTTCTTCGTTATTCATTTCATTTTCTTTTTCAAAACACAAAAAAAAACAAAGTCTAGTGAAGCCGTGTGAGGCCTACTTCGATTCACTAGCAACTTCTGTTCAATTTGTTGTTCTTGTGTGGTTTAATATCTGTATAGCTGAATCTGTTTGCATGAGATTGTGTTGGTAAAGAGGTGATTCATCCTTGTGTGTTAGTTTAGTAGAAGGTAGAGAAGAATTTGTTAGCCAGGGTGATTTGTCGGTTGCTTGAAGTGTGAAAATGGCTATATTAGCCAGTAAGTAATAATTATAGACTTATTGATGTAGTGGAAATTGAGGGTAGTCTAAATGTATGATTGAGTGAGTAAGTATGAGGTTAGAAATCCGTATAAGTAGATAATATTATATGAGGCTATAAAATCAGATTAAGGTTGATCATGTTTAATATGTGACCTTACCCCTTGACCCTTTTTCGTTGGTAGTTGTAAACTAGTACTACTTATGAGAAGGTATTTAGCAGATTTTGAGGTATTGGGATAGAATGTTCTAATTTGATGGATTAGTATATTATGTTGCATTCATCATTGGTGGTAGATGATTGATGCTAAACTGTCGACTTGAATTTAAGTGTAGAATGTGGTGGTAAAATAGTGGAATGAGATTTATGATGTATATTTTGTGGAATATATTAGTAGTCTTTGTGTTGAGATAGTACGTGCTAATGAGTTATGATAAGGAAGACCGTACGGTCAAGATTGATTATTGTTGTTACGATGTTCTAGTGTACTAGTATTTCTAGATGTTTATTTCATCGTTTCCAAGTGAGAATCATGTGTAAGGTTGGATTGCAAAATCATGTTTAGCACTAGACATTAAGTTTTGAATAGTTGAAGTCCATGAAGGTGGATGTGATGATTTCTTGTTTAATGATGCTAGTTATACGGAAGTAATCTAATAGGATTGAACGGTGTATGAAATGGCTCAAGTTTAAGTTGATTCATAATGAAGTATAATGTTGTAGGTATGATGTGTAAGTATGCCCAAGGTGATATGGAGTTGTGGCATTTCTCTAAGACTAATACATGTTGCATACTACTAGATGGAGAAAGACTTGTAGATGTTATATGGGCTCTAAATAGCTAGGTTATTGATAGTGTTGAGCCTTTTTATATGATATTGATTCTCATAGTAATGAAACATAAGTTTGGAGTCGCGATATTTGTACGCTATGACGGAAGTAGTATGGTTCATCAGAGGCTTGGTGGTATCCATTCTAAGTGTTAGAATCTAAGTTTGAGTTCTTGAAGATTGAGCTAATAGAAATAAGAGTTGAAGTGCTAGAGGGTGTACACTCCAACTATAGGGATACTTATGAAGATCCGAAGTAAGCAAGTGTTCCAGTATTATGTGATGACTATAGAAAGATAGAGTGTATCTTGGATGATAGTATTAATATTGGGTTTTCCACTTCCAGGTGTAGTCAATCGGATTAAGTTCTTTGATATGCATGTAATGTCATATTCCAGACCCCAGAGTGCAGTAAGAATAGTTTAGTTTAGAGTCTAGTAAGGGATCTCACAAACTTCAGATTATGGCTTGAATCTAAGGGGGAGATGATAGAATCAGTAACCAGGTCGAGCTCCCAAATTCTAGTAGTGATGGCAGTATGATATAGAACATCAAAAAGTGAAGGCGAGACACAACCCATTCTTATCTTAGTGTTTTTCAGTTACCCCAATACCTACTCATTCGTTATGTTTCAGTCTCATGATCATAGTTCCTGTTCATGCCTAGGATACAGAATCATTTGCTCTTCCAGTTCCTAAATGAGGAATTCTAGTTCATTCAGTAGTCGGGAACACATTCCATAAGTTATGGACTCCAAATTGAGGTCATGTAGCTCACGACTCATGTACTCATGCTTTATAGTGTGCTCAGTTCCCATAATTCATGATATACTCTTTATGATTGACGAAATTGAGCTTATAGTTATGTATGCCCCAATTCAGATCACTTTGATTAATCCCTGATGTTGATTTGTTATTCCTTCGACCTCAGTTAAGTTTCAAGTTTCATATAATATCCTTCCTTTCTTCAAGTTCTTATGTTCTAACCTTTTAGTGACTCCTCCTTATGCGATGATAGTGGTGATGAGTAAATATTCTTGTCAATGAAATATCATAGAATGCTTGTTTTAGATAAGGCCATAAGTGTGAAATAAGGTTTGGGGCCAAGTCTTTGATAGATGTGATGGTTAGTGGTGTGTTTATGTTCCTGGGGTAGCGTGTGGGAGTTATATTGATAGTGGATTAGAGAATATGTGAAGTATGCCCATATGAGGATTACAATTTGAATCAACGAGTATGGTATTTAAAGGGAATAATATAGTTAAAGAAGCATTCGAGAAGTGCGCTAAGCTTGAAAGTAAGAAGTTGCATTGCCTAAGGCCTGGTAATTCTATCCTAGTTTATGAGTTATATATATCTGTATTCCATGCTATATAGTAGTTTCATAGTTGTGATTCCTTAGTTGGATATCTTGTGTAACTAGTGCCCAATATTCTTTGCTCCCTAATGCTACTATGACTTCTTTAGAAAGATTGTTGAATGAGATACTCCAGCTAAGTATGAGGGTCCAGCATAATTCAGTCTGTATAGCTAGTAATTCATTTGAACAGTCAGATAGACAAGTTATTGTGGTTTTCCACCTTTTCACCCAGTCCTACTATACGAAGCCTCAAGCGTATGACCATCCCAAGAGATAATCTATTTTATCCATGTAAGTTGCAAATTCAGTTCAGTCAAAGCATCATGTTTCAGATTAATCTACTTAGTCATGACTCAGTTTATAAGAATGCAGAGCATAATTTCAAATGTTTCCAAGTATTTTAGCTCAGGCAATACCGTAACCTAGTGCGATCCTAGACATGTTGCCTCATTATTTGTACTTGCATAAGTTATCAATTCTCAATTCAATATGTATGATTTGATCATGAACACCTCAAGGGGATCTTAAACTCTCAGCATGAATCAGCCCCTTAAAGTAAGTAAAGTCAAGTCATCTCAGAATTTAGTTTCATGATAGAAGTTTATGTGTTTCAAATCAGTTATATCCTTTCTTAGAATACACATAAGGTTTGCGTTATTCCATACCGTTAATCTTCAACATTCCTACCCATCATTCGGGGACGAATGATCCCAAGGGGGAGATATTGTAACACCCCATGTTTCGGACTAGAATGAAAATCGTCATTTCTATGCGTAGGTGATCCAAAAGCCATAAATCCTATACAAATTTTTCATGTTAATCAAGTATGTAGTGTGGTAACCATTTAAGCATGAATTGAGATCATAAAGGTCCCCTAACTAAAGGTCAAGTTGAAAGCTTTCCTATCATTCAAGTTTTAGTGAGCGTCAAAACTTGTGTCAACTTAAGTCGACCATATCTCCCTTGATATATCGAACTGAGTGTCCTACTATATATCAAATGAAAGATCTTCAAATTAGCTTTCCATCGATACAAAATTCACCTAAAACAAAAACTCAGTGAAGAACTTAGAGCATTTTTAGTGTCAGCATTCCCGATTGACTAGCCACCGCGTCGCGATGAGCCTTAAATTAACAATTGTCAATTCCAGTAGCTCACCGCATTTCCAGCATGTCGCGGTGAAGCTTTATACAGTGTTCCTGTCCCGGATTTTAAATTTCCAATGCCAAATTATAACTTTCCTATGTCCCCAAACCCATCCAAACACGGTATTTAATCCCCAATACACCTAAATACATACACTTTCACCAAAATTCATCAAGAACTCACCCTAGGGTTTTAAATTCAAAACCCGAATATCTCAAGATTCAACTGTGATTTTTCAAAAGCGATTGAACATTTGGAATACCCAATCCGTTAGATTCAACAATTACCTATTATCTTCAGGAATTAAGGTACATGGGGTTTTCCTAAAATCTCATGGGCATCGAAATCATGTTTTAAGAATGTGGTTTTAAAGTTTATGAATATAATCATGTTTTAGAAATTTTGACGGTATTGTTTTGGTCTTCAGTCCTTTATCCCAAATTGTTTTGAAATTATGTATTTACATATATATATGTATGTGTTCAAGAATGGTTAGTCAATTGAGAGCATGAATTATAATGAATCCATCTCTTGTTATGAGTTTTCCCATCTTCGTATGATTGAAATTGCTTGGAATGCGTTTCAAGAGCATGATATGAAATACTTTGGTTTTAGCTATGTTTTGAATATGATTTTTGAATACGAAAGAGAGGGTTGTGAATGTTGAATATACATATAATGAAAGAGTGCATGGTTTTGTCAAAAGTACATGACCACCTCATGTTTGAAGTATTCTTGCATAGTATTGACTTGTGTTTTTGGAGCATGAAATCTTTTATACTATTTGCATGATTGGGTGGTCTGAACTATATTTTAATGAAAGAATTAGGCATGATGCATACTTTCAAGTCTTGGTGTGACCACACCAATTCAGATTATGCCATGATAATTCAGAATAAATTTAATGCATGTTTGAAATCAGACTTTTCAGATGTTGAAACTAGAAATATGCATGATTTATAACAGGATAAAATTGGGCATAAAGAGAGTTTAGGTGGTTCCCCGAAGAAGGTGCGAGTATTAAACAACTCGTCTCCCAAAACCGTGATTTACCAATTCAAGTTTATTTATTACGCTGGCCTAGAGCCCTGTGGCGTATCAGATTTAGGAACTCCAACCCTTGTGGCACACTTGGGTTGGGGGCTTGCCCGCTTAGTCAATGGTGAATTCCATATCGCCCATGGAACATTAGAATTGTAGGGGAGTGCCACCTAACTCAGAAGTAATATACAGAACAGAACTTGCATTGATAGGCAGGTTACATGTTTTTCAAAAATGAGCCCAGGTGTTTCGAAAGACACTTGTTGTATAATGTTTTGACAAAGTTGTTTCCCAAACTATTTTATTTACATATAAGCTTTATTTTGGATTTAGTTACGTGCTAGTACATCTGTATTAACCCCCCCTCCTCCCTCCAGGATCTGAGGCTCAGTCTAGGGGTCCAGAAAGGTTGTAGATTCGTCAGACAGAGTTTCAATGATTTGTTGGGCCCTTATTATCATTTTGGTATACTGGGGGCCTTGTCCCAGTTTTTAGACAATTGTCAGATTTTCCTGTACTAGAGATTTCGCAGACTGAGTCAGATGTTATTTAGATGTAGTTGCACTATAGTTTCCGTACTTATGTTGAATTTAGAATTTGACGATGTTTCCGTAGCTGAATATGTTTCCGCATCTTCTTTATTTATATAAATGTTGTGCATGATTACCAGATAGAAAAGGGCATTTCGGGCCTTCATGGTTCGGAAAGTCCATCACGGCCAGGCCGTAGTTTGGGTCGTGATACTTTCTGTATAATTCAGTCTGTATAGCTAGCAATTTAGATTAGCAGTCAAACAGACAAATTCCTATGATTTTCTATCATTCTATCTACTCTTACTATCCCAGGCTTTATGAATATGGCTATTCCATGAGGCGATTCTTTCACGTCCATGCAAGTTACGAATTCAGTTGAGTTCATGCATCATGTTTTAGATTCAACTATGTAGTCATGATTAATTTCATAAGTGTTTCATGAATAACCTCAGTTATCCATGTATTTAAGCTAAAATTGTTTAGTATCTCTTGTATGATCTTAGTCTCGATATCTTATAATTCATTCTTACAAAAGGTACAAGATGATACCATGAAGGCCTTCTCACTTGATTCTTATATGTATTTTGTTGAGGGAGAGCTCTTTTATGACCCTAGACTACCCCTTAGTCATTACATGGTACTTACTACCATAAATGACCTCATGCTAACCCTTATACTGGCATAACTCATGAGCAACTGAATAAAACACATTAATCCGAAGAAAAATGCGGAAAATAAATTTTTTTTGAACTTGATCAATAGAAAGCTACAATAAGATAAATACAACTCTGCTTATACAAAACAAAACTGAAACGGAATACATCACCTACACTGACTTCCAATGAAACCTCTACTATACTGGCTATAGATAGCTGGGACGCGACTCCAACTACCACTAATCAATAAATACGAGTAAGAAAATAAAGAATATGAATCGTATCTAAATGAAGTCTCCAAAGTAGGAGGACTCATCATCTGTTGGAAAGAATCTGCAATAGTCTAATTATGATGTGTATGCTACAACTGGTACTTACATTATTAAACAATGTAGCACATAGAAGTATATGTGGATCAGTAATTTTGGAATGTACGGAGCATGTTGGAGTGAATGCATAAGTAAAACCATATCTTAATGATCATATAAACTTGTAAAGTAATACATGCTAAGTGTAAATGACTCAGATTGTCTTGAATTTCTGAAAGATGAAAATCATAAATAATGAAAAACAAAGAATACTATATAAATATAGTGAGCCATAACACAGTTCAAAAAGTTGTACTTTTATTCTTTCTGCTAGTGGAATAAGTAGTACTGAAGGTAAATCTGTTTTCAAATTATATAGTCTAAGTGTAAAAAGGACTCACCTTTATCATCTGTAAACTGAAAGTTGAAATCTTATAGCTAATGTCTTATGTAAGACAATGTCTGAGTAAAATTGTGAAACTTTACACTTAGTTTCTACTAATTGTTCTTTTATTCTCTTTAGGACTTAGGAATTAAGGACTTTGGGAGGTTCTTCTAACCAACATAAACTATGTGAGTAGTAATGGAGTCCAACGTCTTATTCCCCTAAGGGGAAAAATTCACATTGGGGAGAGGTGTCATACTCTTGCCAAGGAGTATAACCTTCTCTTAGTGATCACTATTTTAGCCCATTGTGGGAACTAAATCTTAATCCTACAGAGGCACGTAATTTTGGAGCATGAGACTTTTGAAACATACCCATTTTGGTACTAAATACTACTGCCATTTTTTTGCTACGAATCTTTTGGAAATCCACCTTATAATAGAAAAAAGGTTTACAATGAAAAGCAATTATGCTTTTCTTTCTTTTAATGTCAAACTATATGAACAATGTGGATTCCTTATCTTATCTTAGGATAAAAAGATCAACTTTATTTCTTAAATCTTGGTAAACAATTTGTAAAAGAGACTCAAAATTATAATCTTGTTGAGATATCAACACTTAAACTTAGGGCTTTAAAACCCATTCAAATTCATGGAAAAGCGTCATGCTCAATAAACTTCTTGAAATACTTCAACAATATAAAATTAATGAAATTAAATTCACATTGTCATGCTTAAAACTCAATTGGAAGTCTGTAAAGTCATATCACACGCATAAAGATGTGAAAATAAACATGCAATTCAACATTTAAATCACTTATAACATCATAATCTTCAAATAATGATAATTGGGTATGAACCCTAAATTGAAACTCATGTAAATTCATCTTTAAAAACTAGTTTTAGGCACAAGGATGAAAGAAGTATCCTTGTTCATAACCTCACATACCTTATGGCAACAAAATTGTTTAAAGATTGGACCTTTAAGCTAGATTTTACAACCCTAGTTGCTTCTCCTCTTGTGTTCTTAGATGATGTGCTTATGATTTTAATGGGAGTAAAATGTGCTTAGGATCAATAAATGTCGTGTAGTTATGTTTAGGAACGTTTAAGAAGGGTCAAATGACTTAGTTGACCTCGAAATAACTCAAAAATGAAATGCCTAGGTCGTTGTGCCGTAGGGTTTTTGTCGTACAAGATATGACAAACTTTAAGGTTTACATCACACTCCCTATGGAAAACTTTAAGGTTTGTGTCGCATTCCCAATGGCAAACTCTTCCCAGTGAACGTTTGCTATTGTTAGGCGACACACACCCATTTGCAAAACAATAAATTTTTGCTCGGGTGTCGAATTAAGGAAAAATTGCTATCATTGGAAAGATAATTCGATAATCTACAGTGTGGTCGGTCTTGAGATGAAAAATTCCACGTACATAAAAAGTTATACATGTTCAAAGTAGACCCTTAATGAATTGAATAATAACTTTGGATGAATTGAAGGTTCTTAGCTCAACTTTGTTCTAAGTGATTCCAAATAACATTTTTTACCTCAAAATCACTTCACACACTAGGATAAAGATCATGAAACTATATTAACATGGGAATAATTTGTATTAGTGCTTACAAGCGTAAGAACAACGGTTATAATTCTAGCACAAAAATATGGGGTGTTACATTATCTCCCCCTTGGAATCATTCATCCTCCAATGATGGGTTGGAACTTATTGAAACATTAAAAGTATGAAATAATGTAGACATGAAATGTCTGCTAATGAAGAATATAGATGAGCTAAAACTTTAAAAATGCTATAATGAAGTTGAATTCTAAGCTGATTTAACTTTATTGACTATCTGGAACAGATTCAAGGTTGGAGTTTAGAACTCACTTGAGATTTCCACGATACAATAATTAATATAGAATTGTGAAGTGCAAACTGATATATTACAAATTCCAAGAGGCACTAAGGATAGAATAAAGTATGAAATTTCTCATTTAGGGATTATCCCTTAACAAGTCACGTATAAGAATTAAAGAAAAAATAGGCTTCATGGCATCACCAAGTACATTTTGTAAACACGAATCCTGAGGTAACGAGACCAAGGTCATACAAAGGTATTACAATGTTTGAGATAGAATACTTGGAAAATCGAGATCATGCACTGAACACTTATGAACTGTGTCATGACTAAATATCTAAATCTAAAACTGAATCCTAATGAATGGATTGAGTTGAATTCATATTTTGTACAAATGTGTTCATTTTACCAAATGGAATGGCTTTACTTGTGAAACTTTGGTTATTAAGACTAAATAAAGTATAGAAAACCATCAGAACTTGTCTGTCAAACTGCTAAACTAAATTCCTAGTTATACCGACTAAATCATACTGACTGCTCAAACCAAAATGGAGTATTTCTTCAACACTCACCTATGAAATTCTAATAATATCAGGGAGCAAAGAATTTTGGGCATGATCTATACAAGACATCTTACTATGGAATCACAACCTTGATATAACTCTATAACCTGGAACATGGTCATATAATTCATCTGCTAGGATAGAATTACTCGGCCTTAGGCAATACTACTTCTTACTTTCAAGCTTAGGAACACTTCTCAAATACTCCCTCAACTATACTATTTCCCTTAATTACCATACACATTTGAATTAACTTATAATTCTCACATGGGCGTTCATAAATACATTTGCTAATGTCTAAAATAAACTAAATCCTCTCACTGTGATCTAACCTAACTCAAAATCACAAGGTATAATTCGCAACACCATAATACTAGTTTAAACAATATGATTCAATCTTTTATATCATTTTAGAGCTCACACCCTAAGCATAACATGCCTCACCACTTCTATGACTAACTATAAACTCTTACTTTGGTTTCACTAGCATATACTGCATTCCTCCTCTTACATCACAACACGACATTCAAGCCTATCATTACAACTATGAACTTCAAGAAAATCACCCACAAGACATACTTCTCATATTCTCTAAACCTCTCTCAGCAACAAATTTCTTTCACTATTCTTAAGAACATACACACTATTTTTCAAATAACCATGACATGTATAAAAGACTTGGCCTCAATCTTAATTCACACCTATAGCCTTAGCGAAAACAAGCATACAACAATATTTTGTGAACAAAAAAAATTTACTCTCTCTCATTTAACAACTATTCATCATCACTATCTTAGCGTATGAAGAGGTCACTTAAGGACTAACACATACGGACCTGCCGCACGAAAGAATACTATACATAACTTTGACACATAACTGAGGCCTGAGGAATAGAACGTTAAAGTAGGATTCATGAAACATATCTCAACTGAGGGCATACATGATATAAACTGGATTTCAATAGGATCATTAGTTTTTTAGAAATGATCATACTTTGAAACAAGAGTTCATACTTATCATAAGCGGTTCAACATAAGATTGGAGTTCATAGATTTCTGAGGACTATTTCGAAATATTGAGTGAAGTTGTTACTTACTTACTAGAAACCGTGAATAGACTTGAGTACGTCTGAAGTGCATAAGCATTAGCCTTTGGCATGGATCTATCACGCAAGTCATTTATTTGGTGTGATAATGACTGAAATCCAAGGAATACTCTAGAGTAAGAAGAGATCACTATCTTCATCACAATTCATATTGACATGTATCACAATCTAATCCTCAAAAATTTATTTGGTTCTTCACTCTAACATCTCCTCCTTAGATCAAAGACGACTTTCTAAGCTTATGGGTCTACTCCATATCCTCGAGAATGAGCCAAAATTCTTTGCTCTAACGGTCTACACATTAAATCTAAACTTACATGAATAGACTATATTTTGAACTTACTAACTTCATTCTTGAACAACCCTTTAAGATGCAATACTTAACTTTCTAGCTTCAATAGTCATCATTAAAGACATACTCTATTAACTCGACAAACATAACTGCCTCACTAAAAACATATCCATAGCCTACCAAGGTAACACTTCTATACATATATTTTCCCCAAATCGTAAGAAACAAAATCATACTTAAAAGACTTAACACCATCTATCCATAACTCCTTATCTTAGCTATTAAGAACACCATGTCGAATATAACTACCCCTTTTCCACTTTGCAACCCAAGGGTACTACTAACAACACACGACACTTATTATCCTTAGAAAATAATGGAACCCCTTATTGCCTTGGGCACACCTCTATATCATACCTACAAAATCATACATAATCTCAAATCAATAAATATAAATTCTTGCATTCATTGTTTCAAGGTTATCTGTTCACCTCCATATATCTAGCATCACTAACCAAGAAATCATTATTACCACTTTTATAATCATCCACTGTTCAAACTTAGTGTCTAGTGCTACATATGATTAACAATGCAACCTCACATACTATTCTAACTTTGAAACTATAAAATAAAGTATCAAGAAATTCTAGTCCACTAGAACTTCATGACAATAATAATCACTCATAATCATGTAATATACCTTATTAAATTATGTTAGCATATCCTCCTTCAATAGATTATGACTATTTACCTATCATTACACCTAAATTACTTTCATAGCTCTATAAGTTTCAACTAAACACTTTTTTGCAACCTCAGGGGAAGCTTAAATTAACAATACTCAACCACCAAATACGTTCATTAATAACCTATACTTTTCTAACAAAATAAATACCATAAATAACTCATTTGATACTTCAAGCAAATAATAATTCACCTTAACTAATAACTCCTTCTATACCTTACACTAAACTAACACACATGGTTATTTCACTTCACTACTAACTCTATCGTATGCAAAATTTCAGTTATATACATTTAATAAATTGCCCTCACCATTGTCACTACACTTCTAAGCCCATACTTCCAACTATAAAAAGGTTCTACTACTTATAAATCATAACACTCTAGGTTTTAATATCCCTCGAATACAAACTCTATTTAACCATCAAGGTTCACACCATCTCCACTCATGAGTACTATCTGTATTAAAGGGTTAAAGAGGAACCTGGATACATAGCTTACTTTGTCTTAACTAAAGTACTCATAGGGATGAGGAAATAACTTTCAAGTTGAGGAACTTATAACACACTTGTGAGATCCTCTGAATCATCTTATGTGACTTCTAAAGTTACTGATAGTAAATCTGAGAGCATCATCTTTGGAGGAATTGGAACTTGCTAATCATGTTTTCTCAAGAATATAGCATAAATGTAGAATTATGGATTCACATACAAATCGAGAGAAGTTTCAAAAGGAACAACTTTATAGCATGATCTATAGTATGAAATAAACGAAACTTTACTTAAATGCCTTGTAGCCTCTAAAAAAAATTACAGACGTCTTCGTACCATTCCGCAAGACTCTACTAGAGACAGCTTCACAGACACCCTAGGACACTTTAAACCTAGCTTTGATACCAAGTTTGTAATAACCCGAGACTACCCCTAGTCATTAAAAATTTCTTAGGATTATAAGTGATCCCAAGCTAACCCTTATACTGGCATAACTCATGAGAAATTGAATAAAATATATAAATCTAAATAAAAATGTAGAAAAATAAATCATTTCTGAACATGATCAATACAAAGCTATATTAAGATGAATACAATTTTGCTTATACAAAATGTAACTGAATCTGAATACATCAACTATACTGACTGTCTATGAAGCCTCTACTATACTAACTATAGATAGCTGGGATGTGACTCCAACTACCACTAATCAATACATATGCGTTAGAAAATAAAGAACATGAATAGCATCTAAGTGAAGTCTCCAAAGCAGGATGACTCATTATCTATGGGACGGAATCTGCAACTATCTAATTATGATGTGCCTGCTACAACTGGTACCTACATTATTAAAAAATGCAGCACATAGACGTATATGTGGATCAATACTTTTGGTATGTACTGAGCATGAAGGGGTGAATGCATAAGTAAAACCATATATCAAAGTTAATGTAAACTTGTAAAACAATGCCTGCTAAGTGTAAATGACACACACTGGCTTGAATAACTAAAAGCTAAAAATCATAAATCATGAGACACAAAGCATACTATATCAATCTTGTGATCCATAATACTTAATTGAAAAAGTTGTACTTTTACTCTTTCTATTAGTGGAATAAGTAGGACTGAAGGTAAATCTTCTTTCAAATCATGCAGTCTAAGTGTAAAAAGGACTTACCTTTTTCATCTGTAAATTGAAAGCTGAAATCTCATAGTTAATGTCTTATGTAAAACAATATCTGAGTTAAATTGTGAGCCTTTACACTTAGTTTCTAAAATTTGTTCTTTTATTCTCTTTAGGTCTCAGGAATTAGGGACTTTGGGAGGTTCTTCTAACTGAAAAATACCATGTGAGCCATAATAGAGTCCAATATCGTGTTCCCCTAAGGGGAAAACCTCACGTTGGGGAGAGGTGTCATACTCTTGCCATAGAGTGTAACCTTCTCTTACCAATCACTATCTTATCCCACTATGGGCACTTAATCTTAATCTTACGGTAGAACGTAGTTTTAGGGAATGAGTCCTTGGAAACATACCCAAATTGGTGCAAAATACAACTCTCATTCTTTTGTTCAGAATCTTTATGAAATCAACCTTAAAATAGCACAAGGGTTTATTATGAAAACCAATTATGATTCTCTTTCTTTTAATCTCAAACAATATGAACAATGTGGATTCCTTATCTTATCTTAGGATCAAAATGTCAACTTTCTTTCTTAAACCTTGGTAAACAATTTCCAAAAGAGGCTCAAAATCATAATCTTGATAGGATAACAACACTTAAACTTAGGGATTTAAAACCCATCCTTTAAACTCGTGCAAATTCATGGAAAACATCATTCTCAATAAACTTCTTAACTTACTTCAACAATATCAAAGTAATCAAATCAAACTTACATTATGATGCTTAAAACTCAATTAAAAATCTGTAAAATCATATCACACGCATAAAGATGTGAAAATATACATGCAATTCAACCTTTAAATCACTTGTTACATCATAATCTTCAAATAATGATAATTGGGTATGAACCCAAAATTTAAACACATGTAAAATAATCTTCAAAGAATATTTTTGGGCAAAAGGATGAAAGAAGTATCCTTGTTCATATCCCCACATACCTTAATGACGACGAAATTGTTGAAATATTGGACCTTAAAGCTTGATTGTGCAACCCTAGTTGCTTCTTTTCTTGTATCCTTAGATGATGTTTTTATGATTTTAATAGTGTTAAAACATGTTTAGAATCAATAAATATCATGTAGTTATGTTTAGGGACGTTTAAGAAGGGTACAAATGACTTAGTTTCCCTCAAAAAAATTCAAAAACAAAATGCCTAATTCGTTGTGCCATAGGGTTTACGTCGCACAAGCTATGGAAAACTTTAAGGTTTGCATCACACTCCCTATGGAAAACCTTTTCCAGTGAACGTTTGCGATTGTTAGGCGACACACACGTCTTTGCAAATCCATAACTTTTCGCTCGGATGTCGAATTAAGGCAAAATTTGTATCGTTAGAAAGATAATTTGATTATCTGCAATTTGGTGGGTCTTGAGATGAAACATTACACGTACATAAAAATTTATACACGTTCAAAGTACACCCTTTTAGAATCGAATACCTAAATTTTGATGAATCGAAGGTTCTTAGCTCAACTTTGTTCTAAGTGATTCCTTTGAACACTTCGAAATCATTTCACACACTAGGATAAAGATCATGAAACTATATTAACATGGAAATAATTTTAGCACAAAAATATGGGGTGTTACATTATCTCCCCCTTGGAATCGTTTGTCCTCGAATGATGCATTGTAATTTATTGAAACATTAAAAGTATGGAATAATGTAGACATGAAATGTATGCTAATGAAGGATATAGCCGAGCTGAAACTTTAAAAATTCTATCATGAAGTTGAATTCTGAGCTGATTTGACTTTATTGACTATTAGCAACTGATTCATGCTTGGAGTTTAGAACTTACTTGAGATTTTCATAATAGAATCATTAATATAGAATTGCAAAGTGCTAACTGAATTATTATAAATTCCAAGAGTCACTAGGGATGGAATAGAGTATGCAATTTCTCATTTAGTGATTATCCCTCAAAAAGACATGTATAAGAATCAAAGAAATAAAAGTATCCATGGCATGACCAACTACATTTTGTAAACACGAATCCTGAGGTAACAAGACCAAGGTCGTACAAAAGTATTACAATGTCTGAGATGGAATACTTGGAAAACCGAGATCATGCACTGAACACTTATGAATGGTGTCATGACTAAATATTTGAATCTAAAATTGAAACCTGATGCATAGACTGAGATGAATTCGTAAATGGTAAAAATGCGATCATTTTACCTCATGCAATGGCCTTACTAATGAAACTTTCGGTGGTAAGACTAAATTAAGGATAGAAAACCATCAAAACTTGTTTGTATGACTATTAAACTAAATTGCTGGCTATACTGGCTAAATCATACTGACTGCTCATACCTAAATAGAGTATTTCTTCAACACTCTCCTATGAAATTCAAATAATATCACGGAGCAAAGAATTTTGGGCATGATCTAAACAAGTCATCTGACTAAGGAATCATAACCTTGATATAACTCTATACCTTGGAACATGGTCATATGAGTCATCTGCTAGGATAGCATTACTAGGCCTTAGGCAATACTACTACTTACATTCAAGCTTAGCAACACTTCTCAAATACTCCCTCAACAATATTATTTACCTTAAATACCATATGCAATTGATTCAACTTATAATTCTCACATGGGAATTCATAAATACATCTACTAATGTCTAAACTAAACTAAATCCTCTCACTGTGATCAAGCCTAACTCAAAATCACAAGGTACAACACGGTACACCATAATACTAGTCTAAGCCATTATATTCAATCTTTTATATCATTTTAGAGCTCACACCTTAAGCATACCATGCCTCACCACTTCTATGACTTACTCTAAACTCTTAATATGGATTTACTAGCACATACTGCATTCCTCTTCTTATATCCCAACACAACATTCAAGTCTATCATTAAAACCACATAAGAACTTTAAGGCAAACACCCACAAGACATACTTCTCATATTCTCTAAACCTCTATCAACAACAACTTTATTGCACTATTCTTAAGAACATACACACTAATTTTCAACTAACCATGACATGTACAAAGACTTGGCTTAAATCTTACTTCACACTTATAGCCTTAGATAAAATAAGTATAAAACAATATTTTGTCAAAAAGAAATATTTACTCTCTCCCATTTAAATGATTGTTCATCATCACTATCTTAACGTAGGAAGTGGTCATTGAAGGGCTAACACATACAGACCTGAAGCATGAAAGAATACTATACATAACTTTGACATTTAACTGAGGCTTGGGGAATAGAAAGTCAAACGTATGGATTCATTAAAGAGATCTAAACTAAGGTCTTACATGATATAAACTGTATTTAACTAGGATCATGACCTTTTGAGAAATAATCATACTTTGAAACAAGAGTTCATACTTATCATAAATGGTTCAACATAAGATTTGTGTTCACAGATTTTTGAGAAATGACTCGAATTATGGAATGAAGTTGTTACTTAATATAAATCGAGAAAGGACTTGATTACGCATGAAGTGTATAAGAATTTTCTTTTGGCATGGATCTATCGCACAAGACATGAATTTGGTGTGATAATGATTAAAATCCAAGGAATATTCTATACTTATAAGGGATCACTATCTCATCATGACTATTATTGACATGTATCACAATCTAATCCTAAAAAACATATTTGGTTCTTCACACTACCATCTCCCCCTTAGATCAAAGTTGACTTTCTAAGCTTATGGGTCTACTCCATATCCTCGAGACTGAGCCAAATTTCTTTGCTCTAACGGTCTACATATAAAAGCTTAACTCACATGAATAAACTATATTTTGAACTTACTACTTCATTGTTGAACAACCCTTTCAGATACCATCCTTAACTTTCTAGCTTCAATAGTCATCATCATAGACTTATGCTCTATTAACTCAAAAAACATACCTGCCTTACTAAACAAATAATAATACCCTACCAAGGTCACACTTCTATACTTATATTTTTCCCAAATCAAAAGGATCAAAATCATACTTAAAAGACTTAACACCATTTATCCATAACATCGTATCTTAGCTATTAAGAACACCATGTACTATATAACTAGCCTTCTTCCACTTAGTAAAACAAGGGTACTACTAACCATACAAGAAACTTAATAACCTTAGAAAATAATGCCACCCCATATCGCCTTGGGTGCACCTTAACATCTTACCTACAAAATCATACTTAATATCAAATCAATAGACATAAATTCTTGCATTCACTATTTCAATCTTGTTGGTTCACCTCCATATAACTAGCATCACTAAACAAGCAATCATTATTTCAACTATTATGATCATCCACTATTCACACTTAGTGTCTAGTGCTAGACATGATTAACAACCCAACCTCACATACTATTCTAACTTGGAAGCTATAAAATAAAATATCAAGAAACGCTAGTCCACTAGAATTTCATGACAATAATAATCGGTCATAATTTTATAATATACCTTATTAAAGTACGTTAGCACATCCTCATTCAATACTCAACCACCAAATACTTTTATTAATAAGTTATACTTTCTTAAAAATTAAGTATCATCAATAAATCCTTCGATACTTCAAGCAAACAATAATTCACCTTAACTAATAAATCCTACTCTACCTTCTACTAAACTAAAACACTAGGACATTTCACTTCACTACTAACTCTATTGTATGCAAAAGTTCAGCTATATACATTCAATCAATCTCCCTCACTACCTTTCTTGTCACTATACTTCTAAACCCATACTTCCAACTATAAAAAGTTTCTACTACTTATAAATCACAACACTCGAGGTATTAATATCCTTATAATGCAAACTTTATTTAACCATCTAGATTCACACCATCTCCTCTCATGAGCACTATTTGTGTTAAAGGGTTAATGAGGAACCTGGATACATATCTTTATTTGTCTTAACTGAAGGACTAATAGGGATGATGTAATAATTTTCAAATTGAGGAACTTATAACACAGAAGTGACTTCTCTCAATCCCCTTATGTGACTTCTAAAGTTACTGATAGTAAATCTGAGAGCATCATCTTGGGAAGACATGGAACTTTCTAATCATATTTTCCCAAGAATATAGCATACATAGAGAAGTATGCATTAACACATGAATCGACAGAAGTTTATGAAGGAACAACATTACAACATTATCTAGAGTATAAAGGAAAGGAAACTTTTCTTAAATTCCCTATAGCCTTCGAAGAAAGGTACAGATGTCTCTGTATTATCCCGCAAGACTCTACTAGTTATGGCTTCACAGACACTCTAGGACACTTTAAAACTGGCTCCAATACCATGTTTGTAATGACTTGAGACTACCCCCTAGTCATTACAATGTGATAAGGACCAGAAGTGATCCTAAACTAACCCTTATACTAGCATAACTCATGAGCAACTGAATAAAACACATAAATCCAAAGAAAAAGGTAGAAAATAAATATTTTCTGAAGTTGATCGATACAAAGCTATATTAATATGAATACAACTCAGCTTATACAAAACAAAACTAAATCTGAATAGATAAACTATACTGACTATCTTTGAAGCCTCTACTATACTGCCAATAGATAGCTAGGACGCAAATCCAACTAGCACTAATCAATCTATTTGAGTAAGAAAATAAAGAACATAAATAACATCTAACTAAAGTCCCTAAAGTAGGAGGACACATCATATACGGGATGGAATCTGCAACTGACTGATTATGATATGCATGCTACAACTAGTACCTACATTATTAAACAATGTAGCATATAGACGTATATGTGGATCAGTACTTTTGGAATGTACTTATGCATCCATATCTCAATGTTCATATAAATTTGTAAAATAATGCATGCTAAGTGTAAATGACTCATATGTATTTGAATAACTTAAAGTTAAAAATCATAAATCATGAGAAACAAAGCATACTATATAAATCTTGTGAGCCATCACACTTAGTTCTAAAAGTTGTACCTCTACTCTTTTCGTTAGTGGAATAAGTAGGACTGAATGTAAGTCTATTTTAAAATCATGTAATCTAAGTATAAAAGGGACTCACCTTTATCATATGTAAACTGCAAGCTGAAATCTCATAGCTAATGTTTTATGTAAAACAATATCTAAGTAAAATTGTAAGCCTTTACTCTTAGTTTCTAAAATTTATTCTTTTATACTCTTTAGGACTTAGGAATTAGGGACTTTGGGAGGTTTTTCTAATCGACATAAACCATGTGAGCCCTCATAGAGTCCAACGTCTTGATCTTTTAAGGGTAAAACCTCACATTGAGGAGAGAGACATACTCTTGCCAAGGAGTATAACCTTCTCTTAGTAATCACTGTCTTATCCCACTATGGGCACTTAATCTTAATCCTACAATGGCACGTAGTTTTAGGGAATGAGACCTAAGAAAACATAACTAACTCAGTGCTAAATACTACTTCCTTTTGATTAGAATCTTTAGGAAATCCACCTCAAAATTGCACAAGGCTTTATTATGAAAACCAATTATGCTTCTCTTACTTTTAATCTCAAACTATATGAACTTTCTTAGCTTAGGATCAGAAGATGAACTTTCTTTCTTAAACTTCGGTAAACAATTTGTAAAAGAGGCTCAAAATCATAATCTTGTTGAGATATCAACACTTAAACTTAGGGATTTAAAACCATGCTTTAGACTCATGCAAATTAATAGCAAAACGTCATGCTCAATAAACTTCTTGAAATACTTCAGCAATATCAAAGTAATGAAATCAAACTCATATTATCATGCTTAAAACTCAATTGGAAATCAGTAAAATCATATCACTTATATAAACATGTGAAAATAAACATGTAATTCAATATTTAAATCTCTTGTAACATCATAATCTTCAAATAATTATAATTGAGTATGAACCCTTAATTGAAACTCATGTAAATTCATCTGTAAAAATTATTTTTGGGCATAAGGATGAAAGAAGTATCCATGTTCATAACCCCACATACCTTAATGGCACCAAAATTGGTGAAAGATTGGGCCTTCAAGCTTTATTGTGCAACCTTAGTTGTTTCTCCTCTTGTGTTCTTAGATGTTAATCTTATGATGTTAATAGGGTTAAAACATGTTTAGGATCTATAAATCTCATGTAGTTATGTTAAGGGACATCTAAGAAGGGTCAAATGACTTAGTTTCCCTCGAAATAACTCAACAATGAAATACCTAGGTCGTTGTTCCAGGGGGTGTGCGTCGCACAAGCTATGGAAAAATTTAAGGTTTGTGTCGCACTCCCTATGGAAAACATTAAGTTTTGTGTCGCACTACCTATGTCAAACCCTTTTCAGTGAACGTTTTCAATTGTTAGGCGACGCATACCCCTTTGCAAAACCATAAATTTTTTCTTGGGTGTTGGATTAAGGCAAAATTAGTATCATTGGTAAGCTAATTTGATTATCTACAATTTGGAGGGTCTTGAGATGAAAAATTTCACGTACATCAAAAGTTATACACATTCAAAGTAGACCATTTTATAATCAAATACCAAACTTTTGATGAATCGGAGGTTCTTACCTGAACATTGTTCTAAGTGATTCCAACGAACATTTTTCACCTCAAAATCACTTCACGCACTAGGATAAAGATATTCAAAATTATATTCTCATGGGAATCATTTTTATTAGGGCTTATACGTGTAAGAATAACAGTTAGAATTCTAGCTAAAAAATAAGGGGTGTTACAATCTCCTAATAAGAAACTATATGCTTTATTCCCTCCATAGTACTCTTTGAATTTCGTTGCATCAGTTATCATTTTTTAGTTATATATGTAAGATCATATCACAAATATTTCACGTCCAAGAATATTTCCATGACAAGTTAGGTTATCACTTGCTTTTAGCTTCAATCTCTTATGTTATATTCAATTGAATATCATGTTATATTATCAAGTTATAATATTAGTCATGTAAATGTGTTGTTTTCCAATGTTTTAAGACATTACCATGTTCAATTTCATGATTCTCATATGTTTGATGTTATTCTATGTTTTAGGATCTTTTAACCATGATTTCACACTATGGTATTAAGACTTAGCATTGTATTTGATGATCATTCAGAGTTGACTGGTTATGAATACCCGATACCAACGTGTTTTACATGATTACATATTTTTTAAGTAATGATTTCAGTTAAACTATGAATATTACCATTTACTCAGTTTTTATGATCATGATGAGCAATGTCTATTGTAATATTTACTGAAATCCATTTCGGTTCAGTACCAGTGTCAGTTTAATTTGCAGAAGGATTTAACACTGAGCGAATGTAGGTATTGTGGTTTCCCTGTCAATTTAGGTAGAATCATTAGTAGCAGTCCTTGTATTCTAGAACTATGTATCTAGCATAGGATATGAGATGTCACTCATCAGTTTGGGCTTAACTTCCTCTTAAGGGTCACCCGTCAGTTTAGGATTGACACCCTGGTCCTCTAAGACACCAGTTTAGTTGATTGAAACTGCTAGTGTTAGTAATCATAGCATGGTACAACATCTTTCCAATTGGGGTTATAATTTGGACCCCGATTAGCTTAGATTAGGGCATGTCAGTTACATGATACCTCCTATAGTTTTAGTCCAGTTATTCATACTAAATACAGTTCAGTATTAAATTATCAATATTCAAATATCAGTTAATTACTATATAAATATCAGTTAATCTATATACAAATACCAGTTATCAGTATTCAAATGTCAGTTATTCAGTATTCAGTCATCAGCTATTCAATTTTTGAAAACTATTTAGTCGTTATTCAGATATTTTCTCCTCAGTATATAGACATTAGCTATCCCTTTACGTAGATTTCAATCATTTAGTCACATAGGCATCAGTTATTCAGTTAATCAGATCAGTTTAGTACATGTTATGTTTGGTTTTTATCTATTTAGATCCTCGAGTTATGTTAGTTTCCATCACGTATTTTTAGACCCAGTATTCATATTTTTACTACTTCCCAACATTAGTTATTTCATTATATAAAAGTAAAGATTTAAGAAACTAAGTGTAGTGATTCACCAGATTATCAGAGTATGTTTGTTACTCATGTTTTAAGATAATTCAGCTTTTAGTTTATCTTAGTCCCTTGGTGAGTCTACTAGCATCTCGCATGCATGTTTTAAGATTATGTATATACTCAGTTTTACTTATCATAATCACCCCCGCTCACTCAGTACATTCTAAAGTATTGATCCATATATATGTCTATGTGCTACATTTTCTTATAATATTGGTATCAGTTGTAACCTACATCATAATCAAATAATTGTAGCTTCCAGCCAACAGGTGATGAGTTCTTTTATTTTGAGGACTCCAGTCAGATGTTATTCATGTACTTTATTTTTATTATTCATATGTATTGATTAGTAATAGTTGGGGGCATTTTCCAGCTAGCTATAGTCAGTATAGTAGAGGCTTCATAAATAGTAAGTTAGAAGCATGAAATGTAAATTGTATTTCTCTTAAGTTTTTATCAGATTGTAAACTTTATCAATATAATGTTTATTCAAATTATGTCATGATTATGTTTCCGCACAGAAAATTTAGTTATTTTTTTTATTCTAAATCAGTTGCTCAAGTATCATGCAAGTTCATGGGTTAGTTTCAGATCACTTGTGGTTCTAAGCACTGTGTTACAACTACGGGGTAGTCTCGGGTTGTGGCAATGCACCAGGTCCCTCGACAAATTATATGCACCAGGTCCTCTACAAACAATAACATTAACTTCCCCCATTTTGCATCATTTAAAAAGATTAGTAGTAACCCAAGATAATGAAGATGCAAACAAGTTAGTGTATAGCCATTAAGGCTACATTGACATAAAAGAAATAGAGAGACATAATCATGTAGTAGACAACACACATGAAGATACTTAATTAAAGAAACAATAGTACCAATTATGTTGTAGAGAGTAAGACATCAAAACAGCCAATGAGTTCCCTAAGAGACTAGGACAAGGGGATCAATAATAAGAGAAGAGAACAAAATAAGGCTAAGTAGGAACTGATCCCAAGTAGAGGGAGGTTGGATGCTAGGGACTTAACAAGTAAATCTATTCGAGCATTCTCAGCAGATTAAGCACTCAATAACTATTAGATGAAATCTTTGACGTCATCTTAGAGATCCAAAATCTCATCAGAAAGTGCAGTTACTTTTCAACTCAGCATTTTCTGCCCTCGGTCCAGTAGAGGCACCAGGTCCCTCAAGCATCAGTTTTTGTAACTTAGCCTTCAGTTGAGAGATATCAACATCACGTATGGACATTTCTACCCTCATCTACTCAAATTCCCCACTTAGGCACTCTTGAACATCTAACAGCTAAGAAATTTTGGACTTGGTCCAAATTTTCCCTCCATAGACTCATTTTAGATCAAAGTGGTCATAGTGAACATTTGTTTGGCAATCCCCTGAACTCCTCCAATGTATTTAATTTTTAAATGCTTAAACATATTATTGATAAAGTACCTAAAATAAAGTCTATGTTTACTATCCTTGACGTGCACCACTTTGTGTAAATTCTTAAGAATCAGAGCAAGTAGGTTGATCGTCTCAAACTTGCTCAAAGTTTCCTTGAGAGAAATATTTGTTGAAAAGGATACTTACATTTTATTGAATGGGTCAATATTACCTAATTGACAAATTCAAAGAGCAATTGGAATTCTCCACTTTAAAATTTCAACCAAACTCTGGTCCTAGAATCTCCACTGACTTTATAAGTAGAAAAACAAAAGCAAGAAAAGGTCATTTGTTCTGGACTGGAATGATCCCTTCTACAAGCACACCAAGGATCTGTCAAAGTAAAAATTTATCCAGATAAATCTTGGCTTCATACACCATTTTAGTGAGACTGGATACATCTTCAGCAAATTGCAAAGTAAAGAATAAGTCCTTGAATTCTTATTTGTAGATCATGGGTGTACGATTCTCAAACAAGTACATCCATTCTCATTGTTCCACATATTGAAGAAACTCATGCATTCCTTTTTTACATCAAATCCTACAAATAAAAACCCTCTCAATCATCAATTTTTGAAATTTGAGAATCAAATTCCTCTCCTCCCTAGTTAGTCTAGGGACAACTTCTTGCGCCTTTCTTATTTTTGAAGTGAAACTTGGTCCTTGAACAATATGACCAGTCCCTTGAGACTCTAATGCTTCTTCTTCAGTTTTAGTTCCCTTGGTAATTCCCAACCTCTTTCTTTTGACTGGAGTGTATTTTTTCTTATTAGTATCATTTGACATGGGTACTGCGGGCCTCTTAGATTACGAAAATCTCATTACCATACCCATTATATGATAAGAAATCATAATATAATCATTAATTTATGTTTCCTCATTCTTATATTTCTTCTCCACATCAACCTATTTATCAAGAGGAAAAAATTATTTCCCACTTACAGCTTTTCTCTTTGCATTTTGCTTTCTTGTAGTGGCTCACTTACTTGACTTCAATGCATTACTTATTAACTTTTTCTCATCACGTCGAGTATTGTAAAGATTGATGAAAAGGACTTTTAAAGGCTTATTCCTTCCCTGAATACCCCTTCTCTCTACTCAGTTCCAGGAGAGATTGGCAAAGTCATCCTTCTTATCATTATTATCCTCTACAAGAGGATGAATAATATCCTTTTCCAACCCTTTAAATAAGGGGCTAACATTATATTTGGGACTATGGGACTTGGTAGGTGAATCACTAGAGAAAGGGGAAAATAGTAGAGAACCTAATGCCAGCCTTATGAAACTATCGACTGCAGAACCAAGTTTGGTGAAGGATTTTCCTCGATAAAAGGGTTTTCCAAAGCCAGTGAGGGATTTACTGGAGATTTTTTAATAGGAGAAACATTCCCCTCTGAGGATGTTTTAACTAGAGAGGAAGAAAGAGACATTTTTGGTTGTGATAAAGGGTTTCTAACAAAATATGAAAAAAGGATAGACAAAGAGACTTGTTATTATTGAAATGGAGTTTAACATGAGAATTTTGTAGGTTAATAGATTAGTGAAGATGTAGTAGGTAGAGAAGAGGTATTTAATGGAGTTTAAAGGAGGTTATTCTTGGACTTAAAGTGAAGTGATGTGTATGGTCCTTATTGGGCATGTTGTTTCACCTAAGAGAATGATATGACAATGGTTAATAGAGTTAAAATGAGAGAGAGAAAGAGACATGGAAGGTCAAGTGACACTTTTAAGTAGACATTTTAACATTTTAAACATATAATGTACATAATTACTAGCCTTGTCAAACGAACTAGGTCCCTACTTCAGAAGTTTATCGTCTCCTTAAGTCTGACCCACTTCTCTTTTAATTTGAATAAATCACCATAATTGTATACCTATAGAAGGTATGATCCTCAATTATACTTTCCCACAACTCACACTACGATACCTTCCTTCTAAATCGAACCAATATAAAAATAAAAAACGAAATAAATTATATAGAAACTCAACTTATTTTAATTAAACCAAGTTTGAGAATGTTCTTCTCTAATAGATCTGTATGCAATACCTTGGTAAAGATGTCAGCCACTTGGTCCTCATTTTTTCAAAACATCATGTAAATTGTTCCTTTCTCAATATCTTCTCTTAGAAAGTGATATCTCACATCAATATGCTTGGTTCTCTTATGTTGAACAGGATTCTTTGCAATATTGAGAGCACTAGTGTTATGACAAAGAATGGGAATTACATCTGTGACAATCTCAAAATACTTAAGTTGTTTCTTGAACCCTAGAAGTGGAACATAGCCTGAGGCTGCAACAAACTCAATAAAAGGGAAGTGATCATACCAACTACCTTTAAATTCTATAACACATGCTCTTGATATGTTCTCCAAGGTTAGAACGGTCCTCACTGCATGACTATCTGTCTGAGGATGAAAAGTTGTACTGAGATAAAGGTGGGTGCTAAGACACTTTTAAAAAGACTTCCAAAAATGAGAGGAAAACTCAGTATCTCTATCTAATATGATAGAAAATGAAATCCCACGTAACCTAACCAACTCCCTAGACAGTGCCTGAGATAACCCTCAACCAAGTAAGAAGTACGAACTGGTATGAAATGAGATGATTTAGTCATTCTATCTATAATGACCAATATTGAATCACGCTGACGACGCGTACGAGGTAATCCTATGACATAGTTTATGTTCACCACTTCCCACTTTCAAGTGGGGATACTAAACTCCTGTAATTTACTCCTAGGCCTCTGGTTCTCAAATTTAACCTGTTGATAATTTGAATGCTTAAACACAACCTTTCAATATCCTTCTTCATACCATTCCGCAAATAGATTTCTCGCAGGTCATGGTAAATCTCAGTGGCACTTGGATGAATAGAATATCGCGCACCATGTACCTTTACTAATATTCGGTGCCTCAACCCATCAACACACAAAACACAAAACTTGTCATGGCAACACAATACCTTATCTCCCCCTTAAGAGAAAACCTCTACTTTTTGATCTTTGATTGACTCCTTTAATCTAACCAAACTGGGATCCCTATCTTGCTTTTCCTTTAATTTGGCAACCAAAGAAGATTCCAAACGATTCTGAACCTATACACTGCCTTCAGGTATGTCAACTAACTAAACACCTAATCTACAAAGTTGATGAACCTCCTAGGATAACTTTTTCTTATCCTCCTCAACATGAGCAACACTACCTATAGATAATCTACTAAGGGAATTTGTCATAACATGGGTCTTTCTCGGATGATACAACACACTCATATCATAATCTTTTAAAAACTCAAACTACTTCTTTTATGTAGATTTAAATCTTTCAGCGAGAATACATATTGCGAACTTTTGTGATCTGTGAACACATCAACATGAAACCCATAAAGATAATGCTTCAAAATTTTAAAGGCAAAAACAACAGCCGCCAACTCAAGATCATGCGTAGGATAGTTCTTTTCATGGGGTTTAAGATGTCTAAAGGTATAGGCTATGACCTTACCTCTCTATATCAATACACAACCAAGACCACCTCTGGAAGCATCACAGTACACTATAACTCTATCTAAACCATCTGGCAAGGTCAATACTGGAGTGCAAGTGAGTTGAGTCTTCAACTCCTGAAAACTCTTCTCACAAGAATCTGACCATAAAAACTTTACTTTCTTCTGAGTCAGTCAATACATGGGATATCCAATAAAAGAAAAAACTTCAACAAACTGTCTGTAATAGCCAACCAAACCCAAGAAACTTCTAATATCTAATAGAGAGATGGGTCTAGGCCAATTCCTCACTGCTTTGGTCTTTTGAGGTTCAACTTTAGTGCCATAACCATAAATAATATGTCTAAGAAAAGCTACTGATCTTAGCAAAAAATTTCACTTACTGAATTTTGTAAACAATTATGAGCTTTAAGGATCTGTAACACAATTCTCAGGTGGTCTGCATGATCATTCTCGTTACAAGAATTGACAGGAATATCATCAATAAAGAATATGAAGAATATATCAAGTACTATTTAAACACTTTGTTAATCAAGTCCATGAAAGCTGCAGGGGCATTCGTTAGTCCAAAAGACATAACTAAGAATTCTAAGTGACCATACCAAGTTCGGAAGGTTGTATTTGGAATATAACATTCTCTGATAATAAGCTAATGATAGTCAGATCTGGGGTCTATCATAGAGAAATAATTGGCACCCTAAAGTTGGTCAAACAAGTCATCAATCTTGAGGAGTGGATACTTATTCTTAATTGTGATTTTGTTCAAGTGACGGTAATCGATGCACATTCTGAGAGAATCATTTTTCTTACGTATAAAAAGGACTGGTGTACCATATGAGGAAACACTCAGTCTCAATAAACCATTGTCTAAGTGATCTTTCAACTGTTCTTTTAACACCTTAAGCTCAAATCGAGCCATTGTATAAGGTGGAATAGAGATAGGTTAGATATCTAGTAGAAGATCTATTCTGAAGTTAATTTTCCTTTTGGGAGAAACTCCAAGAAGATCTTCAAAGAACACATTAGAAATTCCCTTACTACTGAAACTAAATCAAGACTTGGAGACTCAAAACTAGATTCTTTGACTCGAACAAGATGGTACATGCACCCCATAGATATCATTTTTCTTGCCTTAAGAAACAATTTAAACCTTAAGTATCGAAGTACTACCCCTCCATTTCGTAACTAGTTCACTGGGGAACTGAAATTGAACAACTCTATTTCTGCAATCCAGTGAGGCATAGAAAAAATCGAACCAATCCATTCCAAGGATGATATCATAATCAGTCATCTCTAACTCTACCAGATCTGCTGATGTAATTTTCACAGATATTATAATTGGGAAATTTCTGTATACCCGTCTTGGTATAATAGAGACACCTACTAGAGTAAAAATTGAGAAGGGTTCTACAAATGTTTCAGGAATAACGCCAAAGTTGATGGCTATAGAAGAAGTCACAAAAAAATTGAAGCACTAAGGTCTAATAAAGCAAAAATATGAAGGTGAAAGACCTGTAACGTACCCGTAACTACGTTAGGAGAACTTTCCTAATCCTGTTGAAGATGAAGTGCATACAATCTATTCTTTCACTAACCACTGATTGTACTGGAGGTAGCACCCAGCTGAGTTGGGTGACCTTCTGGAGATGATAACAGGTTGTAATGTCCCTATTGGTTCAAATACTTTCCCCTCTGAGAAACTACTGGACACTCTCTGATCTGATGGAATAGCTTTCCCAATCCAAAACATACATCACTACCATTCTTACACATACCCTGATGATTCCTACCACCCTTCCCACATAGCGGATTAGTACGACCACTGTTCACGCTATAATATGACTTAGATCGTGGTGCTCTAGCCTGACTGTCATTCCTAAACTTTAGCACTAGAGAACTTGATGAAGATGAATCTGGAGCTCATAATTTATGCTAAAACTAAGAATGATTACCTCCATCTGACCTCAACTGAGAAAAGTTAAAACTATCTATTCTTGGCCCTCTAATTCTCCCTCTCTTTCTCCTTAAGCTTCTCTTTCTCAATCTGTGAACCTAAACCATAATCCTAGATAGGTCCATCTCCTTAATCAACATAGAAGTCTGACACTCCTTGACCACACTATAGGATACACCAGAAACAAACTTACTCATTCAAGACCTATTATCATCTACCATCGAAGGAGCAAACCTCGCCAACTTAGTGAACTTAAGCGAGTATTCATTCACACTTATATTACCTTTCTTCAAATAAATGAACTCCTACACCTTATATTCCCTCAACTCTACAAGAAAGAACCTGCCTAAGAGAGTTTAGCAAACTCCTCCCTCTCTACAGGCCCTTCCTCAACACCCTTATCGTCCTTCAACTACTTACAACAAGTGTGAGCTACATCCTGCAACTGGTATGCATCAAACTACGCACTGTTACTTGAAGTGACACCCAAGATTTTTGTCACTTTCTTAACCATATAAATAAAATCCAGCCGATCCTCCTCAAACTTGGATCCCAAGAACAAAGGGGATTCATTCTAGTGAAATACTGAATCGTAGCTGCAGCTGTATTTTCCATTGGATTAGTTGGGGAAACAGCCTCCTGATTTCTTTGAGCAGCTACTAAGATAGCTAAGGAAATGAAATTATCTTTGAATTCGGTGTAAGAGGCATACTCATTCAATGGATCTTCCTGAACAAGCGGTGGTATGGGCTAGTTCCCATTTCTTTTTCCATTATTTCTTTTAGGAGGTATTGTCTATAAATGGAATAAAGATTGAGTTATAAAGAGAGTTTAAATAAATATCATTCTGATTCGCACGACATGAATACTTAAAGAAGAGAAACTTTTCCTAAAATGTCTCGTCGCCTCTTATCCATAAGTGTGTCACACTTCACACCCATGCACAAGATTCTACTCAATGCAGATTTCAGACTACCTAGGATACTTTACAACATTAGGTTATGATACCAATTTTTGTCACGACATAGGGCTATCCCCTAGTCTCAACAATGGTGCTTATAGTTATAAGTGACCACAAGCTAACCTATGAGCTGGTACCTACTTTGAGCACTGAATAAAATATAAACATAACACATATGCAGAAGATAAACTGAGAAGGTAATGTAGATATGGATACTGAAATACAAAATACTATATATCTAAAAACAACTGGTACAAACTTAAAGTAACTAACTGACTGTCTAACTATATTATTTAAATGTCTAAAAGCCTCTAAACTGATTGAGGAGTTAATTGGAATACCCCCAACTAACTTTGACTGACTGAATAAAATGAAATACTAAAATAACTGAATAATCATACATGTTCTTGATGGATGTGGACTCAACACTATGGCTACTGGGTTACGCTAAGTTGTCTAACTCTGGTTGGGAAATTGTACGTCCGAACCTTTGATATAAGACATCATAGTGCAAAGAAGAGTATACGGTCAGTACATTAAATATATTGGTTTATAAGATGAGGTTAGGTTAATATACAAGGGGAATTATGCATATAAAATAAGGACTAACTGAATAGGATGAGATAACTAAACATGAGTGCATTAAAACTATAACATCTAACAATGCAGGATCAAGAATAAACCTGTAATTTGAAATAAGTCTGAAATCTGAAATAGTGTAAATTGTATAACTAAATAACTGAAAGTCTGTACACTTGGTCAAGAAAACCTGAACTAAGAATATGTTGAAATACTAAACTAAGACTGTGGGAGCTATCATATAATCGACATGTCCCAATCTGAGCTAATTGGGATCCAACCTATAACACTAGTTGCAAGGGTGTCACTACCGTTCCATGGGTTCTAACACTGGTTGTATGGATCCTCTAATCTAATGTCCCGAAGGACTAGGGAGTCAGTCTTAAAATAGCGGGTGACCCCTAAGAGAGTGTCAGTCCTGAACTAGTTGTTGACATATCATAATCCTATGTTGGCTACGTAGTTTTGGAACTTAGGGATTGATACTATAGACACAGTCCTAACTGGTGGGTGATCCCCCATACCCAGGTTTGATCGATGCTAAATCTCACTCCCAACTGAACTAACTCTGGCACTGAACTAAACTAAAGTCAACTAAATGCTATTACATAATTGTAGTGCTCATTATGAATGTGAATGTCTTAGTATACTAAGAAGATTCATGGATAAAATATCTAAGTACTTGAAAAGTAAAATTCATGTAAAACAAGTAAGTATTGGGTGATCACAACCCACCAACACTGAATGGAAGTACTAACAATGTCATATATAGTCTTTAAAACCCTAATAGGGGATCATTGTTCAAAACCAAAAACTTAGGCAATTCATCAAATACATGAGAATCATGAACTCAAACATGGGGATAGATAAAGCATGCAGGAATAACATGATCACAAAAAAATCATAAATTAGGGATTTAACATAAATCCTTCAACATTCAAAATATGAAATGGCCCATTCCACATGAAAACACTCAAAAACATAACTTGTAATTGAATTATAAAGAGATTCATGGAGAGAGTTCAACTTAACCATGTAAAACTCATAATTTTAAAAAAAAAGGGTTCTTGGACTTGATGGGTGAAAGGATCCCATGGATGAACATCATACAAACCTCACTAGATGAAGTCATGAAGATTCTCAAGAATTTATTGATATTTGAAGCTTGAATTCCTTGATTTCTTGAGTAATGATTAGGGTTTGTTCTTGAGAGAGAAGATAGTTTTCTTGAGTGATTTTATGAGTAATAGGGCAAATAATTCTCCATGAAGACCTAAATTTTGTGTTATGGATATGTTTTGGTGAGTTTAATTAACCCAATTGCCCTTAAATAACAAGTTATCAAAGGTGGATGGGCAAAGGGGAGGGTGGCACGGGCTCTAGAGTGGTGCACTGGAGGGTGTTGCGCGGGCTTTAGAGAGGTGCAATGGAGGGAAGGACGCAGGCTTTTCCTGGTGCTACTATAATTTTGGATTCGCAAAAATACCATTCGCTCATCTAAAATTTTTAAAATGCATTTGATATGTAATTTCAACATCCCTGATCATGAATCAACTTAAAATTCGACATTGTGAGGTCGAGAAGGTCAAAAATAAAATCATTTAAGTATAGAATCATTGGAAATGACTAATTACCAACACTTAGGCTAATTTATAAGATTTGTACCCATTATGCATGCAATTGAGAACTTAAATGAGCTTAGACTTTTATTGGGTATTACACCATGGGTGGTTTATTAAGTGACCATCGACCTTGATTTTCCTTATTTGATTGGGAGTTGTTTCCTAGGATTTCCTTAAAATCTGTATATACCTTTCTTATGGATTTTATCTAAGTTACGCACTCTACATACTTACAAACATATATTTTATTCCAAGATTCAATTTTGATCTTGGAATTACTTTGCTTTTGTTTTTTGTTGATAATTCAATAGAAAACTTTGGGTTTTGTTCATTGATTATTGTGATAGTTTTTGAATCTCTTAAATTATGAATTCCTTTCATTGTTTCACAACAATTAGTGGCTAAATATCTTAGCTATCATTGTGGGAACCCTAGCAGACTAAGTAGGAAAAGTGCTAAGTCGTTCTGATATTGTGGTTACCTTCAGTTTAATAGTTTTCTTTGGGGTTGCAAATGTTATGATCCTGCCTAGTATATCACTACTTACTTCACAAGAGGAGTATGGATTAGGAAAAGATAGTAAGAATAGTAATTTGAAGATTAATTATCAATCTAGGCTAATCAGCATCACCTACTTAAGATTGTTATCTTTCATCTAATAACTTGAGACTCAAAAGATAATAGTTAATTGCGATCTAGGATAAGGGTTAGTAATGTGACATCCTGGGACTCAAAAGGTAAAAGGTGAAATCTGTCAATGAGTCCACAAGATAATTAATGGTACATAACTTATCAGATCCTATGCAAGATATCGGGTTGGTTTAACAAAGAACGATAAAACTGTAGAGTTGAGAAGCTAGGGGAAACACCTTCCTATTATTCATTTCTGATTGATTACAACCAAACGTGAGTTTTATTACTCATTTGATATTACTAATACACCCTTCATTTACTTATAATACTTCTCGTTGATTCTAGAAAACTAGAGAGACAAGTCCATGAATTCCCTCTGTGTTCGACCACAACCTGAGTTGACTTACTTTACTTGACAGTGACCGCTTTATCTTCTATTGAAGGTGTAGTTTTGGTGTTCATCAAAATTTTTGCACTGTTGTCGGGGAATACGGTGTTGAGTTGTTGATTAAAGTTGCTAAAGTTTTTGGGTTTCTATTGGGTTTACGTCAGTGTATGCCTAACACAAGGATTTAAGGAAATCCCTTACTTCCACTGAATCCTAACCCAGAGAAAATCTTACAACCTAATCATATGATGAGGGAACAAGTACATGTAGTCCATCTTAAAGGAGCTCAGAAGGGTCCTAATTCTATGCCTCCACCTCCTCTAGCAAGAGTTAAACACATTGCTGATTAGAATTCAAAATAGTTGTTAGTATACATAGCTTCTTACCAAAGAAGGGATTCTAGAGTTCAGCGTGTACCTAGAACGCTAGAGTTTGATAGGAAAAGTCCAATAGTTGATCCTCAAGCATCACTTGATGGTAATTAAGATAGTATTTGAGGTAGTTGTGTTCAAGTGATCCCAGCATACTAGTACTTTCAGCCATACAATGACGATGAGGATATGGCATACAGTAAGCCAGCAAAAAAAAAAGCTAGCATTCCTCCTGCTTACCCTAAGGTGTTAAGTTTAACTTAACCAGTGCCATGATCCAGCTGTTAAATCGTAAAGGTGTGTTTGCAGGTTTTGCTACATATAATGCAAATATACATCTTGCTAATTTATAGGGCTCTACACTTCTTATACCATACCTGGGGTACATCATGAGGCACTCAGGATGATGTTGTTCCTTTTTTATTGACGTCAAAAGCTTATTTGTGGTTGGGGGAACTACCTAGAATATTGATTACCACTTGGCATGAGTTGTGCAGGCAATTCTTAGACAATTTCTTTCCTCTATCTAGAATGTTGCAGTTAAAAGATGATATATGTAACTTCTGCTAGCTACATTCTGAGTTGGTGTGTGAGGCTTGGTTCTGGTTTAAGAAAAAGTTGAGTATGGCACCCAATCATTGCATTTTAGGGACAAACTTTTGGAGATATTTTATAGAATACTGAATATCAGTTCCAGATCCATGGGAGATACAATCACCTGAGGAACATTCTTGTATTTAAGGTAAGAAGTATCATCTCTCACTATCAGAGGGTAGCATAATAGGGAGGAAAAGAGAGGCGATGGCACTTATGCCATTAGGGATTTCACCAACCATGTAGTCAGTGATCATTCTGTGGTGAAAGAGATTGTGCAGCTTAGAACTATTATTGGGCTACTAACAAAGAAGTTCACAATCGTGAATTCTGGGAAGGTAAATGCCAATAGGTTCTTAGAGAGAAACCTCTACAACATATGAGTCTGACTTGAATGAGTAGGCTAAGTATCTTGATCACAAATTGGCAGGTTTTTGAGATAAGGGGACAAGGAAACCAAGGTCGAAACTATTATAGCTATAGATACAAAGATCACAGTAGAGAGCGTGATGGTGACTACAGAAGAATGAAAGAATACAAGGAAAAGGGATAAAAGTATATTCTATCTAGCAACCATGATACTGAATTGAGAATGGGGGCGTTGTTGTCAAAATTAAATAAGGGTCAAGAAAATTAGGAAACATGCCTTAAGAAGAGTAAAGTTGATATCTCAGGTATAAGACAGAAGGTTGAGTCTCATGTGATTGCAATTAAGTAGTTAGCACAGCAGTTTGGGCAGATGTCTGCTATATTAAATCAGAGGCAGACGGTTACCCTTCCGAGCAACACAGTTCAAAATCCAAATAATGACAGCCATTTTCCTGCTATCACCACTCAGAGTGGTAAATAAACTATTGATCCCATGTTTCCTACTATGGATTGACGAAAAATAATAGTACTGTGATTGATGAGACACTTGTTAAAGAGTTGGACAAGGCAACAGGTGTTCATGTTCGTGTTGGTGAGGATAAAAGTAAAGGTAAGGTTGATGAACTGGTAGTGAAGAAAATTCCACGACCGCTGCCATATTTCCCTCAAAAACTAAAATAAAAGGAGTAAGGGAAGTTCAAGAGATTTATTGAGATGCTAAATGATTTGAGTTTGAACATCTCTCTTCCTGATGCTTGGGTATGCCAGGTTTATGAATGAATTAGTGATGAAGAAGTGAGCCGCTAGTTTTAAGGATGCTAGTGAATTACACTATTGTAGCTCTGTCACTTCGAAGTCTTTGTCCAAAAAGAAGGGTTATCGCAGAGCGTTCACAATTCCATGTACTATAGGGACATCCAGATTTGCCAGAGCATTCTGTGACTTGAAATACATCACTAATTTGATGTCGTTGGTTGTATTTAAGCAATTGGGCTTGAGACCTCAAGAACCAAATACTATGGGGGTTTTGATAGTAGACCTCACATTAAAAAATCACGTGGGCATATCATTTGATATGTTGGTGAAGGTTGTTAACTTCATTTTCCTTGTTGACTTTGTCATTTTGGACTCTGAGGTTGACTTCGAGATACCCATCATATTTGAAAGACCATTTATGTCCATGGGTAGATCTATAGTTGATATGGATAGGGGGAGATCATGTCAAGAATTAATAATAAGGAAGTCACATTCAACGTCTACAGAACTATAAAGCAGCCAACTGATATGAGGGTGATATCAATTATTCATTATGTTGATGACCCAAAAGCATATTCTTTTAGGTTCCTTGATAAGTTCTTAGTAATAAAAGTAACTACATCGTGCCACGAAGTTAAATCAACCTCTTCATAGGAGGAAACCCATGGGATTTTTTGTGAAGTCTGAGTAACCAACTTAGACACGTCATTCCAGGACATTAAATCAAGCGTTGCGTGGGAGGCAATCCACTATTTTAGTGTTCATAGTTGTTTTTCTTTTATTGTTGGTATAGTGGCATGAGAAATAAACTGAAACATGGTATTACATTGCTTTATTAAAATAGTCCAATTAAAGGGACTTCGTGACCAACTCATGAAGGTCATAAGTCCTACTCAAGCCAAGTAAGTTGTGCTTTGAATGTTAAAATGAAATTTAGAAGATTTTTAGGGATTTTATAGACTTTAACTTACAAATATACTTATGATATCGTAAATACCACTTATCACTTTATAAGCAGTGAAATATATGTGAGAATACAAAGTCTAGAGAGTAGGGAAAAAGGTCATAAAATTAGGCCTACCTGCAAACTGGCACCTTCGGACCGTAGGTGCAATCTCCGATCTGTAGGTTGTGCCATAAGTGGCCCATTTTTGGACCCAGTTTTTTTCAAAATTCTATATGCACACCAACCCTTACCTAACCCTAACCAACCCCCTATGGTTTTAAGCTCCTAAACTGCCCCAATAACCCCCTTTTACTTCAAAAATTCCTCTTTCCTATGAAATTCAAATTTCTCCACTTCCCCGCACTTGATAAAAGACAATAATATGACTTGTTCTCGGTATCAAATTGTCCAAAGACACTAATTATGCATTCAATATAGTTTTTCACTTCATTTTTTCATATTTCACTTTAGGTTCTTTGAATATATGTAATAATTCTTGGCTCCTAATAGTACTATCTTGTGCAAAATTAAAAATAAGCTAGTTGGTATATTTATTTTCATCCAAAATATATGGAAATCAAAAAACTTGGTAACAAGAGCCTTGAATTACCCTAATAATCTAAAGTGGTGCATTGTTCTAGAATTAAACTATATTATCAAGCCCTAAACAGAAGTTCAAAGTTGAAAAGGTAGAGGAATTCCAAAAGCTTGCATGCTAGTTTTTACTAAATATTTTGATTCTAATAGTATGTGTAGATATTGGACATGTTTGGAACTGAGTATAATATATAGGAATGTAAAATTGATGGAATATTAGAATTTTTTGAATTTTGAGTTTTTCTTCAAGATTGAATTCTCTCACTATCTTTCAGACACTAACACTTGGTTTATCCAAGTACACATTTCACCAAAGGCATCAAAGAATAAGGTTGCACCTTTGAGGTGAAGGGGAAACTCTTTTAAGAGTAGTATCTCGAAGGAGGAATACCCAATTACCCTGACTAGAGCTTCCCCGACTAGAGTGAAGTTACAACATATTAGAGCCCTAAATCATGCTGCAGTTGAGACTATTATTAAAGATTCCCTAGATGTGCCACTTCCAGACCATTAATAGTGGCGTATACTGCCACTTCTATTCATCCTAGAGCTCAACCATACATCAGCACATTAACACCCTGGCCGAGGATAAAGAAGGATAGGATGTCACCTCCACACTATTCCCAGTCTAATGACGGGGAAGCAGAGAAGGAGGAGGTGGAATCTGAGTTTTTCTAGTACATCTTCATAGGACCCCTAGTATGAGGAGGGGTCCCAGGATGAACCCATAGCACTAGTTACTAAGACATACTCTATAGTACCATAGTCCAAGAAGGGTACAACACAAATAACTCACCAGGAGCCTCTAGCCAAAACAGCCAAGACTTCTGACCTACTCACATCTCGACAGAGCCTATTTATGAGGTTAACCCAAGATGGTATATAGAGGGTTTACAAATACTTTAAGAGAAAGATAGGTTTGTTACCGAGATAGGACTGCCTAAGAGGGTTATTTATAATAAGAGAGGGATCAAGTGGTTCGGGTTGGCTGGAGCACCATTGTTGCAGGTTGAATTTAATAGGTATTAGTTAGGGTGGATGGATAGGCCCCTAGGTTCATACAGAACAACATTGGTGTGGTATTTCTAATCCTCCTAACATACCATAGTATCTTTAACTAAGCCTAGAGTTAGGAGGTATACAGAGTAACCATAGTTAGAGAAGCTGCTTGTGAGAGGGGTCATGGTTGATATTTTAGTGGTGCCCATCCATCGAGTTCTTTGTGTCCCAAATTATCCAGTTGTTGTGTCTACAGCATAGTGTGATCACCATTTGGGATTGGCGCATAATAGATGTACTATATGAGAGGCTTAGCATAGGAGTGAGAGTGTAGATTTGGTGAGATAGATCGATAGTTATATTTTACCTTTTGGTATGTATGCTACTTGGGTTGAGGGGTAAGGAGTGATTAAGAAGGTGACATTGAATTTGACCGTAAAGTTATAGTGGTTGTTAGTGTGTTATCGATCATGTCCTACTGCAACAGACAACTTACTTTCTTGGGATAATGCAGCACTAATTAAAAGAATAGCAGTTGTTTATGATATTAACTGTGCAACCATCAACAGATATGAGATGCATTAGTGAGCATTGTGGAGACAAATACACTACCTTTCCCTTATCTAGAATAGTTTCAATGTGATGAGACCGGTGTTCCAGAGATTCTTGGTGTTGATGTGAGAGTAGAGGTGACTAGCGTCACTCAGAATTGTATAATAAAGGATCTAGTAACCCCGATACTTGTACAGAGTTCTCGTATGCCTTGGATAGAGATTTTGGCCTAGTTTGAGGTTCCATCAGTTTGTACGAAGCTTAGTGCTAGAGAGGGAGTAGATGATGGAGTTAATATAAACTTTAAGATGGAAGGGCTGAGAGAGGACCCTAAGATAAGCACACAACACAAGGGGACCCCATCCACATCGACTTCAGTCCCATCTTCCACTTGGAGCCAGTTAGGATATCTGTTGTGCGCTTTTACCCCTCTACTATAGTTGTTGCTATATGCATGGTTTTTGTAATCCATGATTCTTTGCAGATCTTAGTAGATAGTCATGGAGTTACCACTGCCTGTCTAAAGAATGTTGAAATTAGGGTGGCATCATTTTATAGGCACATCTAGCCTTGGATCCAAATAAAACTTGAGGCAGCAGATACTAGAATACAGGTTGCACACAGGGCTGAGATATCAAAGTTCAGAGCTGAGATACATGCTTGTATAGATTTTTTTGAGGGATGAGTGTAATCCCAATTATATGATATTGAGGCACACGATTTAGGTGAGATTAGTGAGAAGGTGGCTATATTGCAGGCAGAGATATGCTCTTTTAAAGAGAGCACCATTTTGTCCATCCCTCTGGTTATTCAGCTGATATCTCCATGTGGACCTAGATGCTTGAACTTTTTCGAGTAGGATTAGGAGACTGTCCTCGTAGTTGGGACCAAGAGAGGCAAAGAGGAGGTCTTATAGGATCCCCAATATGCCATTTGACCCGACCCTAAGATAGGCTAGGCATGATTTATGGGAGAATGAATTAACTAATAGGCATCAGCGTGCCGAGATATGTCAGAACCCAAACATTGCCTTGGACACTACGGGAATCAAAAACCACAAGGTCCTGAGATAACCCTTAGCATGTAATCATAAGCATAATCCATAAATTATCAAAGTGCAGAAGATATGATAAAAACATCATGGTAAATTTATAATGCAATTGCATCAAAAAAATGTGACAATACAATACTCAACTTTCATCTACGAAGGCTCTAATGAGAACTAACTATCTAGACCGGTACAAAGCCCCCAACTAGACCATACACTAAAAGACACAACATTTAAGTAAAGGTATTCCGAAATATGGAAGGATCACCCAGTTTTTTCATATCCCAAATGTTATAATGATGTGATGGACCGTGGGACTATACTGCATAATTTGAAATATAGGGGGTCAATACACAAGGTATTGGCATGTAGAATAATCCAAAAACAAAATATATTTTTTATACAACATAGATGAGAGCATTTCATAAAAAAAAACATGTTAGCATTAAACAATTTAAAATACATGGGCATAATCTAATGATCTTTCAAAACATCTCCTAGGAATCATGACTCAACTCTTTACATTACTTTCGAGCTAGATGGTACACCCTACATTTCTACGATCCCATAAGCTATATGGAATTCACCCTTAACTCGGCGGCCAAGCCCCCAATCCAAGTTTTCCACAAGGATTGGGGTTTATAAAATCGGCAATGCCCCTCATGTGAACATACCGTAGGAATTCCCCTATGTAAGATATCCTAGTTATCCTCCCAGGTATGATAACATATCATAAGTCTCGCATTGACAAAACATGGTTTTGTGCTACGAGTTATCTGAACTCAATCCTTCTTTGGGTAACCATCTAGCTCTTTTTAAGACTAATTTTAGTTCTTTTAAACTATGCTTCATGATTTTCAAACATTCAATAATTCTTCTATTAAGGGCATATCATCACCTGGTATCATCATACCATGACTTACAAGTCATTCATATCATAACAAATCCAAAACCCTTTGATTGAAAACATATAAATGACCACCAAAAGATTTATCAAATAATATGAGAGCTCTTATTATCAAAAGCATATGAAGACTGATGCAAAACACTCTCTTGACAAGACTTTAACACGTGGTGGTCAATTTATTTATTCAACACATGTATTACTTTTAGTTAAGACACAAAAGCCTTTAGCATAAGAAATGCCCTTTTTTAAAACATACAAACGACAATGCATAATGGTCAAAGAGGCTTTTAAACTCAAGAATTGCCATCATTCATAAACCAGCCTCAACATTAGTTATACATAAATCTCATAATCAAAAAAGGATCTTAAGTCATGCTCTCAAAATCATTCACAATTCATGCCATGCAAGGACCATAATTTCATCACGGGGAAAGTAGTTTAAAAAATTACATTCATAAATCACTTGTGGAACTCAAATCACATATGCACGAAATCATCTATCAATTTAATGGGAAAACCCCATGATAATTACATACTTTCATCTAATTATGACCATGATGCATGCTCTTAAAATTATTTCTCAAAACTCAATACATATATAACTTTAACATTTGTAAAAATCATAAAACCTACGACCATGATATTAAGGATAGCCCCACATACCTTTGGTTTCTTAACTTGGAGGATGAACACTAATTTTGATGCTTTCATGAAGAATCTTGATCTTGGAAAGCTTGAACTCTAGATTACTTTGGTTAAAAAGGATTGAATTTTTTCTTGGGAAGTGGTAGGGTTTTTCTTGAGAGTTAATTGGAGATGAAGGGCAAATAATGTCCTAAATGATGCCCCAAGTCGTGTTATGAATGATTGGGTCGAGGGGAAAAAGACCCAATTGCCCTTGTAACATTTTTAAATCTATAATGGCATTTTGCATGCCCACCGTGATGCGGTTTTATTGTGGTGGCTTACTGGTTCAGACAAAATTGGTCATAACTTTTTGCCCGGGTATTGGATAAAGGGGAAATTGGGATCATTAGAAATCTGACTCAATTACGTATAATTTTGTGGGTCATAAGATGAAAAATTCCACATATATCAAAAGTTATGTACATTTAAAGTTAACCTTTATAGAATCGAATACCAAACTTTGGACAAATCCAAGTCTTTTATCTCAACTTTGCTCTAAGTGATTTCTATGAATATTTTTCACCTAATAAGCACTTCACACACTAGGATAAAGATCATGACACATGCATTCAAATTATAAATCAAGAACTGGATGAAAACACCTTCACCGTGATGGGGTGTACATGCCAATGAGAATGTCAACGCGATGCGGCCTTTTGCGGTGACTTGCAAGATTTGTGATCCAAACATGACCAAACCTTATTCAAAAAATCTAAAACTCCATTGAGACATACTTTTTGCATCCTTGAACATGAATTAACTCAAAAACTATCATCTCGGGGTCGAGAAGGTTTAAATAGAAATTCTAGAAGTTTTGGGTTCTTGAAGATGACTAAGCCCCCAACACTAAGTGAAAATTTCGAGTCTTAAGACCCTTAAGCATGCAACTAACAGATTAATTAAGCTACGAATATTACGGAGTACTATAGTTCGGGTTCATAACCATTGGAAAGATGGTTTAGCTTTAGCCCAAAAGTACGGGGTGTTACAAGATAGCTACGGGTACATCTCTAGTAATGCATCTCCGTTACTACCATCTCGACTAGTTGAGATACCCCCCACATGGGGATAATCATTACATGGATACCTAGTGCATCTCTGGTATGTCCTCATTCCCTTTATTTATATTATTTTCATACATTAGGGATAGTGCATAGTATTTTAGTTTAGGGAGGGGTATACCATAGCCACCACGGGTTTTTATTGTTGCGCTTCTTTTTCTATTTGTCATAGTATGATTGTACAAATTGCATATTTAGGTTAATTTTATGTCATATTGTGTTTTGTTTTGTATTGTATAATTAGGATATTTTTTAGTATCTAGGGCAGTTGACATGTTTTTTGTTAATTTTTGAGAAAAATTATACCTCTCCAAAAAAAAAAATTTAGAACTGTGTGAATGAATATATGTATAAGCATTGAGGATCTTGTTATGGTATTAGAATTAGGGACATAATAATGCCAACTTGTGCATGAATAGGATAGGTAGTAGCTTGTGATGTGAACCTGTGTCATATGTGTGTGAGATACTACTTAGTTCTCTTGGTGTGTTAAATCTAGAACTTACCTGGTTAGTCTTGCCTAGGTTGTAGGATAGTCGGTTAGTAAAGGGTCATAGGCCACTTATGATATTAGAATATCTTGAGCCTAAATGACCTTTCATGTGTGAATAAGTATCCCTTGATCCCAATTTCTGGGTCTTGTAGACTTTTTTTTTATTACACCTTTCACCTTCCAACTTGTATTGAAATGAACCTATGTTGGCCTTGGTCCTATTTTTACATTATGAAACTCAACTCAGGAAAATCATCTAAGTTTACAGTAGCTATCATAGAGGTGCGTAATGTAAAGTGGGTATGAAGAATGGTAGAATAAAAGGAAAGAAAGTAGGGTTGGGTATGGTTGAAAAAAAAAGTAAAAGAGAAGAAAAAATAAATAGAATAGATAAAAGAAACCATACCTAACCTGAATGTGCAATAAAAAAATAAAAAGGAAGAAATAAGGGTGGAATTAAAAGGAAATTATTTTTTGAGTGGACCACAAAGTAAGTGTTGTGCCAAGGAGTCTTAGTCTCTAAATATATCCATATACACCATACCAGCCTCCAAGCCTACATTACAAGTTGAATAAAATCCTATAGTGATCCTAACTTGACTGTTAGAAAACTAAGGTAAAGAAAATAAAGGCAAGCCTATGGTATTTGATGCACATTGATGGAACTTCTCTTGTGAGTGTGAGTGTCTCTTGGACATCCCCACATTGACATACATTATTCCATATGAGTGAGTGGGACTTCTTTGTTGTGAGGACACATAGGTTGTATTGCTAGTTGCTACTTGTTTGGGTAGTATAACTTGTACATACGCATTTTTATTTGTTGCTAATGTAATGCCATATCTTAATTCTCTTTTGTCACATTGTTGTGATTTATATATACATATGGTTAGTTTTGAATTGTTGAAATATGAGAGGGTAATGTGTTTAAGCTTATTGATGATTGACTTCCTTAGATAGCTTAGAGTTCTCCTAGTCCATAGGTGCCAACGTAGGTCTCGGAAAGGAAAGTACAGAGAGTTTCTGTAAGGTTTGAGGACCAGGTCACCTATGTGGGACCACCTACAGTCTGTAGGTGCCACTTACAGCCCGTAGATGACCACTGACCTTGATTTTCCTTCTTTGTTTGGAAGTAGTTTCCTAGGGTTTCCTTGTAATCTGTATACACCCATTTTATGTTTTTTATAAGTTATGGACTCTATATACTTAGAAACATATATTTGAATCCAGGATTCAGTTTTGATCTTGAAATTATATTTTTCTTGATTTTAGTTGATAATTAAGTTAAAGACTATGGGTTTTGTTCATTGATTATTATGTTAGTGTTTAAATGTCTTCAATTATAAATTCCTTCGATCATTTTACAATAATGATCAATTAAATCCCTTAGATAGGGTTGTGGGAACCCTAGAAGATTGACGAAGTAGGGGAAGTGTTAAGTTGTTCTAAATCAATATTCTTGCATGCGTTGTAGTTACCTTTTGTAACGCCCTGAATCTGGTTCCCGGAATGCTACACGATTCTCATAACCCCAAAGGACCACAATCTAACCCATGACTGATATTTGTAACTGTGTATTGTATAACATTATGTAAAATGCGGAAATAATAGATTGATACATGTCATAAGGTTCAAAATGGATAAAACATAATATCTGAGGGTACGGTATTTCAATACAAAAACATGAACTAAAGTAAACTGTCTGAACATACTGTAGTCTGAAAAGCCTCTAATTGACTGAATTGTCTGAATAAGGAGTTGATGGGACATGTCCCCAACTAACTCCAAAAACTGAAAACTAAATTGAAATAATAAGATAAATAATAATAGCATCCTCAAATGATAAGGACTCACTGCTAAATCTGGTTGCTGAAATATGGAGTGCTACTGATGCTCTGGAACTCGTACTTTTAGACCTATGGTATAAAAACCATAGCATAAATGTGTCAGTACGATTGAATGTACTGGTATGCATGTGAGATGGTCTGAATGCAGAGGGTTCGAATGCATGAAAAATGTTAACTGACTATATAACATGAATATGAGAATACATGCATGAATAAATGACTGTAAATGAATTTGTGATGCTACTGACTACTGAGTCTGAATATTGATAACATGAGTTACTAATAACTGATACTGAGCGATTGTATCTGAAAGTCTAAGTTCTGATGGAACTAGCTAAGTTTTCTACTGTTCTGAGTTGACTATATCTGACAGTCCTAAATTCTGTAGAACTATCTGAGTTCTATTACTGATATTGGGATTGAAACTGTAACTGTGGGAAGTAGTCATCTAACCGACATGCCCCAAATAAAGCAATATAACTAAATTGGGGTCCAATCTGTAATCCCAATTAGAAGGGTGTCAATACCGCGCCACCAGTAAGGATAAGTTATGAGTGACCCTTAACTGGCAGGTACTCAAATGAGAAAGGCGGGAACCCTCGAATGGCAGGTAAGCCACCTCATCAAACCTCAATTGGAAGGTTAGATGTCTGAACCTATGTTGTCTATGTAGTTCTGGAATGCAAGGATAGCTTCTAAGAATCACACCCTCTACTGGCGGGTAAGTTCCCATCCTTGGGTTCACTTGGTGTAAAATCCTACTCCCATCTAAATAGACACTGAACATGATTAACTGAGCTAAACTGAACTGAGTTAACTGAGTTTTGTTGACTGATGGAATACAACTGAGATTACTGAATTTCTGATATTTCTTAGATTACTAGAATTACTGAGTTTACTGAGTTTACTGAGTTTACTGAGTTTTCCTGAGTCATAAGACTGATTAAATTCTTTCGATCATGGCTTGACTGAAAGTGTCTTGAAAACATGACACTGATTCTACGCAGACAACTAAATTTTTGGGTACAAGTACCCCCAGGACTCGATAGAAGGAAACTGATAAGGCATGACATTCTTGAATACATGACCAGCATCAACAATCCATAATATAATAAGTTGGGGATTTCATAAAGCACAGGGTTATCATAAACTTGTACATGGTAGGAATGCATATTATAAGTATCATAATTTCATACTCTAATATCATGAGCATTCCAACTAACATCTACATTGTACGTCAATAGCATGGGAGTCATTTTAACATAAGGGTAAGACAAGCATTTATTATACTGGTTATAATTGAGCAATAATACACCATTTCAATCCTCATAGGTATTTTATCAAGAACTTTACATGTACAACTTAGGGAATAGGTGTAATCATCAAATTAAACATTATGAACAACTCCATTCATGGATTTCAACTTGCATACTAACGTAGTTTCATGAAAAACACGTAAAGATTCCAACGTGGGAATCGTACAACAAGATAAACATGGTTACAAAACAACCCACAACATAAACATCATGATTTATAATTTAAAGTAGGGTTCTTGAGCTTTATGGATGAAAAGAAACTATAAATCAACACTTGCATACCTTAGATGGAAGATTCTTGAAAACAATTGGTGAAATTCTTGAAATTGGATCCTCAATTGGAAACCCTAAGATTTCTCTTGAGAGTAATGGAGATAAGACACTATAATTTGGATAAAAACTAGCTGAATTACTGTTTTGGGGCTTATTTTGGAGTGGGAAATTAACCCTTTTTTCCCTTAAGGATGCGGTCATTTAATGACAAAAAAATTGGGTGCCAACGCTACAAGCGACGCAGCGGGTTGATGGATTAGACGCTATACTCAATGTGTCGTGCCATGATCGCGTTGAGCCTCAAAATTTTTGGCTCTGGGAGACTGTACAAATGATGACTAATGCAATTGGCGATGCGGTGCGCCAAGATCGCATTGGTCCACTATTTTGGGACTCCGAACATGATCTCAATGTGTTTTGAAAAATACAAATTTGTCCGTGAACACCTAATTACCTCCTTGATCATAAATTATTGAAAATATGGGCCATTAAAGGACATTAAGATGGTGAGATGAGATTTCCAACTTTTGAAGGCCCAAAATATGCTAAGTCTTGGAACTTGGTTATAATTTTCTAAGTCTGGGTCCTCTTGACAAGATTAAAGGACTGAATTAAGCTTAGAAGTTTTGCACGGTCTTACACCTTCAGTTTAATAGCTTTCTTAGCGGTTGCAAATGTTAAGATCCCTCCTAACATATCATTACTTACTTCACAAGAGTAGTAGGTATTAGGAAAAGATAGTCACAAAGGATAAGGGTTAGTAATTCGACATTCTAAGACTTAAAACTTAAAAAGGTGAAATATTCCAATGAATCCAAAAGATAGTTGATAGTACATAACCTATCAAATCCTACGAGCAAGATATCAGGTTGATTCAACAAAGCACGATAAACCTACTCGGATTAGAAACTGGGAGGAATATAGTCCTAGTATTTTTTTTTATTGATTACTTCTAAAGTTGAGATCTATTACCTATTTGATATTACTACTACAAACCCCGAATTTACATTTAGTACTTTCCATTGATTCTAGCATACTAGAGATATAAGTCTGTGTATTACCTGTGGTTATGACCCCAATCTGAGTTGGGTTTCTTTACTTGACAATGAATGCTTTATCTTGTATTAGAAGTGTTGTTTGGGAGTTGATCACATAAAATGACTAGGGTGATCAATTTCTTCAAAACTTGCAGGTTGTTTCATATATACCCATTTCTTTAAGTACCCATTCAAGAAGGCACTCTTGACATCCACCAGAAATAGCTTGAACTCAACGTAGGAAAAAATTCAATAAGGATTCTGATTGCTCCCATTCTTGCTACAAGAGAAAAGGTTTCATCTTAATATATGCCTTCCTTTTGATTGTATCCTTGAACTACCAATCTGGCCTTGTTTCTGACAATGGTCCCATGTTCATCCTTCTTTTTCTGTAGAGCCACCTGGTCCCTATGATAGTTATTTCTGCAGGTATAGAACCAAGGATCCACATTTTACTTTTGTAAAACATATTTAGATTTTCTTGCATAGTAATCACCCATCCAGTATCCTTTGATGCTTCTTTGATATTCTTAGATTCAATGATGGAAATGAAGGCCGAGAAGGCAGCTTGATTTCTTAATGTGGATCTGCTTTGCATTCAAGAGTCCAAAAGAGATGAGATATTCTCCATAGGATAAGACGACTTATGCTTCTAATTTGATCATCTATTGCTTGACTCTTGCATATTTGAGTCAGGTTTCTTACTTACTTGATAATTAGCATACTGAGAGACAGAGAATGTATTGTCATGATTAGTATCTCAGGATTTGGTCCCTCGTTCTATTTTGCATCTTTATTTCAATGATTTTCACTATTCTGATTTCATCATTTTCTTTATTTCTCTGATCTCTGCTTCTTTCAACATTTAAGGTGTCTCTTTGAATCTGTAGAAGCTCATTCAGTTCTACATCATCCTTGTAACTTATATTTTGTATGCTTCTTGATTCATCAAAAATAACATGAACACTATCTTCTACACATAGGGTGTTTTAGTTAAAGATCTTGTATGCCTTATTGGTTGATGAATACCCAACTACACTCCCTCATAAATTTTGGGATCTAACTTTCCAAGGTTATCTTTGTCATTATTTAAGACAAAGAACTTGCATCAAAAAGTTCTCGGGTACCCAAGCTTAGGTTTTCTATCATTTAGTGGTTCATAAGGAGTCTTGTTCAAAATGGACCAGATTAGGCATCGGTTTTACAAATTCGACTTTTAAAATTCCATGGACCAGGTCCCTAGGAAACAGTATGCTTAGCAATGATAAACTCACATATCCCACTTTTCTATGCCACAATTCAATGCTATCACTTTGAGATCAAAGACATGTAATCTCATTACCTGAAATTGAGCTAAGATCTACTACATACATGTTTTTGCACCTTTTTGCTCACAGAATCACTTTACCTAAGCTGACACTGGTTATAGTCCATTCATTTAACATAAACTTAACTTTATATCCTTTATCACAAATTTGTGACACTCTTAGGAGACTATATTTTATTCCATTGACAAAATAAATATTTTCAATTACTCAATTTAGAGATCTTCCAATATTGCCAACACCTTCAATATTTCCTCTTTCCATTTCCAAAGGAGACACTTCCACCATGAAGTTTCTTGAGTGAGAGGAACCCTTTTGTTCTTCCAGCCACATGCTGGGACCATCCACTAACCATAAACTGGCACGATTGCTTTTTTTTCCTCTCACTTGTTAAACTTAGGAACCCATTTGATTCTGAGTTCTTAATATAAAGACAAAGAAGTGCTCAAGGACCTTTTATTTCAGCTGGACAATCTTGAATGACTATTTTCTACATGATCACCTGGTCCCCAATTCTTTGGACTAAGTTTTCTATTAGGCTTGTTCTCTTTATGATTGTACAACTAAAAGATTTACTCATCTTTATTTATAGACTCACAAATCCTCTTCAAATGCCCAGTTCTAACATAATGGGTACATAATATACTATCAGATACACAGAGACATACTTGTTATAGGGGTTATAATAGAGTTTGATATCCTTTTTACCTAGACCTTGAACTCCATTTTGGTCATAATAGAGGTTGATATCCTTTCTACTTAGACCTTGAACTCTATTTGATCTTGGGTTTGTCAGATTGAACAATGGTTTGAAGGAGGAAGTCCACTTAAGAGTTTTATTGAGGTCTTCTTTGACTCAAATCAGGTCCCTTTCTAGATGGGAATTCCTACTTTAGGAGCATGCAAGAAGTTTTTCAAAATTTTCTAAACTCTCTTCAAGCTCTAACAACATACTAATGGCTTCCACTTATCTTTAGATTGATCTACAAAGAAACTCAACATTTTTTCTTTTAGGACATTATTTTCTTTTGACAACACAATTATTTTTTCTACCAACGGACATACTATGACAGTAAAAAACATTATTTTATTTTCAAACACATAAAGGGTTTCACTTCTGTGATCATTCTCATTAGTGACCTCAACCAAATAGTTTATCAAGGCACTTGCTAGACCCTTAAGCCTTTTAATAGAATAGTTAATGAGATTTTGTTTGGTGTAAAAAGAGTTACCTACTCATCATCAGATTTAACCATGAATGTAAAGTGTGTATTAAAGACATCATCTGAATCATCAATCACCATCATAGAGATATCCTTTAGAGGTTGAGATTAATCAAAAACACTAGATAAGTCTCCCCAGGCTGCTAGGGCTTGCTTTACAACATAGTCTGTAGCTATTTTTCTTCTAGCTTTTTTTTGAACCCCGTCATTCTACTTTCTTTCGTCATGTACACCTCTTCCATATTCCTTGTGTTCAAGTTTGTTCTTAGAAATTCCATGATAAAGTGACCAGCCTTTCTGCACTTATGAAATAGGTTGTTTCCTGATTGAGTTGCCTTTTCTTGTAAAGTCTCCATTTCTCCTCATAACTTTGAGAAATCTATTGGTTATATGTGCCACATCTTCATCTTCTTCACGAACATAACTTTTTGTTTCCTTGAGTTGAAAAGTCTTTTCTTTCTTTGGTTTCTTCTTGTCGTACTGCTATTTTTTTATTTCATGTATTTTCAGGTTTCCTATGAGATCGTCCATTATAAGGGACATCTAATTGAATTCTTCAGTAATAGAATTTACTTTACTTTACCATGACTTGGGAAGAATACTCAGTGCTTTTAGTTGCTTAGTAGGCCTGATATACTCGCCTAAACTATGCAGCTCATTAGTAATCGAGTTGAATCTTGTATGCATTTCCTAAATAGTTTCTCCTTTTTTCATAGTGAAGGTTTCATATTGTGTGGAAAGCATTTCAACCTTCGACTCTTTCACTTGAATTATTTCCTGAGCAGTTTTCAAACAATCCTAGATCTCCTTAGCAAATTCACATGCAGAGATCCGATTATGCTCGTCATGTCCTATACCACCCACTAGCAACTTCTATTCTTTGTAGTTCATCTCAATATTTTTTTAATCATCTTTATTATACTTCCTTCACATCTTAGGGACCAACCTGTTAACCTTCACCTCATTTATCTCTCTTTAGGAATAGCTGGGCCATCTAGGATAACATCATTAACTCGATGTCCCCTGCCATTATAAAATCATACATTTTTATTTTTCCACTATCCATCGTACTGACATTGAATCTTGGAGATCTAGTGGTGGAATATTCTTCTTTAAGGTTCGATAGACCTGCCATTTTCAAAATGGATCCTCTCAAGGTATTAATCTTTTAGAGAGAGCTAGATCTGATACCATTTGATAGAGTGTATGAGTCAACCGAACTCAATAGGACCAAGTCCCTAGACTATGAATATAGTACTAATAATTGAAAAAGAGATAGTACAATAAAGTAAAAAACACAAAAGGTTTACATGAAAACTTCTTTGCTCAAGGGAAGTAAAACCCACCACCTGCCATCACAATTTCCAAATTTCCCTCTTCTTCAAACCACCATGTGATTACAAACTTCAATAATTACTAACTCTTATAATAAATCTATGACAAAATAAGTGTGATAACTCTAACACAATTACAACCGACTAACTCTAGTTAACACATCCTAGGCAACTCTACCCAGGACACTACGCTAGAATGATATAAGCAAATACTTAACCAAATTACAAACGACTCAAATAACCAACTCAAATTTCTTCAACTCGAACTAAGGCTTTTACAAGAAACGTAACTACTATCCCATATAATTAGGAGTATATTTACAATATAATACTAAAAGAACCAATAATATACCGCACGCCAAACTTAAGATGAACAAGCTATCAGGTCCCTTATAAGAGTTGTGTTCATGAGCGACTTTTTCTTCTTGAAGTTTGAATCTTGATACATTCAAAAACTAGGGTTTTTTTTGAGTAAATAATCCTCACATATGAGAAAATAAAACCAAGGTGTCTTGCTATTGGTCGAGGTTTAGCTTCTCTAATAATGTGCCATTAATTCTTGGTAGAAAAGTACAACTTCCAGCTGCATTGTCAAGGAGCACATTGAAGGAGATTAGGTCCCATGGATACATGAAAGGTATTCTAGTAGATCCCTTATGTAATAGTTTGCATATAATCAAAACCTTGATGGTGTAACATACCGCTAGTTCTATGCACCATTACAGTATAAGTTATAGTAAGAATCTACACATATTATGGGTAGAAGTTGTAATTTAGTAGAAACGCTGGTAACTTTACTTTGCGGTAGTCTCGATAATGCATCTATTAAACTATGGTCTTGTACACATTATCAAAAGTTCTTCTTTTGGTATTGGAATATCATTTGGTTCCTTTCTAGCAAAATAGATTACACAGCCCCTACTAGAAACATCATGTATACCTGGTCACTAGCTCTCTTCCCATTTGCATACCTTATAGCCCATTTTATCTATTTTGTCCACCACATGCATGTTTGTGAATATTTAACCAAAGAAGGAACCTTTGCCATAGGTCTGCCGAGTATGGATACCTAAAGGATTAGATGCTCAATATGTTCATCAACAACCTCACATAGTAGACATTCAGTATTAATAGTTATATTCCAATTTAATAACCTATTTATTGTATAGATCCTCCCATATGCCACCAAAGTAAATAGGCACAACCATTTGGATCTATTTGTGAATATTATGTAGCAATAAGTATTTGATACAATCCTGTTTCATCACATCAATCTTAAGATAATTAGAAAAAATGAGTTTAGAGGGTAATCGAAACTTCGGATTTAGTTTAATCGTTTACTTGTGCCTTATGACTTTAGAAAACTTAGAAACCCATATAAATAGATAGTTTCATTTGTTGATTTGTTTGTTTCACAAGTCATCTGTGGCTGCAAGTCGTGAATGAGGTATGTTGTATTATGGTGACACAAACTCATCCTGTATGCATCCTTGGATTCTATTAATGAAATCACAAGGCAAAGTGGAAAATAGGTAAGGCCCCATTGAAATTGATTCAAGCTTTTTATTTCTACACTTGGTCTTTTTATAAGCATTAAACCCAACAATAATTGGATTTGGTGTCATTAAATATTCCTTTTCATTCTCTGTTTAATTCTAGTTTGATGAATAACAAAGCAAGCAGTGGATTTTAATCAAATAACAAAGCAAGTAGTTGATGCTGCAAGTATATATTCTAGAGATTAATTAAAGTGATAGCAACAAAAAAGGTTCTTTACCATTCTGGAGAATAAAATTTGATTTGTAGCCTTTAAACTTCTTTATGAATCCCATATTGTTAGAATCAGTGATGTTTTAATGATTGTCAAATGAATGAAACATGTTAATCAAGATGGCCCACTGATGTACACTATCAAGGATGCTATTCCACTGATATATGAAGACAAGAGTGCTTGATTTCAGAAAAGGATAAGCATGTACATACGATAAATACAAGATAAATATCACGTGTGGAGATAAAGAAGTTGAGTTTGAATACAACACAAAAGATACGAGAGTTTGAGTTAAAGAAGGATTTCTACTTCAAATAAATCTTTGGAAAGCCTAGACTTTCAAAGTATAAAGAAGTCTGATCGAATGAAGAACTCTTTGAAGAGTTGTGTTTAAATTGAGGGAGTGACTTTCAAAGTCAGTCACACACATGCAAAGCAAAAGGCAATTGATAAATTAACTTGGTAGTTCACAATTTGAGGGAACACATCGGTGAATCTGGTTCTATTACTTAAAGTAATGATTCTTAGTTTCTATCTATTAGGTTTGGTTTTTAAGTTGTAATATTGATGTAATTCTAGTTTCAGTGAAGTATAAACTGAATTAGGATTATTCTCTTCAAGTAGAGGAACTCGAAGACTTGGGATCACATACCTTGGGAGGTTTGTGAGTTGTTTTTCGTAGGAGTTAAAGTTTATAATTCCTAGATTACATATTTCTTATAATTTTTCATTTGTTGAGGCTCAAAGTTGTCTAGTGAACATTGCGTAAAATTTTTTAGAGGTACAGGTCATGGTTTTTTACACCTTTTTAAGCTGGGTATTTTTCACGGGAAAATCACTGTCTCATTTACTTATACCGTATAGCTTCATTGAAAAATGTTAGGCAACTTATTTCACTTGTAGGTTACTATTAAAGAAAAATATGTAAATAAGTAGGTCGCACTCTATCATGTACTATTTGAATAATCTTGGGATTTGATTTTTTTTTCTAGTTGTGACTTTTAAACAACCAATTAATTTCTTAATTGTATAGCTTACTTTTGTTCATTATTCTTCAATGTCTGAACATTAAGTGGTCAGAAGATAAGTTACTATTTTATTTTATTCATTATTATGAAAGATATCTTTGTATTAAAATACACCTCGATTTTGAGTGTAAAATCAAAATTGAAGTTACACTAAAGAAATTTTTTCCAGAAAACAATGACTTATTTATATTTGCAAAACTGTTTTCTTCTATGACTTTTTATTTTTCTTTCTTTAGTTTCTTTGTGTTTTTCATTCTTCAAGAAAATTACAAAAAAAAATGTAGTATCTTGTCTTTTGTAGTAAGTTCAAAATTACGGATTGTAAATGGGGTGGGTGGGTTTTAGGCTATGTTGGATGGTGTGGGAATAAGGTTATGTGGGGCGGGTTTTAGTCTATGTTGGATGGTCTGGGCTTAAGGTTATGTGGGGCAGGTTTTAGTCTATGCTAGGGGTGTGGGTTTAAGGATATGTGGGGCAGGTTGAAATATTTTTTATTTCAAAATTGATGTGGGGCTGGTTACTGGTTGGCCCATCAACTGTAGCTCACCCCTTGCCATACCTAAATCAAAATAATCCTCAAGTATACATGATCAAATAAGTACTCTCTCTATTTCATTTTACTTGTTATGGTTTGACTTTCTGTGACACTCTGAACGTTCCAGCTAAAAATAAAATAAATTGGACTGCTCTTCATATATACTTTGACCTAAATATAGAAATTTTATTGGATCTAGGTGTAAAGGTCATGTCTTAGGTGTCTTAGGGATATTGAGTATGAGTTCAGGGCATAAGAAATCTCTAAATAAATTTGAGTTGAAAGGTCAATTAAGTTTTTTTATGGGTTCATACAAGGACCAAACTTAAACAATCATTTCTCCAAGAATAATAATACCAACTTCTCAGGAATTCCTCATTGACCTAATTAATAGATATTTAATAATAGTAATATGAATATTTTTATAAGATTGCCTCCAGTCATGCTCATGAATTTTATCATAACGAACCATGAAATTATATATCATGCCTCTCCAATATGGGTGTTAACTCATGCTTTATGTACCTATTATGGTTAACTCTCAATGAGACCATAAGTGGGATTCCATGACTATGAGCCTAAAAAGACTAAACTATGAATATTAGCCTAATAAGGCTAAACTATGAATTGCCTAATAGGGTAAATATTTTGATCAAGAATTAAGAACATAAACACATAACATTATGAGATCAAGGGAGTTAGTTGGATGACCGTGAAGGAATAGGTTTAAATGACAAATGCCCAAAACCATGTTTGCCGACATAGGATAGAGATTAATCAGCAAGTCGGATGGCTCTTTTTTTTCATGTGTACCAAAAAGATGCTAACCATGGATACTTGCAAGCAAATTATGTCATGTCATGTCATATAACTGGCAAGGTGTAAGATTGCTTAGCTGATCAGGCCGAGATCAGACTCCATACGCTCACATGGTGAATTATGACGGTTAACTACTTTCTCTCACAAATAATCAAAAGAATTAAATCTACCTTACTTGATTAATCATAAATTAAGCTTATATTCTTATTCCTTTCCAGTTGTCTTCTTTTACATTTGAATTTTATTGTTATTTCTAATCGAGAAATTGTCAAAAGCCCCCCCCCCCTCCAAACCTTTACCCCAAATCTTAACTACACACTTATACTTTGTGAGGGTCCTATGACCCCCCCCTAAAATATTTAAAATCAAAATTATGACACCCCTAAAATCTGACATGGCAAAGAGAGTGTATTTCACTCTCTTTAAGATAGTGAGCACCCAAAAAATATTGTAAATTTATTTTTAATACTTCTTTTATGTATTAATTTACATATATATATATAATAATTTTTTCTTGTTCATTGTCACAACCCGAACGGGGGCCCCGGCGGTGACAAGCATTCTGAACTATGAAAGCCCAGACGACCTTTTCTATCTGGTAGTCATGCACAATATTCATAAAATAAAACAAGATGTGGAAACATAATTTAATATGGGATCATGGTCATACTCTAAATTCAGTTTAAAGTTGAAAAGAAAAACCCAACAACAACTAGATAATATCTGAATCAGTCTGTGAAATCTCTAAGACATGATAAAATGGCAATTATATGAATCTAGGACAAGACCCCTAGTAGACCCAAAAACAAAATGAATGACATAGTCTTAAATAACCAGGCCTTTTGGAATAAAGAAGGCTCACCACTGCATAGTCTTTTCTCTCTGAAATCTCTATTGCTTAGCTGGACCTTAGATTGAGCCTCAGACCCTGGAAGGTAGGGGGTCAATACAATTGTACTGATACACAGAGCAAATCCAAAATAATACTTTATATTCAACATAAATGAGAGCAATTTAAAATAGTTCATAAGTACATTATATAGAAAGAATCACATGGGCATTTTAAAAGACTCTATAAAATCATCTGAAGTCTATGACACTCTTTGTTTTACTTCTGCGCTAGGTGGTATACCCTACAATTCTGTAATTCCACGGTCTATATGGAATCTTCCCTTAACTCGACAGACAAGTCCCCCACCCAAGTTTGTCGTAAAGGTCGGAGTCTCTGTCTCTACTATGCCACAGGGTCGTCGCCATCGTATAATGATAATACACCCGTATCGGCAAAACACAGTTTCAGGCTATGAGCCGATTGACTCATGACCTCTTTGAGTACCCACCTAATCCTCTTAAAACCCATTTTTGATTCTTTAAAACATGTATTCTCTGAAATCTAACTCTAAAAACTTTATCTCTGTTATGGCATACATCTATATGGTATCATCATACCATTGACTTGCAAGTCGCAATCCTGAACCATTAATAACATATTAAAATCTCTGTTTCCAAAACATAAGGTTTGGAAACACCATATCAATATATCAAATCAAATAATCCTTTCTTATAAATCAGGTAAAACCATGCAAGCAACTTTCTTGATCAACTTTTCAATAATACAAGGTGGTCATGTCAATGTTCTCATTCACAAGCAATTCTTTCTCTTTAACACAAAACGTAATTATATCACGAAAACACCCACTCATCATCTCTAAATCATGTTCATATACTATAAAATTGAGAAAACTACTTTCGAATCATAAAACATGTACTTCAACTTCTTTCCGACAAGATCATAAACTTTAATTCAACACAAGAGAGGGATTTCGTAATTTGTGCTCTTAAAAAATCTTCAATCTCATTTTGTCATACATATATATACATGTAAATAAATTTAAGGGGGGGAAAGGCCGAAATCCCAAAACAACAATATCACTAAAACATTCAGAAAGCATAATTAAAATCATGGGTTCCAAAATCCCTTTCTAAATTCATGCTTGATAGCCTTTAAATGTTTTTAGAAAGTTTTCAACAAGCCCATGTAGTTTAGGATAACCCCCGCGTACCTTAGATTTCATATTTAGAAGAATATAACCTGGGTCTTGATCCTTTTGTTGGAATTCTTGATTTTAGGGATGAGTTTCTTGATCTTTGGGGAAGGAGATAGGGTTTTATTTTGAGAGAAAAACTGAATTATATCGTGTATTATGCTTTTGGGGCATGAATCTTATGTTATGGACGGACCTTGGGTGAGGTAAAGGTCCAAATTTCCTCTTAAAAATGCGTAAAAAGAACCTGAATATTAGGTGTGTGCGATGGAGCATGCGTCGCACGCTAATCGCGCGCAGCTACTGCCTCTCTCACGAAAATGGTTGTAACTTTTTGCTCGGGTATCAGATTTTTGCAAAATTGTTATAGTTGGAAAGCTACTTTGAAGATATTTCATTTTATATTTAGTAGTACCTATAATTTGATATATACAAGGAGTTATGGTTGATGGAATTTGACCCAAGTTTAAACATCCACTGAAACTTAATCGCTAGAAATATTTTCAACTCGTCTTAGAGTTAGGGGACTTTTGTGACTTCAATTAATATTCAAAGGTATTTCCACACTATAGAATTGATAACCACACATATAATCGAAAGGAATTATCTAGTTGGGGTCTAGACGCGTAGGAACGACGGTCTAGATTCTAGCCTGAAAGTATGGGGCGTTACACTTTCACCATACCCAAAATCTCTCTACCACCACCCACCATAGTTTGAAATTCTTCAATTCGAAGACTTGTTTACAAGAAAATTAGAAAATTTTCCCTTAGAATCATCACCCTTTTCGCCTTCTTCCAAAATAGTTCTTCAAACACTAGTTTCTTTCCTTTTTTTTTTCAAAAAAAAAATTGAATCCCCACGAATCAAGAATGACTTATACACTAGTTTCAACCATGGCTGCATCACTAAGGCCAGTGTTTTATCTAGAAACTTTTAGAAAAGTTTAATTTACAATCAAAGAAGTTAAGAAAAAAGCAATGAAAAGAGAAGCATGACTGTATTTTTGTCGCCACAACCACCACCACCGCCACCGCCAAATTATGAATTATGAATTTAATCTCATCTACCACCACCACCCCATTATCCACCACCGCCACCCCCACTCTGACCCTCTTTTACTAAATTTGGAGTTGAATTAAGAAATTAAATGCAATGAAAAAAAAAGTGAATGGTAGAAATCACTAAACTATTTCTCAAAGAATTCTTTGATTTGGGAAAATGATAGAAAGAGAAAGGAAAGAAAATTTAATGAGTATTTTAATTTTGACTTTTGAGATTGAAGAAAATAAAATGAAGAGAAAGGGGAAAAAGAGTTTGAGACTGAAGAAAATAAGATGAAGAGAAGGGAAAAAAAGAATGGAGAAATAATTGTGGAATAAAATGAATAAAAGAATTGATAAAAAAATAAATAAATTTTACACGTGTCAAAATGTGTGTTTCACCACTCAACATAAATGTGGTTGTGGCTTTTTAAGGGTGTTATAATTTTGGTTTTTAATAGTTCAGGGGGGTCATAGGACCCCCGTAAAGTATAGGTCTTAAGTTGGGATTTGGAATAAAGGTTGGGGGGATTTTTGCCATTTTCTCTTTCTAATCTCTTGATGTACTACCCTCCTGAAATGGTTTTGCATACCAATACATTCCACGTATTAATCATCTTTGGAGCTACATCATTTCATGATGTATGTTCTGGCTCTCATGTCCGCGGTCAAGCGGCTTATTAGGATCTTTATCTTCTGCCATTGGTGAATCTATTTCCTATCAGGAGGTTGGACGAGATATGATGACTTATTTATATTTTTTTCCTTTCAGTATTGATACTTATTAGAGGTTTCACAGACTGATTTAGTTTTCAGAATAATCTTGTAATTTTAAGTCTTATTTTATCATGACATTGTATCTTCAGACGTTAAATGATATTAATGAACATTGATTAAAGACTTTCTCCTTTAATAAATCTTATTTTATATTATTTTCTCTCTATTCATTATGATAGTCGTATGCTTATGTGATATGCCAGAACGTTCGCTCATACTAGCGATAGTATCGGGTGCGTGCCATGTCTAGAGCCTCGGCTCGGGTGTGATACTTTCATAAATCTTAAGAAAAGATCAAAAGGATTTTTTTGAAACTTGTATTGAACATCTCAAAAAGCTTTCTATTAAGAAATTATAAGAATGTTAGTATTTACTGGACGGAATAATAAGAAAATATTGTAAAACAAAATTTAATCAAACAAGGAAATAATATAAGATGAGCAGAGTCTTGAAATTTCGTTGAACTTTCTTCCCCTTTTCCTTTTAGACTTTGTGGCAGACAAGTGAAGCCCATTAAAATTAATTTATGCTTTTACTTTCTAGAGTTCTTTGATCTCTATGCATCATTTTTTTCTATAATTAGTACTTCAATTATTTCCTCCCACCAAATGATTTGATGTTATATATTATTCCTCCATACTCTGTGTTTAATTCCACAATTGTTAGCTGTTGGATCACATAACAAAGGAAGAAGAGGATATTTTTCGAGTATAAAAGGTTTGTTTCTAACAGTGTGTGTAATCATTGGTATCTTGATCTTGTTTTTTTAATAAATCTAATACCTATCTTGATCTATATTGAGGTACAACTGTGAAAAATACCAGCAAATCGAAGGAAAAAAACAAAACCAAATTAGCATGTAAGAACTCTGGTAGATAGTTGGATCTCTCTAATTAGACAAGGGGGGAAACAAAATTAGCAAGTAATATATCCTGATTTTAGCATCTTAGATAGAATATGTACATTTATTGTTGTTTTTTGCTGCTTAGAAACCAAATTACTCGTGGTGCTGTGATTCTTGTAGTAATTGCCAATGTTAAAAAAAGAATGTACGATGTGTTTGATTATATGTTAAAACAATTTCTATAATTTGTTTGATAAAAGTTTCAACTAGACTATCTTTTTGTTTGTGAATGTTAAGTAGAAAATGAGCAGATGATATGATCCCTTTCATCACGTTACAAATGGCAAGCATTTGTTGTTTTGTTCTACTATGTACTCTTTTTCAGCATTTTAGATATTTTATCGGAATACATTTTCCTTCGTACCAAACACATCATGTATGCTTCCTTGTTTTTCCTTGACTTTGTCTAAGAATCAAATCAAATGTGTAAAGCTATGTTGCTCGGACCCTTCAATAATATCGACAGGTGCATGTTGGATTCTTCAGAAGTTGTGTATTTTTAAAGGAATCAACGTGGGTGTGACAACATCTTTGGAGAGTAAAGCAACATATATATGTGTGAAGCATATGCACAGATGAGAATGGTTACTAACTATCTATATTTTGTTAGTAACGTCAATAATTTGGTGTCTTATTATTACCCCCACCTCCTGTTCTGTGTATCTTGTCCTCCACACAAATGTTATCAAAGCTTGTTGGGAATGGGAGAATTATAGTCATACACAAAAAGAAAGAGCAGTCATTTCAGATTTTTCATCAACTAGAAAGGTTACTCTCTAATAATAACTAAAAATAAAGTGTGTTTAATTATGCACTTTTCTTCAAAAAGTCTTGGTCCATTTTGGTTGAAGACATAACAGATGTTGTTCTCAATTTCTTTGAAACATCTCACATGTTCCTTCCAATAAATTGTACTATGGTCACACTTATTCAAAAGGTTAAGCATCCATACTCAGTCAAAAAATATAGACCAATATCAGGTTGCACAATACTCTAAAAGATCATTTCCAAAATTCTCACGAAGAGACTATAAGGGGTGATGGAAAGCTTATTGGACCAGGGACAATCAGCTTGTGTGCCAGGTAGAGTCATCACAAATAATATCATATTGAGCCATGAGCTAGTAAAGATATATGGAAGGAAGGGAATATCCCCAAGATGTATGATGAAGTTAGACTTGAAAAAAGCCTACGATTCATTGGAGTAGGTATTCTTGGAGCAAATTTTGTATGAACTAGCCATCCCTAGGAAATTTTTCAAATGGATCATGAAGTTTATTCAAAGTGCATCATACTCTATCCTTATTAATGGAATCCATTGGGAACATTCAAAGAAAAGAATGGGACTAGACAAGGCTATCCTCTATCACCATTCTTTATTGTACTAGCAATGGAGTCCCTAACAAGGAAATTGAAAAAACTGCAGCACATCCCTGATATTATTTATCATCCTAGATGCGAGAAGTTGCATATAGTGCAATTTGGATTTGTTGACGACTCATTTCTCTTCTATAGGGGAGACTTCACATCGGTAAAATTGTTATATGCTCTCTTTAAACAATTCTCCCTTGCATCTGGCTTGACAGTGAATAAGATCAAGATCTTAGTTTTCTTAGGAGGAGTGGATGATACGGTACAACAACAGATACTTGAATACTTGGAATTTGGTAAAGGAGAGTTACCAGTTATGTACTTGGGTGTTACGACCTGAGCTAAGACCTAGGCCGCAATGAGTATCCCGAACCATAATGGCCCGGGCACTCTTTTCTAACTGGAAGTCATATACACATTTCACGTACTCTAAAGAAATGTAGAAAAACATAACAAAATGGAAACATGGTTATTTTGTTAATCCAACTAATCATTATGAATATGAGTTCATAAACATTCAAAAACATTTAATACCAGTCTGTGAAATCTCTAATAATACAAGAATGACATCTGTCTGAAAACTAGGACAAGGCCCCCAGTCGTATCATGAACTAAAAACCAAATAACAATGTTTCATAAACAAGGCCTTCCGAAATAAGGGAGGTTCACCAACTGCAAACTTCTAACAAACCAATCTACTGCTTAGTCGGACCCTGGGATTGAGCCTCAGATCCTGAAAAATAGGGGGTCGTACAAATGTACTAGTACATAGAACAATCCAAAATAAAATACAGTTTTATCTAATATACGTGAGAGCATTTCATAAAACATGTCAACAAAAAACATTTAAAAACACATGGACATAATCAGTAGGTTTCAAAACATATGTAAAAAAAATCTCAACTAGACTCTTTGTCTTACTTCTGAGCTAGGTGGTACACCCTACATCTCTAAAATCCCACGGGCTATATGGAATCTACCCTTAACTTGGTGGACAATCCCCCAACCCAAATTTTCCGCAAGGGATGGAGTCTACATCTAATACGCCAAAGGGCACAAGGCTAGCGTAAAATCCCTATCTTGGGACATCATAAACCCGTATTGGAAAAACACGGTTTCCAGCAATGAGCCCTTACACTCAAATGCCTTCTTCGCGTAACCACCTAACTCCTTTAAGCCCATCTTTAACCTCTTTAATACATGCATCTCTTTTGAAATCAAACTCTAAAAATTGGATTTGGCTATGGCATTCATCTGATTGGTATCGTCATACCAAGACTTGCAAGTCAATATCTAATCCATGGAATATCATATTACAGTCTTTTAATTAAAACAAAATGTTTGGACCACCAAATCATTCAAATCATACAAGAGAATTTGCCTCTCGAAATACATGAACTTATGCAAACATTCTCTCTTTCAATTATTAAACATCTGGTGGTCATTTACTTTGTAGAAAACCATACAATTCTTTCAATAATAATCTTAAATATTTACAACCAAGAAAACACCCTCTCTTCAGTTCACAACCAATCTTATATCATTTAACAATAGCCAAAAAAATATTTATACCATGCTTCTAAATATGAAATTCATCAATTCATAACATGTGAAAGCTAGGGGTGTCACAACAATAGAGGGAGTATAAATATTCATGCTCTCAATTCAACTTTCAAACTCAAAATGCATACATACATGTATACGAGCAAAATCAAAATTAAGGGAAGGCCTCAAGACCAAAACATTATTGTCAAAAAGGGTTCACAATGCATACTTGTTAATGTAGGTTCAAAAACACTTCGTCAATATATGATTTCTTGACTATAAAACTTACTCAAAATGATTACAATATGCCAATGAAGTTTAGAAAAGCCCAATGTACCTTATGTTACTTAGTTTAAAGATTGGAACCCTAGTCTTGACTTCTTTCTTGAAAATCTTGAACTTAGCAGTTCGATTCTTGACCTTTAGGGAGGAGCTAGGGTTTGTTTTGGGACAGAATTTGAGTGATATTTGGCATAAAATGTCCTAATGATGACTTAATCTTGTGTTAATACGCCTTGGGGCCATGGCAAAAGACAAGACTGCCCTTCTATAATTCAAGTTCACAACTGGAATGATGATTTGGCCCTTACCCCGATGCAATGACATTTACATTGCTATACCCACGACGACGCGATCCAATAGCGGTGAGGTTCTGAAGATGAAATCCAAACGTGCTCCAATTCTCATTTAAAAAATCCAAAACATGCTTTTTACACCCCTAACTATAAAACAACACAAAAATCTACATCTCAGGTTCGGGAATATCAACTTATAAATAATTGAAGTTAAGGGCTTAAAAATATGACTACGTCTTTTAACACTTAGAAAATTGTCAGGTTGTAAGTCCTTTATGCATGCAACTAAGTGTTGAATGAAGTTGAAAATGCTACCGGGTGTTACATTATCCTCCCCTTGAGATTATTCATCCCCGTATGATGACTTAGGACACAGATAAGCATAATCTCAAGCACACTAAGGAAAAAGAGAGAGAGAGAGAATAATATATGATTTGTACCTTCAATATGGTAATCCAAGGTTTCAAAGAGAGTCGAGTACATGTCATCCTCTGACTCCATAGTATCTTCCTCAGCTTTTTGATTCTTCCACAACACCTTAACCGAAGGTATCTCCTTGATTCTCAACTTTCAAACTTGGCAATCCAAAATAGCAATGGGTTCGTCTCCACATGACTATTAGTCCTTCACATTGATCACTTCTATAGGAAACACCCGGGAATGATCTCCAAAAAACTTTTTCAACATGGATACATGAAACATAGGATGTACAGAAGTTTAAAATACGTCCTAGTTATTAGACGTATCAAAACACCCCTTACCGATTAAATTCTTGGGAAGGATATTGGTATAATCAACTTCAAATGAGCATATCTCTCGTTATACTATGAATTTTTGATCTCATAGCCCTCCAACAAATATATAATTTAATTATCTTTCCAACGATACCAATTTTTCCCAAATCCGATCTCGGAGCAAAAAGTTATACCCATTTTACTCCAGCATGTCGGCCTGGCAACTAAGTGACGACATGAGCTGATGGCTTATCACAGATCTGACGGCTTATCAGCCCATGTCGTCAGGCTTAGATAGAAACCCATGAATTTCAGCTCCCAAGTGATGACCTGGGCTGACGGGCTGTCACAGTTCTAACGGCTTATCAACCTTGGTCGTCAGCTGAAAATTTCAGCAAGCGGGGAAGTGATTTCGTAGGGGTATTTTGGTCTTTTCCCACATCCTAAACCTTACCCCCACAACATAAAATGCCAAAAACACATACTTAGATATTTTTATTTAGTTTTAAAATCTCTTAACCCTCTTTGTTCCCAAAAACAAACTTAGGGTTTCTTCTCAATTAACTTCAAGACCCCTTCACACTCTCCACAAGGTAATAAAGAATTAAGATACCTATTCCATATCCTTCAAGAAAAGTCATTATCTTTCAAGATTCAAGCTTTTGAGGTATGTTAGATGTTGATTCTTGGGTTCCTTTCACCCAAGAAGTTCAAGAATCCTTTTCTAAATTCAAGATTATATATTTATGAGATTGTCATGATTTTTGTGAATAGAAATTGAAGTTCAAGTTGTTGATGAGTTTTAATTCATGATTTGATTTCAAAGATCCAAGCTTTGATCCTACTATGTGATGTTCATGATAAAATCCCTTCATGTTGCATGATATTGATGTATTCATGATAATTAAGTATAGAATCTGTGGTATAACCAAAGCATGCTCCCTATATGTTTGAGAGAATGCTTAAGTAAAGAGAATAGTGCTTTTTTAGTATGTTAAGCATGAAATCCCCAATTATGTGATAACTAGTACATGCCAAGCATTTGTTGAAATGACTTAGTGAATGTATTATGATAAGTTGCATGCATTTTTATCCATGTGTATTCCTTATTGAACAACTATGAGATTTAGTATGCATACCCTATACATTTACATGTTTATGACATTTAATTGATTGACGAGATATCGTATTGATTGTGTTGTCAGTGAAAGTCCATTTTAATGATATTCAAGTGTGGTCCTACATTATTTATTTATGCTATCGAGTCATGGGGGTATTTATACCCAAAAACTTAGCTGTTTGTCTAGATTCGAGTCAGTCTCAAGATAATCTCAGTCGTTCTATGACCAGTAGAATTCAGTCAGTTACAGAACTTAAGAAAATCCAGTAATCTCAGTACTAGTTCAATCCAGTCTCCGTATCAGTCTAACTTAGTTTCGTATCTAGTTCGGACCTCAGTAGTATTCCGAATTCAGTTTATATTTCATTAAAGCTCGGTAAGTTACAGAACTCAATAGTATTCAGACAAAAAGTAGAATTCCAAAGTGTTCCATCAGACAACAGAATCAAGTGAACTCAGTCAGATCAGTCAAGTAAGATGATCAGTAACAGATTTAGCTCAGTCTAATAGATTTTAAGAACCAGTTCAGTGTTTTTCAGTTGGGAGTATGAACTAGTATCAAGCGAGTGCATGGACGACGACTTTCCCATTAGAGAGACAGAGTCGTTAGCATCAGTCCCTAAACTCTAGAACTGTGTAGCTAGCACTGGATCAGGAGTCACCCATTAGATTAAGGCTTGAAAACCTTCTAGGAGTCACTCGATGCCTTAGGCTTGACTTCCTGTTCAGGGTCACCCATTAGAGAGGCTCGACCATAGTAGTGTGTTTACCCGTGGCACGGTACTAACACCCTTCTAGCTGGGGTTACAAGTTGGAACACACTAGTTCAGATCGAGGTGTGTCAGTTAAGTGAGAACTCCCACAGTTTCAGCTTCAGATTCAGTCTCATTCTCAGTCAAGAACTCAGATAGTTCTTCATATTTAGGACCATCAGCTGTAGTCACACAACTCAGTGAGGAACTTAGATAGTTCCCCAGATTCAAAGATCACCCACTAGATAGGCTTGATCTCAAACTCAGTCAATCTTTATGATTATTAGTAAATTCATAGATCACCCGCTAGAGAGGCCTGATCTTAGATATAAACCATCATCATCACAGTAGAATCAGAGGTTACCTGCTAGATAGGCCTGATATTAGATATAGTCAATCATTATTATTATGAGTAGATACAGTTGTTCAGTATCCCAGAGTCAATAAACTCAGATATCAGTACTAGTAGACCCAGACATTAGTAAGTCAGTATTCAGAAACCAGTATTCAGAAGTTAGTATTCTATGTTACTACAATTTCAGTGATAGTTTATGCATTCATGCATGTATTCTCATTCAGCATACTCAGATTTTCTAGTTAGTAATTTTTATGCATAAGCCCTTGCATTTAGCCTTACCTCATCTAGCATACCAGTACATTCAAAGTACTGACGCATACTTTTCTCTTGCTACATGGTATCTTATACCATAGGTTCAGAAGCGCGAGATCCAGAGCACCCTTAATAGTCCAGACTCAGTCAGCAGCAGTAGATATAGAAATGAGTCCTCATCATTCGAGGATGATTCTTATTTAGGTATTAAATTAGATTTATTTTATTTCAGTAGTTGGAGTTAGTTGGGGACATGTCCCATCAACTCCTTATTCAGACAGTTCAGAGCCTTTCAGACTACAAAGTTTTTCAGACTAGTTATACAGATAGTTGTTTCAGTTTTACATTGATAGACATTATTAAGTTATATGTTAATTTTTTAAACCTTATGAAAAGTTTCCGCCAGTTCTCTGCATGTATTTCATTATATTATGCAGTGCTCAGTACAGGTACCAAGAAAGGGTTAGCTTGTGGTACTTCGGGATCATAAGCACCGTGTAGCATTCCGATTATAGAAAATCGAGGCATTACATACATGTTCTTAAAGGTCAAAAAAATTGATGTAATTCTCGAGCTAAGGTTATAGGTGAAAGGGAAAAAAAGGATATAAACTTTTGTTGTATGAGATAGCTAAGAAGGAGAAATGTGGTAAAAATATTTGTGAGAGTGATTGAAATTGCTAGTCTTAGTAGGGATATCCATGTAGTGGGTCTAGTAATGATTAGACTTGAATGTTCTGATTGTTGAAAATACAAACCAATGCACTATATGGTTAGTACTTCTTAATTTAAAACTTGAGTGTGTTTTAAAGTAGTGGTAAGGTAAAGTAAATCTTCTTAAAGGGATGTGGAATATGGAGATCCATAGCTTAAACTAGAACCTATTTTCTTCGAGTTAGGCTTCAACATAGGAGTATTTTACAGTGGGACTCAAACTCATGTGGTTAGATGTATATTTGGAGAATTGTAAGGTTGAAATGATGACGTATGTAATTTATTGTTTGGGACGTAGACAACTAGTGTCTCTAAGTTTAAGTCTTTTCATTGTATCTTGTAAGATGGAGAATGTTTCTATTCTTATGTTCTATGATAATCTCATCTCATTTCTTGTACCAATCTTAATCAGGCTGAGGATTCTTAGGACAAATTCATGTCTTAAAAGATCATGTCGACGTCAAGTTTTGTTATCTCATGTTTTGTTCTTACACGTTTACCTAGTGGATTTAATAAAGATTGTTGGATTCCTTCCCATATTTTGTTGAGTAAAGTATTCAATGTGATGTTACATTACTTATTCTACATTTTTAGAGATTCAAAAAAATCCCTACCTATCATTCGGGGATGAATGATCCCAAGGAGAAGATAATGTAACACCCCGCACTTTAGGGATAAAGTTTGAACCATCCTATCTATGCGTATATACCCAAACACAATGATTCTTTGTTAATATATGTGTGATGATCAATCCTATAGAGTGTGAATACCTTTGAATATGAATTAAGGTCACAAAAATTCCCAATCTTAAAGATGAGTTGAAAACTCTTCTATCTATTAAGTTTTGATGAATGTATAAACTTGGGTCAACTTCTATTGAACATAAATTCTAATATATAAAGAATTAGGGGACTACTATATATCAAATTAAAGGTATTTGAGTCTTCTTTCAAACAACACCAATTTTTCCATAATCCAATATTGGAGTAAAATGTTATGCCTGTTTTCCTAAGAGGTGCCAGTCTGCCGAGGTGTGATGGCCAGACTGACGGACAGTCAAGCCTGACCGTCAACCTCAAATAGTAAGCTCGATCTCTGGCCATTAACTGACGTGTAATACCCCACATGTTTCTAAGCTAGGAGACGAACCATTTTTCCTACATATAAAATCTCCTATTCTGTGATTCATACTTGAGTAAATGACTAACAATGAGTATCCTAGCGATAAGATAGATTATGATGCGTTAAGCATGTTCATATGAGTCACTTAAGGTAATACAAGCTAAGAGTTTTTGAATCCATCAAGTTTTAGTATTTGATCTTGTAAGGTTCATATTTGAACGAGTATAACTCGATGTTAATATAGTATTTATGCATATTTATACCCACCAAATTATAGAGAATCGAATTAGCTTTCCAATAATACCAAGTTCGCCTTAATCCAATACCCGAGCAAAAAGTTATGCCCATTTTCGTAAGAGACAGTAAGGGTATGCGATTGGTTAGGCGCCGCCCAACTAAACTTAGGCGATTGGTTAGACGCCTCCCAACCTGGCTTATGTGATTACTTGGGGGCCACCTAAGTCAGTTCCAAGTGCCAAAAACACTCTGTTTTGAGTTATTTTGAGGGTAATTAAGTCTTTTAACACTCCTTACACGCCCTAAACTCAACCCTACGAAATATATAGCTTCTAAACACATTACAACCCTATTAACATCTCAAAGCTCATTATCCAAGAGCACCATAGGGGAAAAAAATTAGGGTTGTACAATCAAGCTTGAAGATCAAATTTCAAGGAAATTCCTCCATCAATCATCAAGAACCTCCCTTCCAAGGTATGCGTAGTGTTCATCCATTGATTCCTTTCGTCCGTGGAGTTCAAGAATCAATCTTTAAAATACAAAAGCTTGGTTGGTTGTGGTGAAATTATCATACCCATGTTAATGCTTGTTTGTTTTTCTATATAATAGTATTGTGCCTGTACATCTCATGAAAGTTATGTTGTTTGTTGAAAAACATGATTTTTAGATGGATTGATAGAATTAAAGTATGAAATCCACCTACGCCTTAAATAATGCATGCAAGGTGTTCGATAAAATGCCTAGTATGTTAGAACTTCATATATACATGATATCTAAATAACAAGTTCATGTTAGTCATACACTCCAATATGAATTTCCATACAAATTATGTGTTGTTATTGTTGTGGTATAAAGCATGTATGATAATGGAGATATAAATTATGTACACAAAATATATCCATGCTTTCCCTACCATGTTTGAGATGCTGAATAAATACATGAAGTATAATATCCCCAAATCATTACAATACGAACTAAATGTTACATGTTGTCGTTCCCTTATGCTTGAAAAGTTTCCATACCATTGCTATGAATAGTATATGTTGTCGGAATGCCCATGATATTAGAATATGAGATTTATGACTTGATTATAAGTATACATAGTCATGATAGATATTATGATGACCATGTACTTCATGAAATCCCCCACTCATGTAAGATGGATTTTTATTGATGGTTGTGTACTCAAGAAATTCAAGTTGTGTCAGTTTCCTTCCATCGAGTCCTGGGGGTACTTGTACCCGAAAAATATAGCTGTGTGCCTAGAGCCATGTCAGACAGTCCCTACAGTCAGTTATGGGATTAGCCACAGACTCAAACAGTATCCCATCAGTTCATTATTGTTCCAAGGTCGTACATATTTTATTCATGATCATGAGAACTCATTCTTGGACCCAAAAGTTTAGCAGTAGTAGTGTTGGGATAGTATTATTCTATTTGATCAGATTATGTATTCATGGGGATTAGATCAGTAGGCTTGAACAGTACGAGCTAAAAACTTAAGTTTATTGACTCAAAATTAAGCATGAAGGTTTGAATGTGATATTAGCAGTATATGAGGAAACATAATCAGATGATATGTTTAGTAAGATAGGCAGGTGTTGAGCAGAATGTAGGTATGTAATGGCAAATCAAGTACCTAAGCCAGGCCCTAAGATTTCAGTAGTAGAGTCAGTATGTATAGAAAGCAGTAAGGGATGACAAATCCAGACCCATTCTCATCTCAGTGCAGATTTTTTCACTTCAGCTATCACGAAACAAACTCAGGCATTGCATACCAACTCTATGGTCACGAACCATGCTCATGTATCTCTTTTTCCATAATCATGTATGAATTAAATTTCCAGCATAAGGAGTCCCTTTTACTCCGTAGTACGAGTCATGTTCCATGAGCACAATCTACGTTCACGCATTTTCCATGGGATCATGTGCGCCTTTAGTTCCCATTCAGTTCCAGCTCCCTTAGTATTACGAATCATGTCACCCGAGTACAGAAACTCTAGACTCAGGTCATGTAGCTTATGACTTATGTACACAAATTATGCTTTACAGTATACTCAGTTTTCATGACTCATGCTATGCCCCTACAGATCAGATAATTCATACCACATCATGTATATTCTCAGTTCAGACCTTCGTGGTAAATCCATGTTGTTGATATTCTATTCCTCAAAGTTTTAGTCATGTGTCAAGTTTAGTTTATATCTATTCATGTTTCAGGTCCTCCTAATTTACTCCTCCAGTTAGCTCTCCTTATAGAACAGTGTAGTGATGAGAAGTTGTTTAGATAAGAGAAGATTGTTGCATGCTTACTTTGCACGAGGGTGTAGTTGTGGAGATAGGCTTGAATGTCATGATAAATATGCAAGTAAACGTCTAGAAAGGGGTTGTATTTAGAAGTTGGGAAAGTACAAAGTGTAAGTGTATATTTAGATCCTTGACTTATGTCAGTCCCCAGCATGTAGCCATCAAAAAACTCATTGCCAACTCAATTATAGTTTTAGCATCCAGCACCCAGTGATCAGTGTTCAGTCCTTGAACTCAGTACTTCAGTATCAGTCTAAAACTCAGTTACAGCGATAGTTCAGAAATCAATATTCAGTAAAGGACTTAGATAGTCCTACAGAACCATGGCTTCAGTTACTAGTTACTTAAAATCAGAATTCAGTACTTCTGTACTAGTTACAGGCTTAGTTATAATGTCATCTTCAGTTCAGTAACCAGATTTGAAACTCAATTCAGTTCCAAACATGCTTGACCATAGAATTCAGGCTGTCAGTACTCAGTTATCAGTGTTTCAGTACCCCAGTTTATAGAATACCTCAGATCTATGTCATACGCTTGGTCTCGCATTCACAAATAATACAGGCTTCATGAATCCATGCTCATATACCTTATTCTAATTAGTTAGTCCTTATCTTCTTTGCATAAAACTCAAAAATCTCAGCCCAGCTATTCAGATTAAGTACAGTTTAGCTTTGCAGATCCAGTATTCAGTTATCAGTTATTCAGTTAAGCAGATAAGTTAGTATATTTATGCACTTGTGTTCAACTCAGTTCATGTATCATGTCTCAGTTTCATATCCTAGCTATTCAGTCATGACTCAGTTCCTAAGTGTCTTGCACATCGCCACAACATACTAATATACTAATAACGAACTAAATATTCCATAAGTTTTCAATAATATACTAATAACGAACTAAATTTTCCATAAGTTTTCAATCATGAAAACAATTCAACTGAAATCCATAAGTCTAAAACATAAGCCAAATGCTGAAAACTAACTGATAAAAACTGACAACTAACTAATTTTTTGAAATATCTGAAAGCCTCTGAAACTGACTGAGTGAGAGTTGATGGGACATGCCCCAACTAACTCCAACTAACTACTGAACTGAAATACTATAATAACATATTTTACCCACAAAATATTAGGACTTACCACTGCTACTACTGCTGATGCGCTGGGAGGTCTAGGTGCAGTCAGGAACCTGAGCATCTGAATCTATGATATGATATATCATAGCACAAAAAATGAGTATGTAGTTAGTATTTTGAATATACAAGTATGCTAAATGGGGTTAGGCTGATGTACATGGGCTAATGTGCAAAAACAATATCTAACTGAATAAATAGCATGAGATAACTGATGAATAGTATGCGTGAAGGTTGTAAAATTTGAGAACGCATAACAAAGCATATAACATCATACTAGAATAGTTTGTAAATTGAAATACTAAAATCTGAGTACTGATTTAACTGACAGACTATAAGGTATAACTAGGCAAACCTGAACTAACTATTAAACTGAGACTGAACTGACACTTTGGGAGGTATTATCTAACCGATATGCCCAAATATGAGATAATTGGGGTCCAACCTGTGACCTCAGTTGGAAGGGTGTCAGTACCATGCCACGTGTACTAAAAATGGCTTTATGGGTCCACTAAAGTGAAGTCTCAAAAGACTAAAGAGTCACCCTCTACTGGCAGGTTCTCTAGCGAGATATATGTCAACCCTTAACTGGCAGGTTAACATCTCAACCTGTACTAGCTACGTAGTTCTGAAATGCAGGGACTGCTACTAAAGATCACACCCTCAACTAGCAGGTGAGCACCCATCCTTCCGTTTGCTCGGTGTTAAATACTACTCCCAACTAGACTAAATTGAGCTTACTGATATGATTACTGACTAAATTGATAATACTCTAAGATATCAAAAACCAATTTGAAAATACTGAGACTAAGTAAACAACTAAGTTTTTGAGTATTCATAACCCCCAAAACTCGATAACATTTCTAGTAGAAACATACTAAAGCTTCAAAAGCATGATAACTTGTCATTGTTCGAAATTCATCTCTTAGGCATTTCATCAAACACATGGGGGTCATAAAGTTAAAGCATGGGAATAGTTAAATCGTGGCATAATAACATAATTTCACTACAAAATCATGGGTTAAGGATTTAACATGCAAATATCATCCTTCAAATGGGTCAAAGACTAATTCCAACAAAAACACATGGAAACATGATATAAAAATCAAAATTCATGGAAGTTCATGAATAAAATTCATGAAAACATGTAAAGGTCATGATTTTAAACTTTAAAGCAGATTCTTCGACTCCATGGTTGAAAAGCAACCATGAATAAACATCAAACATACCTAAACTGATGAATTATCATGTTCTTGGTGATTTCTTAAATCTTGAACTTGGATTTGAAGAAGCTAGGGTTTTTCTCTTGAGAGCGTTATTGAAAATATGAGTGATTTTGCACTTTTGGGACCATAATCTCTTGTTATGGGTGAGGTAAAGTTAGGGGAAAATGACTCAAATCCCCGTACATACCTAGAATAAATTAAACTAAAGATGTCTAGTTACATGGTAACCAACACATCATGTTGCTCAGTCAACACTTCCACCAACGCGATAAGCAACTTAAAAATCAACATTCGAAGGCCAGAATTAAAATCATCGAAGATTAAGAGGCTTTGGAAATGACTAAGTCTTAACACTTAGTAAAATTTTCTAAGTCTTGGACCCCTTTAGCTTGCAAGAGTAAGATGAAACAAGCTAAAATCTTATGAGGTCTTACAATCTATGACTCAATAATGACAAAAACAAAAGTGAAATAAAAACTAAAATACCTACCTTAACTTGGGTTGGCTCCCAAGAAATGCTTGATTTAGTGTCGTGGAGTAACACAAATCACTACTTCTCATACATATTCTTTCATTCTCTTCATCCTACTAGAGGACATAGTCTCACTTTTTTTTTACCTTTTGAGTATGTACTCTCAAGGTCTGCATCATTGTCAACACTTGACTTGTTAGGATCCTTCTCAAAATTCTAAAATTACAACTTAAGTGGTGGCTCGGGAAACTCTCTAAGATAGTCCAAAGAGGTATTTTCTGGTATGGGAGCCAGCCCACACTAATCCACTTCCATAGCCATGATCATACGTAAGTCATTATAGTGCGATGGTGGATTTAGTTATTTTTATTCTTTGAAGACCATCTCTTCATCATCCAGTCTCATCTTTAAAGTACACTCTCTAACATCGATCAATGATCTTTTGGTTGACAAGAATGAAAGTCTCAATATGATTAGCACCCTATCATCTGCATCATAATCCAGAATAATAAAGTTAGTAGGAATAATGAACTTTCCAACTTTAATAAGCATATCATTTATGATTTCGCTAGGAGTCACTCTAGTCCTATTCTCCATTTGGAGTACCACAGATCTTGGTCTCGACTTCCCTAAACCAAGAGTATTAAACACCAACAAGGACATCACGTATATTCTTTCCCCAAATCACTTAGAGCATAGACTATATCATTACCACCAATTTGTATGGGGAGGTTGAAACTCCCTGGGTCCTTTAGCTTCTTGGGCATCTTTCTCATCACCACTAAACTATACTATTCAAATAATTATACCATCTTAATGTTGTGGACCTTTGTCTTATTAGTCACTACATGCTTCAAATACTTAGCGTACTTAGGAATTTTCTGCAAAACATATAACAAAGGAAGAATAATGTGAAGTTCTTTGAACGTGTCAAAGAACTTCTGAAATCATGTATCCTCCTCAGCCTTTTTAGCTTTTGGGTGAATGGCGGTGGTGGTGTTTAACTACATGCTCAACAACCTTTGTTTTCAGGTACTCAAACTTCCCTGAATTTTTTGCCTCTTCAATGGCAGCTTGATTCTACTTCGCCTATTATGGGATTAACTCTACCTGAACCTCTTTATTTTTCTTGGGAGGACTGCTAATCTGATATCCACCAGCCCTAATGGTGATTACCATAACCTACATTTGATTATCTGTATCATTAAGGAAACTACCTTGAGGCCTGGTACTCTATGCCTAAGCAAAATTTCACCTACTGCATCTCCAAATTCTTATAAGAAAGTTGTGGATTTTTTATCTCAGCTTCCATTTGTTCATCGTTGGCCAGTATCTTCTTCAGTGTCTCCTAACTATTAATGTCCTATTTGTTGCACTATGAATGAAACTACTGAGTCTAATTATTGACCCATGAATATCTAGGCTGCCTCTATCACTTGAGGTTGCAGGAATTTCCATAAGCTCCCTTTTGTGAAATACCCACAAAATTTGCAGACTCTGGATTTGCTCAACACAAGTCTGCAGAGTGATCATTGTTTCCCCAAATATCACACTATGATGGGGTTTGTTTAAATTTATTTACATGATCTTGATATTGATTTACACTGAATTTGCTAAACTGTGTCATTATTTAGTTCTGAATAGCTGAAAATTAGGTAGCTAAGGTTGTCACTCTATCAATTTCAATCATACCCACAGGCTCTTCACTACACCTCTAGAGATGTCACTATGTCACTCTGGATTTCATTATGCAATATGGTTCAGCAAGGTATAGAGATTATCATATGCTTTCTCCAGTGTTGGACCACCTGCAACTGAATCGAGCAAAATCTTTATATAATGGTCAAAAACTTCAACAAAAGTGTGATCCAATACCTTATGGGACAATTGGGGATGTGGATATTCCTTGAGAAGAGATTTAAACCTCTACTGAGAATGATACAATTTTTCATTCGGCTTCTACTTAAAGCTAAATATATCACTGTACAACCTCACTGTCTTGTCGGACGGGAAGAAACAAATGAGGAACTACTTTTCTAGATCATCCCATATAGTAATAGAACTTGTTGGATCTACATTTAACCACTTACTTACATCCACCAAAAGTGAGAAAGGGAAGAGAGTGAGCCTCTCATTATCTGTAAAGACTCCAACGAGAATGAATGTGTCATGAATCTCTATGAAACTATACAAATGGACCTATGGATCCTTATGTGACAAGCTAGTAAACTGCCCACTATTGTGCAAAGGCTGAACCATGTTCTACTTTAGCTCAAATTTACCTTCAGGTGTCGTTCTGTGGATGGTGTATGTAACATTAGTTGCGAATGGGTTTTCCACTTTGCGTATTGTACCGTAGGCCGGTGGATGTTTATCCATAGGTGCAGGAATAACATCCTTTTATTGAATCTGTGGTATCCAATAGAGAAGTATTGCTTCTCTTCTCAACTGGTGTCAGTGTTGTTAAAGTTTAGTATATGGGTAAATCAACTACCTTTCCTTTACCAGCTTACTTGCTTATCAGACCTAAACCTACAAATTCAGAAGCTAAGATTAAGTTTTCTGAACTAAAGAAATCAAATAGGAAAACTAAAACTAAGATAGTTCTCAATTTACAAGTACCCAATAATAGCGGTAAAAACTTGTTGTACCCAAGAGCATACTCAAGTGTACATGGACCACTAAGTAGTAAAATACCATTTAAAATCCAAGTATCGATCCCACAGGGACCTGTGCTCAACAACTATCAAATTCAAGTTTCACAATGAAGATCTTCAAGTGCGAAAGTAACTAACAATGTTTAGTAACTTTAAAACTAAAAGTAGAAGTAAACGATATGGTAATGTAACATACTTGAACAAATGTGGATAAACCCAGGGTTAAAAAGGCACTATGAACAATCCTAATTAGTCATCTAATCTCGTTGGTTTAGTTAATTATCTTGGCTATTGATTAACGGGGTTTATAAAATGATTATGGTCATTGGAACCTCTAATCAACTATCTAACTTAGCCTTAAAACTACATTATTGGGCGGGGATGTATGAACTAAGTTAAATATATTTGTATTCTTCTTGTATATGAGCCTAATAGGGAAAATTAGGTATATTCCTATCATAGATGCAAATCATAACTTCAATTTATTGATTAAATACGATTCTATTCCATATATCCCATGATCTATTCAATCATTCCTCCTTCTGGGCTCATGATAAAATTATGAGTTTATCCAAAGGGTCGACAGTTAATGGAATAATAAAATCAAGGACATATTCACAAATAATAATGATAATAAAAACAAACCAACTTAAGTACTCATGTTCTAGGCCTAAACCATGGATAAGGGTGTTTAGCCACTCATGCAATTACAAAGAATTACAATTGTGGAATTCATGTAATAATACAAAAGTAAACTAAAGGAAAGGATTAAAATAACCCTAAGAGAAGCCTCCTCAATTAGAATCCAATCCCAAAGATCATCCAAGGTGTTTACAAAATGATTGGATTATTCTATTTATCATATGCGACAATTAACCGAAATAGACACACTAGCGTGTCACACCCTTATCACAGACGAAAGGGAGAATGGAATGCCCGTATCTTGGTGAAATAATGGAATTGCACTTTTAGTTTGATAATAAGGGTTTGTAACACTATTAAGTGTAGTCTAGAGGGCTTGGCACGCCCCTGAGCGCAAAATTTTCAACTTTGGTTATCCTTTGCTCCATGCATTTGGCCTTTCATTCCTTGTATTATGGTAGCTTTTCCTCGTCAAAAACATCTTTAATATCATCACATTATAAAGTTTAACATCTCACCAAGATTCCTATAAAATAAAACATCATGAATAAGAGCTTTCACTATAGAATCCAACAAGAGAAACTAGAATAGCACATAGATCAAGAAAAGAATAATAGTTTCCCCGTTTAAACATTAAATGAACATTTTTCTTCAAAAATTGTGTTGAACATACCAAAAAATTTATAAACAAGTAACTTAACACTTTGATTCTCAATTATATGAGTATTAACTCATTATGCACACAAGATGTCCTCAAACTAAGCTAGATAAAAAAACTTAAGTATATTAATCCACCTAACATTAATTAGCTATGTAGAAGGAGAAAATAGACAAATCAGATAAAAAATAAGTTTATACAAATTGAGTCATTACAGGTCGTGATGGATCTTCAAACTTCCTCAAATAAGCCAAAGGATGATGGTATTTCTTCTAACCTATCATCCCTTGGTTGGTCATTGATTACTCGAGTTGAGCTAAAAAGTGACAACAATCACAACCAACAACTCGTTGGTTCATCCAGTTGGTTGTTTGTCCCTCTCGTTCCAAGAGGCACTTTGTAAACCTTTAAAACTTTTAGAACTGTTCTACGGATAAGCACATGGAACAAATCATCCTAAGAAAAAATAGTTCACTTAAAGGTTTGTTGTATCTCACAGCTTGACAATGCTTCGCTAAAATGGCCATAAATTCTTGCTATGGATTTAGATTTACAAGTGCTTGGTTGCGCAGAAAGAAACTCAACGAACTTTAATTTTGTGGGTATTTTGCTTTGAAACTCTTCATATTCTACGAGTAAGACACGTTTGAAATTGACTCTAATAAAATCTTATTTGAGAATTAAATCAGTAAAGAAGTTTTGAACTTAACTTTGAAGGTCCTTATGGCCTTAATTCATTTCTAGATAACTTCTCAATACACATATGAAGAATTATTGTGATCTTAGTTTGAAATTTTAGGGGGTCATAAGAGGGTAGAGAAGTAGGAGCAGGTGTGGTTCACTTGTACTCAGTAGGTATCATTGGCGGACTGAGCAATAAAGTAAACTAAAAAAGTAAATGACACTATGAGCATGCATCCACCCACATATTGAAAACATACCAAATGGATGCTACACTGTATCTCCTAACTATTTACAAGTAAAATAATTATATAAGAATAATTATACATTGATATATACAAAGATCTACACATACGGAAACTAACAAATAAATAGAATACAAATGATTCAATGGGATTATAATGATATAAGACATCAGATGACACCACCAGAATAAATAGTCATGTTAGACATCAATAATATCAGCTCAAGCTCCTCTTAGAGTATCACAATAATGATAGAGGCAAATAATACTCAAATAGGCCTATAATATAAAGTAAAGCCTCCACATAGAGATCACAATAATAATAAAGGAAATTAAGTACAATTGTATCAATTCAAGCCCCCTTAGAGGCATAAGAAAAAATATAGTCTCGCAAGTCAATAATAAGATGCACATATGTCCCGACACAGGTAAAACGATAATGATAATAATCTGAAAATAGGAATCTCACAACAATTTACCCAACTAATAGCATGTTTTACATGAATGGTTAACAACCCTACCTAGCATAAAGAAAGTTAAGTCATAACCAACCTCCAAAATCTAAAATCCAATTCTAGGCCCTTCAACATGGAGCATGTTTTCACGAACGGTTTTGGAATGGATAAAAGTTATTAAAAATATAATCTACACTTCAAAAGGAGTAAAACAATACCCGTATAGGTTTTATTTATTTTGGGTCCCAAAATAGTTTGAATATTGGCTCAAAATTGAAAAGTTTAAATCTTCATTTTTTTTTATGAATCATCCCCCATATCAAGAGGAGTCTAATCATAAAATCCAACTAAAAATGAGTAAGATTCAGATTTGAAATCAAAGAAAACCATTTTTATAATTTACTAGCTAATAATCCAAATACCAAGTTTGAGATCATTGTTTTAAAGTTGTTTTGAAGATACAATCCATGAAAAATGATGAAAATATGAATTTAGAACTTACCACAAAAAATTGATGAAATCTTCTTTGAAATCACCACAACATGAGGTCTCAATAATTAAAAATGGTGAGAAAGAAAAAATGGGAGAAATATATTTTTGAGATGAATAGTACATAGGGAATGTGGTCAATCCTTCATATTTACGAGGGTCATTAATTAATGAGACTAAAAATTATCTTTGAAAATAATGTGTAACTCTCCCAAGTGTGGAGGATTATGACCCAAACAACAAAAGAATGTGGAAGCCAATCAGGAATGCAAAGAGGATGGACCTGACCAGCCCTCGATAACCCTTTGGAAATGCAGTTATCACCCCGAATTGATGATGAATAATTAAATGACACTTTATCGATGAAGTCCCACCATCACATTCATGATGAGTAATATTTTCTTTTTTGCATTAATAGCTAGGTGCCCGTATTCGCATGAAGGATTTTACTAGCAGCATATAACAGAAATCCAGCATAAGCATAAGGTTGTATTTTATTTGAAAGAACCATTGGATTCATTCAGGACCCTACAAAAGTAATTTGAATATGGTACTAGACTAATATCAATGTGTCGAATTCTATGGACACATCATATTTTTTAAAGAGGTCATTTATAATGAATTATCTAAAATAATTAATTCAACCTAAGATTAAACCTCGTATAAAGTATAATATGGTCTCTTTCATATGCATACCACAACAAAGGTTGGGGTCAAACCCATAGGGACTACGACGAATCTCTGTCACAAACTTATTGAAGCAGCTGAAAGTGCAAAAAAGTAAATGAGGAGATTTTGTGAAAATATTCGCCATAGAAACAAGTCTTGATTGTTTTAGATTGAAATCAATATGATATGAATAATAGGACTGTGTTTCCCCTAATTCTCGTAGATTTAATGTTCTTCATCAAACTATCTCAATTCCTTGCATGCAGAATCTGACAAGTTATATATCATTAACCATCCTGTGAATGCCTTTGGTAAATTTCACTCTTCACCTTTTGAGTCTCAGAGTATCGCCTTACTAACCTTTGTCTTGGATCCGAGATTAACTAGTACCTTTTGGGTGTCAAGTTAATCAGATAAAGGTTGATAACATCAAATTACTATTGTGATTTTCTTTTCCTAATTTCTACCTATCTTTTTTAGTAAGTACTCAATGTGTGTAGTCGTTAAGAAATCAAGCACACCAAAGAAGATCACAATAAATACAAGAATATTAATCAAGAATGACTTTACACTATATCTACTTTGTTATTCCATCAGGGTTCTCGTAACCCTAGTTTGGCGGTTTGGCTGCTCATGTTTGCAAGAACATCCATTGAATTCATAAAAGAAAGAATATGAATAATCTCACAATAATTAAAGAATAAAAACCAAAATTACAAATTAATATCCAACCGTAATAACCAAGAAAAATGGATTCCAAGATCAAAAGTAGAATATCTAAATCAATATTGTTTTATAAGTATAAACAGTTCCTAATATAGTACAAAAACATCAAAAGGGTGTTTATAGGATACATCAAACCCTAAAAAATCTAAACAAAATGAAAAAGGGAAACTAGTTTAGTAAATATCTGTGGACCCAGTTACGGGTTGTAGGTACTACCTATGGACCCATAGGTAGATCATAGGTATCAGAAATAATAGACTGGTTGCAGAACATCCACCTACTGGGGCATTTATGATGGGCGTAAGTGCCACTTACGGCCCATAAGTGGCATTTATAAATCTCAGAGGGGTATTTCAAGATTTTAGAACATAATCTTCTGACACCTACAGAGGAACTTACGAGGGCTGTAAGTCCAACTTACGGCCCGTAACCGGCCTTTATAAGTCTCAGGGTCACTTAGCCATCTTCAGATCCTTCAAAACCTTTTCTTTTGACACTTATATAACGGCCTATGATGGGCGTAAGACTTACTTATGGCCCATAAGTGGGTTCATAAGTGATCCCTCTGCAACACTTTTCTCTTTATATTATTTTTTGCTCCAGAACCTAGTTTTCTGCAACAAAAACATAATAATAGATAACATCTAACAAAAAGGACCTAAGTACTTGCAAATTTTCCGGTTTTAAGCATTTAAAGTGCCATGAAACCATGGCATTTCGACACACTCAACCTAGAATGTTTGCATGTCCTTAAGAAACTAACACATAACAAACACAACACGATGCTTAACTAAGAGAATCCTAAGTCACCTATGTAAGTCAACTAAATTTTTTCACCCCTCGTATTTGAAACTTTTCAAAACAAACTATATGGATCCATGTAGCATAGTATTAGTACACAAAGTAATCGTTATGGCATTACATTAGCAACAAACAATCAAGAAAATATGCAAGTTACACTATCAAAATAGATAAACATTTGATACCACAACCCATGTACCCTCAGAAAAAGAAGTCCCATTACTCACAATCTCATCAAGCATATAAATTCAAGGTACTATGAAAATACATTCACTAATAGAAAAAAAGTTCCAATCAATGTGCATAAAATGCCATAGGCTTGCCCTTATTTTCTATACCTTGGTTATTCAGACAGTTGGACTAGGATCACTATAGGACCTTACTCGGCTAGTAATGTAGGCTTGGGTGCTGATATGGTACATTTAGGAATCCGTGACTCGCTCTCCTTGACATTACACTTATATTTCAGCTCCACTACTCAACTATTCATCTTTTATTCTCCCCTTTTCTCCTTTATTGATATTTCAGATTGGATGTGGTTTTCTTTTTTTATTGTTCATTTATTCATTTTTGTCCTTTTCTTTCTCTTTAATTTTTGCTCATATTTTTCTACCATACCCAAACTTTCTTTATTTTTTTTACATTACACCCCTCTACATAACCAACTTTAACTATGCACCCCTATGATAGCCACCCTCAACTTAGGTGATATGCCTGAGTTATGGTACACAGTGTCCAAAGAGAGAGCAGAACTAGTTTATTGTAATCAATTTTGTAAGGTGAAAGGTGAAAACAAGAAAATAGGTCTATGTAAGCTCAAATCAGAGATCAAGGGATAATTATTCCTTTTGGATGGTTATTTCGTCTAATAGTGGACTAATAAAAAAGGGTCTATGATAATGTCCTAACCAAATATTCTATGACCTAGGCAAGACTAACCGTGCAAGTTTTGGATTAAATTTACAATGGGAACTAGGTAAGTATCTCACACACACATGGTACTGGATTATATTACCAACTGCTACCTATGCAGTTCATACAATAGCTAGGTTATGATTATTTTACCCTTAATCCTAATACCATAACAATATTAACAATAGAACACCATATGACCTAACCATGATAGTTCTATTAGGATAACTCAACTGACAAGAAAAGAACATGACAAGAAAAACCCAGGATTGTGATATACCCCACCCTAACTAAAATCTATGCACTGTCTTTAGTGTATAAGAACTATATAACAATAAGGGATAAAGACAGACTTGGTATGTTCTAGGAATCCAAATTAGACTCGACCCTATCCGGGGTATCTCGTGACTCAACTGGAGGAGTTGATGGTGGGGCATGAACTAGAAAATACAGTCGTAGCTACACGATTCACCTTCGCTCATCCATAATATGGGATGCCCTAGAATTATAGGTGGCCCTTTATAGGGCCTGCTAATAGTCTATGCTAGGGTTTTATAGCTCATCCTCATAACCTCTGTTGGACCCAACAATCGAGAATACATCATCATCCACAAGTAAGTCAAATGACATAGTTGGAGGTGGAGCTAATGGTTACATGAAGGATTAAAATGACTCGAGGAATGACCAGAACATGGCTCTATGCTAATGATTTTATATCAAAGTGTAATGTATCCATATCCTTAAGGAATATTTATTAATTAGAAGTCTAGACATCACGAAATCGTCTTTTCTTCTGACCCTCAAATCTATCAATAATGTCATGTACCTACCTAGTATACTATGTCATATCTTCCCTTGGACTCACCTAAAACTGGGCCTCAGCAGTCTCTAGTGTAATTTAGACCCATGTTCAGATTTGTGCAAATAATCTATCTAGCTGAGACTCTGTGTGGGTGTGGATGTCAGTCACATCATATTATCTCTTAACCATGTTCTACATAAAGTCACAGAACACACCAATAAATCTAGTAATTATGGGTCAAAGGGGAAAAATAGATTCCACATCTAGCTCTATAGTAGAAGCTAGGGTTGGTATGTGATACAAGTCAAATGAGCGTTAAATCTTTTGATCACATAACTCAAGTCCAACATAAGGAGGTCCAAACCTTGATCACCCTAAGGATCAAAGAATATGCTTGGTAGATTGCTTTGAGCAGAGGAATGCCATGGCATAGGAATAAGGAAAGACCTTGTGGGTTATTTTTGAAATACACACTTTTGGGCTATTTTTTTAATAGGATAGTTGTGCAAAAGTAACTACTATAAATAGGTGTCTTAGACATAACATTAGTTAGTTTTTTTATAATTAATTTTACACGATGTAATCATGAAAGCTCCATGGGAGTGAATGGAATGCTCAGAAAATCCAATTCTGAACCTTATCTAGAAATGTTGGTTGTGTAAGGGAGATATAATCCCTATTACGGTCACGTAAGAGTTTGATGGTTATTGGTAATCCATTAAGGGAGGTTTTAGGAATTGAGATACCCCTAGATTTCCCTTTCATTATCAATTATATATTTATCTTTCTATCTTAATTATCCTATCCTTCTATATTTACTTTTCCGCATCTAGATTTGAGTCCTCATGGTTTAGATCATATAATTTGGTATCATATCCAAGATCTATTTCATCCCTACAAAGTCAATCTTGAGTTTATTATCTTTAAAATCAACAAAAAAGAAGTGTCAAAATGGAAAATCCATAAAAAAAGTTATTATTCACGTTTTTGGTCTTAGGTCAAAATTTGAGTCTTATATATTTTGTTTTTCTTGTGTTTTGTATGTTATATTTTCATTCCCTAACACTATTAGAGTCCATACATCAAATTAGATCTAAATCAGAGTGAAATTGAGCCTTATACAATCATTGGAAGCTTGGATATGAAAAGAAGAAGTTTAAGGTGTGTTGCAAGATTTTTAAGGTGTGTTTCGTGATTTGAAGTGTTGGGTGAATAATTTGACAAAAAAAATAATGTTTGTAATGTGTTTAGAAGGTTTAAGATAGTCTTGGTTCAAAATTTTGGTGCATTTCGATCAACGGTTTAAGAGAGAGATTTTTGAAGTTTTGGTGTTCTTGAGTGTTCTTGGAGAAATTCAAATCTTCAAGAGGAATTGTTTGGAAAAGGTGGTTGTTGGATACTCAAAAGCAAATAGAAAGGTGTACAAAAGTATTTGTGTGAGTAACTTTTGGAAGACTCAAGGGAATATTCCTAAAGATAGGAAAAAAGGGGACTATTTGAAGGTACAAAGTACACTTGGAGGCTGCCTTGGACGGGTAAGGTGTGCCTAATGTATGGTTGAACTGATCCAGAAGATCATTTTCAGCCCAAACCAGTGGGAAAACCTTCACCTGCATCCAACCTTCCCTTGAGGTGAATCCAGCCTGCTTCCCCAAACCCAACGCAGGTCAAGGCAGTGAGCAAAAGGCCTCCTGTTTCTATCCTACCCTCCACATATGTCCAAGGTGCGTGGAACCTACTGAAGAAGGTTTTCCAACGCAGGTAGCCCTTCTAAACACAAATCCAATATGGAACACCTTCCATTCGAATACATATCAGCTCCAAACGCATGTCAACACTTCCCTAACTCCAATTTAAGTTCCCAAATACATATTAAAACTTCTCAAATATCAATTAAAGATCTCAAACACATCTCAACACTTTTATTTCTCCATTTCTTAAGGATTGATTCCTAAGTTTCTATTTTTTGATTCCTAATCTCTTTTTTTGATTCGTAAACTACTCATCAACTAGTAATTCATCTACTAAGTTGATTGATTAGTTCTTGAGTCCCATTTATTTCATTGTCCAATTTATTTTAGGTTTTTCTCTTTTTAAATTGCTTGTGATTTCTTGACTCAAGTCCATAAATAGTTTTTATTTCTTTGATTCATTCAAATAAGAATCCACACTGGACGCAAAGTAGAGATTGACACCTTATTGTCCATTGGAGTATAATCAACTTTCAATATTCTCCTCTCTAATTGTGAGGATCACAAAGGTGAGATTATTGCGAGTGTTGGTGAGGAGCTTTACTACTAATCTTGTTTGTTTATTTTTTTTAGGTACAAGGTGATATAAGGGTAACATGTCTCCGGTAGCCTCGTATAGTTCTGACTACAACATAGGAGACTATGATTGTGGTGAAAATAGTTATGGCTACGAAGTTGATGGAGATTATGGGGCTATGAATATATCCCTGATCAAATGTGTGGAAGCGGGAGACAAGATAGAAATAGAGGGTATATTAATTTCTACTTTATCTATCTTTAAAGGATAACGAGATCCCAAAGTTTATATTAATTAGGAATGGAAATGTGAAAGAGTATTTGAGAATTATGTCATGAGCAAAGCCGAACAAGCTACATATTCCCTTATGTACATTCAAGGTCCGACCTTAGAATGGTGTAAATTGGCAAGGAATCCTACTCCAACATGGGGTGCCCTGAAAAAGTTCTTGAGGCTAATCTATGTGTCGAAGGGTTACATGAAGCTTTATAATATTGATCCAAGTAGACCAACTTGTTCATGATGGGTTGAGGATTTTGTAGTTCCAAGATGTGTTATTATACTTGATGATTATTTTCATGCAAACTACAAGCTCCTCTTATGATTTATTATCTAGGGATGCCTCGAGTGTCCAGTTATTTCCCATACTTCTTGAAAGGCTACAGAGTGTTTAAGAGAATGAAGGTTTCCTTCACCCGAGATGGGTTTTATGAGGAGTTACGGTGTGACATATTCCCATTAGAATGTGGACACATAAATTTAGGTGTTGATTGTTTTGCACAACACAAGATTCCAAATGTGTAAAATTTGAGTAAGTTTGCAAAGTATTAATAGGAAAAATTATCTTATTCCACCTACCCATCCCAAATCTCAAGGAAAGATGACCACTTACTCTAAGCCTTATCAAAATGAGAGTCAAAATATTGAGAGGAGTAAGAGTGTGCAAGGTGGAAACCTAAGAGAGAAAAATGGATAGGTTGTGAGGAATAAAGTGAGAGGGTTTCCACCAACCAGCGATAACATTGTTTGTCCTTCTACTAATAAGGACATGTGTGTAGGTACCAACATGGCAAGCGGAGGAGAACAAGTACTAAAAGAGAAGGTTCACTATGAAGTCTTGATGAGGGAAATATTAGATGCTTCTGAGGCTTGTGGAGGACATTCACACCAAGTTAAAGAAGAATGTGCTCAAGAACATCAAGGTAACATAGCTAACTCTTACACTTTTGTGCATGTAATTGATGATTGTGTGGCTAGTATCCTATTAAGTGTGAGTAGTATCTTACCTACACGTGAGTCTATTAATTCTTGCCTCTTGATAATGATGTACGTATTGTGAGTGTGGATACACTATTTGATCCTGTCGATGACATAATTGAATCTTCTTGTAAGATTAATTTGTGTTGACCTAGTGTTGAAGCCATTGTGTTGGATGATAGTACATCATCTTGTGGAAATCGTGTTGATAAAAAATTTTGTGAAACTAGTCTACCATTTAATGATATGTTTAATGTGATTAGAGAACCTCAAGTGAGTGATGAAATTGATAATATTGGTCAAGAAAATAGGAGTGACCCTTTGAGCTTATATTTTAGTTAAGATACTAATGCTTGCTTGGCTCATAGGGATAATCATGTGCTTGAAACATCTTTGATACTTGATAATGGTTATTTATAGAATGGACTTGCGTTCTCTACATCCTCGTCATGGATAAATCCTTCTCTCTTTAAGAACAATATCTTGTTTGAAGATGATGAGCTCCCTCTTAGTGAATTACCTAGTGGTATGGATAGCATTATTGATATAGCTCATCATGAGGGCTATATTCCATATGGAAACCTATTGTGTGAAAACATTCCTCGTAAAGATGGAAATATCTTCTTGGAAGATGAGAGTACTCTTAAGGGAAAGGAATGTGAAGTCTTGGAAAGGAATAATCATTTGGATGATGATAACTTTGATATGCTTGAATCCTTAAGAAACCCAATAAGTGATTGGTCCTTAGAAATTTATTGTCGATGTGATCATTTATATGACACCTCACCCTTGTTTGATAATTATAAGGATGAATTGCTTAATTTTTTATGAAGGACTAAGTAATAATCCCTTAGATATTGGTGGTGGTATATGTCTACTTGAGGATTACTCCATTGAAAAAGAAAGTATCAACTGTTTGGAAATTGCGTCCTCTGCTACTTTGTGTGACCTTATTGTTAAGAATTCTCATGTGATGATTTTCTTTGTGTGACCTTATTTTTGAGAATATTCATGGTGATGATTTTGAATCTAATAGTGAGTACATGAATGAGAGAACCTTAGTTGAAATTGACTTGAGTGATACCTTTGTCTATTCTCCCTTTTCTTTTGGTGATGATTATGCTAATGAGAAGAGTATATATTTTAGTTTGAGTGAAGCTAGTGTGGGAAAAGAGTGTTGTCTAAACCCATGTCTATGGCCGCTCTTTCCATTTAACCCAGGTGCCAAATTTGGATATGGTAATTACGACACATCCAACTTATTACTTGGTCCATATAACAATCAAAGTTTGAATGAGAGTGTTGGTATCCTTCCCTATGAGGAGAAGTCTTTCTCGGGGATTCATAGTCCACTTGAGGGACCGACATTTTTTAAGGGAAAGAATTCAAACCAAGATGAAAGGTTTTAATAGAAGGGGGGCCATGAAAAGATTTGAGAGATTTCACCATTGTATGTTTCCCTTCTTGACAAAGGTTTCACCACTTGTAGGTCAAGGAAATATCTTCCAATAAAACTATTTTGGATGAACTCCATTCATATTATACTTTTAATACCCCAAACTTTTTCCTAGATCAATTTAGCTCCTATAATGTAACACCCCGAAATCCGGTCCCGAGACGTCACACGTTGCTTAGGGTCACAAGTGACCCCAAGATAACCCTTCTACTGGTATAACTCATAAGCAACTAAATAAAAATACAAATCCATACAAATCAGCATAAACTAACTCCTTTCTGAATCTGATCAATACAAAAATGAAATTTTACAGGATTACAATTCTGCCTTTACAACAAAAATTGAAACAAAATACATCAACTTCTACTGACTGTCTATGAAGCCTCTACTAGTACTGACTGTAGGTATCCGGGTCATGACTCCCAAATACCCCAACTCAATACGACTGAATAAAGAAAATACAACACTATAACTCTGCATAACTAACCCAAGCCCTTGAATCAAAAGGACTCATCACCTGCGGACTGAATACCATGAACTGACTGGATCCGAAGGTGCAACTATACCTTGTACCTACATTCCGAGAAAATGTAGCCCACATATGAATATGTGGGTCAGCACCGTGGAAAAATACCGAGCATATGGGGTGCAATGCATATGTAAAATAATATCTTAATATTATCACAGTTTATAAAATTATGCATGCTGATATAGATGACTCACTTAGCTCGAATTAAATCATCAAAATCATGGATGAATAATACATGTAAAGTAAAACAAGTGAGTCATTACAATACGTTCTCAATTCACTTTTATCTCAAATTCAAATCATCAAAACAATCAAATCTCATGTCAATTCTCATTAGAATATATTCCTTAAATCTTTTAAGAATAATGACTTTCTCAAACTCAGCCTTTTAAGAAAATATGTTTTCATCTCAGATAGAAGAATACACACACACACATTGGGAGATCCTATAACTGACATATACCATGTGAGCTACATGGAGTCCAATGTACAACCCACGTTGGGGAGAACCGTCCTATCCTTGCCATCGGAGTAGGACTTTAAGTATCAATTAAAAAACACTAGTGATCACTATATAAATAAGCCTCAGGCTCACATCCTATGGGGGCACGTAGTTCTAGGGAAGTAAGGTCACTTTATACCTCCCACTCAGTGCTAAAGATTACTCCCGGACATAGCTTAGAAATTCAAATCAACCTCAGGCTCACATTAAAAAAAATCCACAATAAACACTTCAACAATTTTCATCGGGAGCCAATTTGCTACCCCTTTATCATAATCAATAAAAACGTGGATTTCTTTCACAGTCGAGTTAAAAATAACTCATTCACGACCAAAAGTTCAAATCATACAAAACATCTCAAATATTTAACATCAACGTGCTTATAACACACATTTTCTCGAAAACACAATTTCAAATGGGGTTCGCGACCCAAATATCAAAATCATGATAAATATCGTTCAAGATTTATGCTTTATATCACCACACGTGTGTTTATACTGATAAAAAGGTTGTTGAGCATGTAGTTAAACACCACCACTGCCATTCACCCAAAAGATAAAAAGGCTGAAGAGGATACATGATTTCAGAAGTTCTTTGACACGTTCAAAGAACTTCACATTATTCTTCCTTTGTTATATGTTTTGCAGGAAATTCCTAAGTACGCTAAGTATTTGAAGCATGTAGTGAATAATAAGACAAAGGTCCACAACATTAAGATGGTATAATTATTTGAATAGTATAGTTTAGTGGTGATGAGAAAGATGCCCAAGAAGCTAAAGGACCCAGGGAGTTTCAACCTCCCCATACAAATTGGTGGTAATGATATGGTCTATGCTGTAAGTGATTTGGGGAAAGAATATACGTGATGTCCTTGTTGGTGTTTAATACTCTTGGTTTAGGGAAGTCGAGACCAAGATCTGTGGTACTCCAAATGGCGAATAGGACTAGAGTGACTCCTAGCGAAATCATAAATGATATGCTTATTAAAGTTGGAAAGTTCATTATTCCTACTAACTTTATTATTCTGGATTATGATGTTGCAGATGATAGGGTGCTAATCATATTGAGACTTTCATTCTTGTCAACCAAAAGATCAATGATCGATGTTAGAGAGTGTACTTTAAAGATTAGACTGGATGATGAAGAGATGGTCTTCAAAGAATAAAAATAACTAAATCCACCATCGCACTATAATGACTTACGTATGATCATGGCTATGGAAGTGGATGAGTGTGGGCTGGATCCCATACCAGAAAATACCTCTTTGGACTATCTTAGAGATTTTCCCGAGCCACCACTTAAGTTGTAATTTGAGAATTTTGAGAAGGATCCTAACAAGTCAAGTGTTGACAATGATGCAGACCTTGAGAGTACATACTCAAAAGGTAAAAAAAAAGTGAGACTATGTCCTCTAGTAGGATGAAGAGAATGAAAGAATATGTATGAGAAGTAGTGATTTGTGTTGCTCCACGACACTAAATCAAGCATTTCTTGGGAGCCATCCCAAGTTAAGGTAGGTATTTTAGTTTTTATTTCACTTTTGTTTTTGTCATTATTGAGTCATAGATTGTAAGACCTCATAAGATTTTAGCTTGTTTCATCTTACTCTTGCAAGCTAAAGGGGTCCAAGACTTAGAAAATTTTACTAAGTGTTAAGACTTAGTCATTTCCAAAGCCTCTTAAACTTCGATGATTTTAATTCTGGCCTTCGAATGCTAATTTTTAAGTTGCTTATCGCGTTGGTGGAAGTGTTGACTGAGCAACATGATGTGTTGGTTACCATGTAACTAGCCATCTTTAGTTTAATTGAATCTAGGTATGTACGGGGATTTGAGTCATTTTCCCCTAACTTTACCTCACCCATAACAAGAGATTAAGGTCCCAAAAGTGCAAAATCACTCATATTTTCAATAACTCTCTCAAGAGAAAAACCCTAGCTTCTTCAAATCCAAGTTCAAGATTTAAGAAATCACCAAGAACATGATAATTCATCAGTTTAGGTATGTTTGATGTTTATTCATGGGTGCTTTTCAACCATGGAGTCAAAGAATCTGCTTTAAAGTTTAAAATCATGACCTTTACATGTTTTCATGAATTTTATTCATGAACTTCCATGAATTTTGATTTTTATATCATGTTTACATGTGTTTTTGTTGGAATTAGTCTTTGACCCATTTGAAGGATGATATTTGCATGTTAAATCCTTAACCCATGATTTTGTATTGAAATTATGTTATTATGCCACGATTTAACTATTCCCATGCTTTAACTTTATGACCCCCATGTGTTTGATGAAATGCCTAAGAGATGAATTTCGAACAATGACAAGTTATCATGCTGTTGAAGCTTTAGTATGTTTCTACTAGAAATGTTATCGAGTTTTGGGGGTTATGAATACTCAAAAACTTAGTTGTTTACATAGTCTCAGTATTTTCAAATTGGTTTTTGATATCTTAGAGTATTATCAATTTAGTCAGTAATCATATCAGTAAGCTCAATTTAGTCTAGTTGGGAGTAGTATTTAACACCGAGAAAACGCAGGGATGGGTGCTCACCTGCTAGTTGAGGGTGTGATCTTTAGTAGCAGTCCCTGCATTTCAGAACTACGTAGCTAGTACAGGTTGAGATGTTAACCTGCCAGTTAAGGGTTGACATATATCTCGTTAGAGAACCTGCCAGTAGAGGGTGACTCTTTAGTCTTTTGAGACTTCACTTTAGTGGACCCATAAAGCCATTTTTAGTACACATGGCATGGTACTGACACCCTTCCAACTGAGGTCACAGGTTGGACCCCAATTATCTCATATTTGGGCATATCGGTTAGATGATACCTCCCAAAGTGTCAGTCCAGTCTCAGTTTAAAAGTCAGTTCAGGTTTGCCTAGTTATACCTTATAGTCTATCAGTTAAATCAGTACTCAGATTTTAGTATTTCAATTTACAAACTATTCTAGTATGATGTTATATGCTTTGTTATGCGTTCTCAAATTTTACAACCTTCACGCATACTATTCATCAGTTATCTCATGTTATTTATTCAGTTAGATATTATTTTTTCACATTATCCCATGTACATCAGCCTAACCCCATTTAGCATACTTGTATATTCAAAATACTAACTACATACTCATTTTTTTTGTGCTATGATATATTATATCATAGATTCAGATGCTCAGGTTCCTGACTGCACCTACACCTCTCAGCGCATCAACAGTAGTAGCAGTGGTAAGTCCTTATATTTTGTGGGTAAAATATGTTATTATAGTATTTCAGTTCAGTAGTTAGTTGGAGTTAGTTGGGGCATGTCCCATCAACTCTCACTTAGTCAGTTTCAGAGGCTTTCAGATATTTCAAAAAATTACTTAGTTGTCAGTTTTTATCAGTTAGTTTTCAGCATTTGGCTTATGTTTTAGACTTATGGATTTCAGTTGAATTGTTTTCATGATTGAAAACTTATGGAATATTTAGTTCGTTATGCTCTGTAGAATTGAATACCAAAATTTTGCCGAATCAAAGGCTCTTATCTCAACTTTGATCTAAGTGATTACTACGAACATTTTTCACCTTGATTGAACTACCAAAAATAGGATAATGATCATAGAACATGTATTTAAAATAATATCATAGAATTAGAGTTTACACACGTATAAATAATGGTTCAAAGTCTAGCCCAAAAATGTGAGATGTTATGGAGGGACACCCTAGTTTTTTGGGACACCATTTTAGTGGATCCACAGAGCTAGTGTTGGTACCCTTGGCAAGGTATTAGGGTTAAAATTTGGATCCCAATTTTCTCTGATTGGGGTATGTCATTCACATTATAACTACCATAATTTCACTTTAGTATCCAGACTTCATCAGCTTAGGTTTGCGTGACCAAGTGTTCAGTTTATCAATTATTCAATCAGTCAGTTTTACATATTATTATTGTACATCTTTACTTGGTCTTTCATTCGTTTTACGTGTTCATGTATTCATGTTCAGTATCAATATGTATTTTACTTAGTCCCTATCTCATGTAACAGTATATTCAAAGTACAAACCGCATACTCTCTCTTGTGCTATATTGATTTCACAATATAGTTTCAGATGCTTAGTTTCTCGATCACCCTTAGCTAGCTCTGTGCCCCTCAGCAAGAGTTATTGCAACTCCTCATCTATAGAGTACAAGATATCTTTAGTTATTTGCAGTAATTTTTTTTATCATAGAAAGTTAGAGTTAGTTGGTTGTTTGTCCCATCAACTCCATATGTTTTAAAGGTTTTCAAGAAGAAAGATTTTCTTTAAGTTTTATCTTTAGTTCAGACATGTTGGGTGATGTTCCAGTATTCTATCTTAATAGTATATTTGTAGTTCAACTTCCGCCTAATACTTTATTAGTATCTAATTCAATGCTCACAACTAGTACTAGATCATGGTTTAACTTAGGGTCACTTGTGGCCTTAAGCACCGTGTTACGATTAGGAGGTAGCCTTGGTTTGTGATAGACCCCTTCCTTAGGGTCTTAGGTATTACTTCTAGGGTTCATAGATACCCTTGTAAGTACCAGAAAAATCCCTGAAGTTTCAAGGCTTCAGTCCTAATAGTTACTAGGCTACATACTCCCTCGTTGGTGCTACTACAAGTCCTTTAACTGTCTGCGTAATTAAACTATTGATGTAAGTCAGTTTCTTAACATCAAAATTTTCATCCCACACAATGTATATATTTTCACTTTTAGACTATTTTCATACACTACAACTTGCAAACACTAAAGTTCAATAGGTATGAACACTTTATACAAGTTAAATCACTTCTAGTTCAAATTTTATGTGATCACATGTAACCCACACAAGAATCATGCAAACAATTCAGAATTTAATAGTTCTTGGCTCCCCAAGATTTTATCTACAGAAAGAATACTTCAAGTACTGTAAGACCCGTAAGATACTAACTCGTTTTAGCTTACTATTGCATATAAAACGGGGGTCCATGACTTACAAAATTTCACTAAGTGTTAGGGCTTAGTAATTTCTAAATATGCTAAACTTTGATGATTTATTTTCGACCTTCCAGATGTTACAACGTTAAATTTTAACTTGATTCATGATTTGGGTTATCGATAGTACATTTCGGATAAGTTTTAGAATTTTTGAATAAGCGTAAAGGTGTGTTTAGATTTCCAAAATAGAAGCCTTACCGGGATAAGCCTGTGGTGTGCCCTGTAGTGCACCATAGTAGAGCTTGCGGCACCCGTTCCTGTGCAATGCACAGAACCCGCGACGCCCGCCCCTCAATTTTCCAACTTTTGTCCTAATTTATGTAAGGATAAATGGGTTTTTTACCTTCAACCAATAGGTCCATAACACATTATTAAGGGCCCTAAATGGCAAACATTTATTATTCTATTCACCATTCTCTCTAAGAAAGACTTTCTCTCCAAGAACAAACCCTAACCTCCTTCTAAGAACTTCAACTTAAAGTTAAACTTTTTTCAAGATAAATAAGAATTTAAGTTATGTAGTCCAAGATTCCAAGAAAAGCTTTCAATACCATCTCCAAGGCTTACAAAGTAAAGCTTTCATCTATACAAATCAAGCCTATTAGTGTAACACCCCGCATTTTGGGCTAGAACGAAAATTGTCATTTTTATACGTGGATAATCAAAAACCCATAAATTGTATGAAAATTTTCCATGTTAATCAATTATTTAGTGTGGGAAATTGAATGACCTTTTTTACTATTTAATATTTTCCCAAATCTGATACTCGGGCAAGATGTTATGGCTAATTTAAGTCCTAGTTGTAAAACGCCATCATTTTGGTGCTTGGCGCATCGCGGAGGTGGTCTATTTAACTATTTTCAAATTCCAGTTGCCTAGCGCGATTGTGGTGCGTCACGCTGAAGTTCTAGGTCCCAATAAGTGGGAAAACGTGATAGCTCCGTGTCGCGGTGACCCTAAAAATCTAATTCGTTAATTTTGAGTGAGCCACCGCGATAGTGATGCGTTGCGGTGGCCCATAAAATTGGACTCCCAGTTATATTTTATTCTATCTCATTTAGGGTATATTGGGTATTTTCCACCCACTTATTAGCTTAAATACGGGATTTTACTCTCAAGTGACCACATTATTCATATTTTCTTAAAAAATTCACAAGAACACTTTCTAGGGTTTCAAACTGAAAACCCAAATAACTCAAGATTCAACCGTGGATTTTTTAAACTGATTGAAGATTTGGAATCCCCAAAACATAGGCTTCAAGAATCATCCATAATATTTTTAAATTAAGGTACGTGGGGTTTATCCTAAAACTACATAGGCTTGTTGAAAACACTCAATTATGATTTAAAGATCATCAAGCATAAATTTGTTAAAGGGGTTTTGAAATCCATGATATTATTATGATTTATACATGTTTAATGATATTGTTGTTTTGGCCTATAGGCCTTATTCCCTTTAATTGCTTTACACATAAGTATATGTATGAAACTTGAAATTGAAGATTTGTTTGAGATCACAAATAATGACAATCCCTCTCTTGTGATAACCTTATGTTTATGATCTTATGGTAATTGATTGAAATGCATGATTTATGGCTTGAAAATAGTTTACTCAAATACCATAGTATTTTGAGCATGATTTAGAGATTTAAGAGAGGGAGTTTCTTGATGTAAATATATTTTGTTAAAAGAGAAAGATTTGCATGAGATTAATAGTTTTCACATGGCCGCCTTACATCATTGAAAGTTTGACAAAAAAAGTTGCATACATGTGTTTAGATGAGATTTAGAGAAAGAGTTCTTTGAAATGATTTATTGATATGGTGGTCCCAAATTTAAGTTTTGAAATAAAAAGATTGTAATATGCTAATAATGGCTCAGAGATGTGACTTTCAAGTCAATGGTATGAAGATACCATAAGTACGTAAGCCATAATAGAGTAAGTTTTTAGAGTTTGCTTTCAGAGAATGCATGTTTTAAAGAGTTAAAACAAGGCTTAAAAAGAGTTAGGTGGCTACCCGAAGAAGGTTTCAGTTCAAGTAACTCTTAACCTAAAACCGTGATTTGCCGATCCAAGTTTATTATTTTACGCTGGCGACAGCCGTGAGGCGTAGCATAGTCAGAGACTCCAACCCTTGCGACACACTTTAATTGGAGGATTCCCCACCGAGTCAATGGGAGATTCCATATAGCCGATGTAATTTCAGAGTTGTATGTTATACCACCTAGCGCAAAAGTAAAACAAAGAATGTCTCAGAGTTTGGATGATTTTCTTTCAGGGTTTTTCAAAAATGCCCATGAGATTTCTTACTATATGATATGTTTATGAATTTTTTTAAATTACTCTCATATATGTTGAATATAAATTATTATTTTGAATTTGCTCTGCGTACCAGTACATTTTTATTGACCCCTAACCTCCCAGGTTTGGAGGCTCAGTCTAAGGGTCTGGCTAATCAGTAGAGTATTCGAGAGAGAATTAATCCGTGCAGTGGTGAGCCTTCTTTGTTCCAGAAGGCCTGTTATTTCAAATTATGTTATTTCTTTGTGGTGGTCTACCGAGGGCCTTGTCCCAGTTTTCGAAATAGTTTTGAGATGTAGTAGAGATTTTATAGACTGAGTCAGATATTATTCAGATGTTTTTAATTGCAACTTTTTTTCTTATGTCTTGAATCTTAGATTTAATGACCATGTTGTCATATCATATTGTATTTCTGCATCTTTTCTTTCTTAAATAAATATTGTGCATAGCTACCAGATAGAGTAGGACATTCTGGATGTTCGTCATGGCGAGGCCCTAGTTTGGGTCGTGAAAAACTTGGTATCAGAGCACGATTCATGGTCCCAGGATGTCTGCAAAATCACATCGAGTAGAGTCTTATTTATGAGTGCGTAGCGCGCCACTCTTATAAGTAGGAGGTTACAAGGCATTTAGGAATATCTCTCTTTCTTCATGTTCTAGTTCGTGCAATATAGTTAGAATGTTCCTCTTTCATACTCTAATTTGTGCTATGGTGTCACCCATACGAAAGTAACAGTCATCCCAATTCTTTCCTTACTATGATGTCCTCAGACATATTTCATTATTGGGGTGATTCAAGTACATAAGTTTAGAGTCTAAATGACATGGTTCTTTCTGATTGAATCATATGAGATTTAAAAATTAATAAATTGTGCAAGTACTTGAGAAGATTCTGTTAGTGCTTCAGAGTGTATTGATTCTAGTGTGAACCTTGTTCTTGACAAAATCATGCTTTTTAGCCTATGGTATTAAGTGTATTCTGTACTTTTCAAAAATTTATGTTGCAGATGTCATGCTTAAGTAGGGGGGGAGATGATGTGTAGAAGAATATTGAAACTGTATTTCCACTCGAGTTGTAGTATAAGTTAAGTGTTGGTATCATGACCTATTGGTAGTGATGTTGGAACAAGAAGTTGGTGATGTGAAGTCACAAAGTTAGAAGTTAGAGTGAGGGAGACTTTTGTGTAAGTAAATATTTTAGTTGAATAACCAATGTTTGAGGATGATTTACCCCTTTTTAGTGATAAACTGATGTGGTAGCTAGTAGCATGTGTGGATTGTATGGTAGTCCGTGGGGGGGAGTGTTTGACTCAGATTTTTTTAATTATACAGAGTAATATATGTATTCTCAGATCATTTCTTATTTTCTGTCAAGTTTTTGTCTCTTGTAATCATGTTATCATTGTTTTGTTGAAACTCAAAGTCTAGTGAAGCCGTGTGAGGCCTATTTTAATTCACTAGCAACTTATTGGCCATCTTGTTGGTTCTTGTGTTGGTTGGAACTGGGGTTTAGAGGCATAATGGCAAGAAAAGTGGTAAGGGCGATTTATTGAATGTATGTATAGACGAATCTTTTGTCATGATATTGAGTTGGTATTACAGTGATACGTCCTTGTGTGTTAGTTTGGTAGAAAGTAGAGATTAAGTTATTAGCTAAGGTGAGTTGTTATTTTCTTGAAGTATGAAAATGGCTAGATTATCCAGTAAGTTATAATTATAGACACAAGGTTGTTTATGGAATTTGAAGGTTGTCTAAATGTACGCTTGGGTAAGTAAGTGTGATGTGAGAAAGCCGTATAAGTTGATAAGATTGTATGGGGCTATAATATAAGATTAAGGTGGACCATGTCTATTATGTGACTCTACCCTCTTGACATTCTTTTCTTTGGTAGTTGTAAACTAGTACTATTTGTGAGAAGGTATGTAGTAGATTTTGAGTCATAGCAGTGATGTCATGAAGGTGGATATGATTATTTATTTGTTAATGATACTAGTTTTACGTAAGCGATCTAATAGGCTTGAACAATGCATGCAAGATCTTAAGTTTATTTGATTCGTAATGAGGTATGATGTTGTATGTATGAAGTAGAAGTATGCCAAAGTGATATAAGGTTGCGGTATTTTTCTAATGCTATTACAAGCTGTGTATGGCTAGTGGTGCCGTTGATTTGCTAGGTGGAGAAAGACTAGTTAGATAGTATTTGGTATCTAAATAGCTAAGTTAAGGAGTTTTGATTGATGATGTTGAGCCTTTTGATATGATCTTGATTCTCATAGTAGAGAGATATATGTTTGGAGCCGTGATGCTGGTAGACTATGATAGAAGTAGTATGGTCCGTCAAAGGTTTGGAAATATCCATGTTTAGTGTTAGAAAAATCTGAGTTGGTGAATGTTCAAGATCTTATATGATGACTTTTGGGGCTATAGACACCTAAGGGTTGAATCTTGGAAGGAGGTATTAGCATTGGTTGTTATACATGAAGATACCGTCTTACAGGGTAAGTTTAATTTTATGTGTATTGTTATATCCTGAATCTAGAGTAAAGTGATTTTAGTTTATACCAGAGTGTATATAGTGGTCCACAAACTTAGAGTAATGGCTTAAATCTAAGAGGGAGATGATAGAACGAGTAACCAATTCAAGTTTTCAGATGCTAATAGATGTGCCAGTAAGTTGTGGAATTGGCCGTGAGAAAGAATGATGCTCAATCTATTCTTATTTCAGCGGTTTACCTAAGTTATTCCAACACATACTCATGTTTTATGTTTCAGCTTCATGATCATAGCTCGTGTCTAGGAATATCATAAGGAATCATGTACTCTCCTAGACCCTAGTATGATAAGTTTCCAGTTTGTTTTGCAGTCAGAATCGCTTTTCATAAGTTATGAATTCAAAAATTTAGGTCATGTAGTTCATGACTCTTGTGCATATGTGACACTCTTAACAATTAGTGAAAATTCAGATTTATATCTGGTACGTCCTCATATTATATCTCTTTAATTAGTCCATGCCATGAGTTCTTTATTCCTTACGCCTAAGTAGGGTATCAAGTTATTCTTAGTACTCCTCTTATGTTCCGAATCTCGATATTCCAATTTGCAGTGACATTTTTTCTTAGGTCGAGATAGTTATGATGAACAGTTGTTTAGATGGGAAAGAGTAAATACTTCTTCTTGATGAAAGATGGTTGTATGCTTATTTGAGTTAAGACGAAAATTGTGGAGGAAGATTGAGTTCGAGTCTTTGATACGTGTCAAGGTTAGTTAAAGTTTTATGCGTTATATTTGGAAAAAATTATTGTACGCTTGTTTTATGTAAGTCTATAAGTTGAAAGAATTTTGAGGTGAAGTTTCGTGTATGGCTTGGTTAGTTGAGGATATTTTATGTGTATCATCTGAATAGTGCAAGAAAGTTGTTATGGATAGAAGTATTAGAGAATATGAGAAATATGCTTTAGAAGTTCATATGTGGGTAAGAAGATAGGCTTGAATGTCATGTTTGCATGCATATAGATGGATGCCTTGAGTGTTTGTGAATGTCTAAGACGAAGTTGAACGTGATTGTTGGAGTGACAATAAGAATTATGCTGTAGATGAGTAATTGTTAAATGCAGGGTGTGCTAAATTCATGATTTAGACTAGTACTACATTATTATGTGGTGCATCTTGTGATTTTGAGTTTGTCTTGAAGATGATGATGAGATTTAGTTCAGTTTAGACATTAGTAGATGGAAATATCAGTGGCCATGTGAGAAAAATAAGTGGAATCAATGAGCATGGTGTTTAAGGGAAACGTATATTTGAGAGAGTATTTTAGAAGTGTGGATAATCTTGAAAGTAAGAAGTTGCAATGCCTAAGGTTTGGTAATTATATCCTAGTTTACGAGTTATATGTTTATATTACATGCTATAGAGTAGTGTCATTGTTGTGATTCCTTAGTTGGATGTCTTGTGTAACTCATGTCAGAGATTCTTTGCTCCCTAATGCTCCTAGAACTTCTCTAGAAAGAGTGTTGAAAAGATACTCCAGTTAAGTATAAGTGTCAGTATAATTCAGTTTAACAGTCAGGCAGATGAGTTACTATGGTTTTCCACCTTTTCACCCAGTCCTACTACTATCATAAGTCCAATGCGTATGACCATCCCAAAATATAATCTATTCTATCCATGTAAGTTGCGAACTCAGTTCAGTCTAAGCATCATGTTTCAGATTCAGTTATTTAGTCATGTCTCAGTTCATAAGAGTTCAGCACATAATCTCAAATTTTTCCAGCTATTTTTGCTCAGACAGTGTAATACCTTTGTACGATCTAAATTTTGTTGCCTCATGATTCATACTTACCTAAGTTATCACTTCCAAATCTAATGTGTGTGATTTGAGCATAAACACTTTGGGGGGGATCCTAAACTCTCAGCATAAATCAACTACTTAAAACAAGTAAGGGCAAATCAACTCAGAATTCAGTTTCATGATAGAAGTTTAAACGTTTCAAATCAGTTATACTCCTTTATTAGAAGACATATAATGTCTGTGTTATTCCATACCTTTAAGCTTCAACGTTCCTACCCATCATTCGGGGATGAATGATCCCAAGGGGGAGATAATGTAACACCCCGTATTTTGAGCTAGAACAAAAACCATCATTTCTATGCGTAGATGATCCAAAAGCCATAAATCCTACGCAAATTTTCCATGTTAATCAATTATGTAGTGTGGTAAATTGAATGAGCTTTCCATCGTTATAAGATTCGCCCAAATTCGATACCCGGGCAAGATGTTATGGCTAATCTAAGTCCTACTCGTAAAACCCCATCATTTTGGTGCTTGGCGTGTCGCGGAGGTGGCCTATTTAACAATTGTCAAATTCTAGTTGCCTGGAGCGATTATGGAGTATCGCGCTGAAGTTCCAGGTCCTAACCAGTGGGATAATGCGATGGTTCTGCGTCGCGGTGACCCTAAAAAGTTTCATTCGTTAATTTCCAGTGAGCCACAACGATAGTGGTGCATCGCGGTGGCCCATAAAATTGGACTCCCGTTATATTTTATTACGTCTCATTTATGATATATTGGGTATTTTTCACCCCCTTATAAACTTAAATACGGGATTTTCCTCTCAAGTGACCACATTATTCATATTTTCTTCAAAAATTCACAAGAACACTCTGTAGGGTTTCAAACTAAAAACCTAAATAACTCAAGATTCAATCGTGGGTTTTCGAAACTGATTGAAGATTTGAAATCCCTAAACCATAGGCTTCAAGAATCATCCATCAAATTTCTAAATTTAGGTCCGTGGAGTTTATCCTAAAACTACATGGGCTTGTTGAAAACACTCAATTATGATTTAAAGATCATCCAACATGAATTTGTTAAAAGGGTTTTGAAATCCATGATTTTATTATGCTTTATGCATGTTTAATGATATTGTTGTTTAGGCCTTTAGGCCTTATCCCCTTAAATTGATTTACACATATAAGTATATGTATGAAACTTGAAATTGAAGATTTGTTTGAGAGCACAAATAATGAAAATCCCTCTCTTATGATAACCTCATGTTTATGATCTTATGGTGATTGATTGAAATGCATGATTTATGGATTGAAAATAGTTTACTCAAATACCATAGTATTTTGAGCATGATTTAGAGATTTAAGAAAGGGAGTTTCTTGATGTAAATATACTTTGTTAAAAGAGAAAAAATTGCATGAGATTAAGAGTTAGGACATGGCCACCTTGCATCATTGAAAGTTTGACAAAAAGAGTTGCATAAATGTGTTTATATGAGATTTAGAGAAAGTGTTCTTCAAAATGATTTATTGATATGGTGGTTCAGAATTTATGTTTTGAAATATAGAGATTGTAATAAGCTAATAATAACTCAGAGATGTGACTTGTAAGTCAATGGTATAATGATACCAAAAGTATGTATGCTATAATTGAGTATGTTTTCAGAGTTTTCTTTCAGAGAATGCATGTTTTAAAGAGTTAAAACTGTGCTTAAAGAGGGTTAGGTGGCTACCCGAAGAAGGTTTGAGTTCAAGTAACTCTTAAACTAAAACCGTGATTTTCCGATATGGGTATATTATTTTACGCTGGTGATGGCCGTGTGGTGTAGCATAGTCAGAGACTCCAACCCTTGCGGCACACTTGCATTGGAGGCTTCCCCGCAAAGTCAATGGCAGATTCCATATAGCCGATGGAATTTAAGAGTTGTATGGTATACCACCTAGCGCAGAAGTAAAATAAAGAATGTCTCAGAGTTCGGATGATTTTCTTTCAGAGTTTTTCAGAAATGCCCATGAGATTTCTTACTATATGATATGCTTATGAATTGTTTTAAATTGCTCTCATATATGTTGAATATAAATTATTATTTTGAATTTGCTCTGCGTACCAGTACCTCTTTATTGACCCCTGACCTCCCAGGTTTGGAGGATCAGTCTAAGGTTCTGGCTAATTAGTAGAGTATTCCAGAGAGAAGTGATCCGTGTAGTGGTGAGCCTTCTTTGTTCCAGAAGGCCTGTTATTTCAAATTATGTTATTTCTTTGTTTTGGTCTACCGGGGGCCTTGTCCCCATTTTCAGAACAGTTTTAAGATGTAGTAGAGATTTCGCAGACTGAGTCAGATCTTATTCATATGTTTTGAATTGCATCTTTCATTCTTATGTCTTGAATCTCAAGTTAATGACTATGTTTCTGTATCAGATTGTATTTCCGCATCTTCTCTTATTATATAAATATTGCGTATAGCTACCAGATAGAGTAGGATGTCCGGGCCTTCAGGGTTCGGGATGTCCGTCACGTCTAGGCCCTAGTTCGGTTCATAACAATTAAGGTATGTGAGGTATTGAACAATGGTATCCTTTCACCCTTGTTCCCAAATTGGATGATTTTAACATTTCAAGTTGCTTGTTTTGAAATAGGGTTCATACCCAAGTTTATATATTCTTGAAGCATGTGATTATCATGAGATTTAAAGTTTGAGTATATCAAGAGTTACTTATGTTTATGTTTTGACTTATCAGATTTATGTTATGCATGAGATTGCACTATCTTGACTATGTACTGTTGAAGTATTTCAAGACTTTTACTGAGCATGAAGTTTTGTCATGAATTGACTTGAATTTAAAGCATGGGTTTTAACACCTAAGTTTAAGAATTGAGATTTCAAGAAAATCATGCTCTTAAGTTTTATGAATGAGATTTTGTTTTCAAGAATACTAAGGTCTTAATTTTCTTTGATGGTTTTACACCGAGATTTAAAGAAAGATGGATCTTTGAATGCTAAGATAAGATATGAAATCCACATTTCTTCATCTTGATTATAGTTTAACGCAAAGAAAAGCATAACTGGTTTTCATAATAAAACCCTTATGCTAAGTTAAAGTGGATTTCCTAAAGTATGAGCACTAAGTAATAGGGGAGTAGTGTTTAGCACCGAGTTGGGTATGTGTCCAAGGTCACATGCCCCAGAAAAATGTGCCACCATAGGTTTAAAGTCCCAATATGGGTTTAGTGATCACTTCAGTTAAGGTCCTATTCCGATGGCAAGGGTAGGATAGCTTTCCCCAACGTGAGCTCTCTCCATCATGGGTAAGATGTTGGAATCCATGATAGCTCACATGGTGTATGTCAGTTAGAAGAACCTCCCTAAGAAAGAATAAAGTAAAGATTTTAGATCTAAGTATTATGGATCCCAAAGCTTATCATTATGATTTATCTATTAGAATACGTGTCACGAAGAGCTCATGTTTCCATTAGATATTTCCTTAGAGCTGGCTTTGGTCATAGGCACAAGAATAGTCATGTGCATCTTTATAAAAGGTTGGCCAATAGTATCCACACTGAGATCTCATGGGCCTCTGTGAGTACAACCATGGTGAGCCCCAACTGATGAAAAGTAACAGGCCTAAAGAATATGCATCATCTAAATTTCAGGAATAAACCTCCAAATCATACCACCCGCACACTCCCAAAATAATAATGTACGTACCTCACCCATAAATTGCTTTCTCTATTGAAATGATAAGTCTTATGAGATGAGGCCACCTACCAAATACTTAGCAAAATAAGTAGACCAGGGGATTAAGTCTTATAATGCTACCAAGACCCACTTATCTGGAAAAGTATCTTCAATATACAGATCATCACCTAATTTGAGAATCACTTTATTAGCTAGGTGGTATTGATAGTCTGAAACCTTATTCTCTGTACCTTTTTATCCTTGACCTCAAGATCAAATTCCTTCCGCAATAGTGCCCATCAAATCAACCAAGGCTTAGAATCCATCTTAGCCATAAGATACCCAAAGGTTGCATGATCAATATGCACAATGACTTTTTACCCAGTCAGATAGGACTACATTTTTTTCAAAAGCAAACACAACCACAAGTAACTCCTGCTTGGTCACAACATAATTTTTTAGTGCAGGGTTGAGTACTTTGCTGGCATAGTAGATGGGATGAAGTATTTATCATATATTTGGACTATGATATATCCTAGGGGCACTCTACTAGGATTACACATCACCTCTAATGGAAGAGACCAATCTGGATACACAATGATAGGAGCAGAAATCAATGTCTCTTTTAGGCACTCAATAGCCTTGAGACCAGTATCATCAAACACCAACTTCACTTCTTTCTCTAATAACTTACACAATGGATTTTAAATTTTTTTAGAAGTCCTTGATGAACCACTTATTGAACAATGCATGACCGAAGAAATTTCGAATACCCTTGACAGAAATAGGTGGAGGTAATTTTTCAATTACCTAATTTTCATTGATTAACCTGTATACCCTTGTTTGGAATTTTTTGCCCCAAGATTATGCCCTTTTTTCAGTATAAAATGAAACATCTCCCAGTTCAATACCAAGTTGCATCCCTTACATCTCTAAATTTCATTAGACAAATGGGCTAGACAGTCATTAAAAGAATCGCCCACGATCAAGAAATCATCCATAAAGACCTCTATAGTATCCTCTACCAAATCAGAAAAGATTGCCATCATACAACATTAAAAAGTGGCATGAGACTTAAAAAGTCTAAAAGGCATCATCTTATCTTCTAGGGCAATAAATTCTAGTTATAACCCAATAAAATGTCAAAAAAACAATACCATCCTCTGCCTATAAGATAGTGTAACATTTGATCCATAAATTGCATAGGAAAATTATACTTCTGTATCCAAGTGTTCTACTTTTTATAATCCATACAAACTATCCATCAAGTAACTGGCCTCATGGTCACCATCCCATTCTTCTCATTTGAACCATAGTGATCCCACCCTTGTATGGTACATACTGTCGGTATCACCCGGTTATTGTCTGCAATTAGGTTAACCACACTTATATTTAACAACTTGATGATCTATTTCTTTACCACCTCTTACTTAGGTGGATTAATACGGCCCTGATGCTCAATGCTAGGCACACACTCTGGTTCCAACTAAATTTTATGAGTAAAAATTTCCAGATCCTTTTATACCTTTGGAATACCATGATCAAGGCCTCGACATGTATATCAACTAAATCCACCACAATAATAATCAGCAAGGTATTGTTGGGCATTAAAAACACATAATGCAATTGAGAAGGGAGGGGATCAATAACAAGACTAGTGGACCCTCAATGGATGGTCGGGTTTGTTGAGTCGCTCTATTCTTTAAGTCTAAATCTAACTTCATTGGTGTCTAAGTGCAAGATCCTCTACCAGTATAAGAACTTACGATTTTATTATACTAATCAAGGCTAGTACCATCAAAGTTCATGATCACTTTCACCAACTCCTCTACACTAAGTCGCTCTTCAATAGGTGTAGTCAATGTATCTTCATCAACCGTATCTATTGCATACACTACTCTCATAACTTTCAGCTACTATATTGACTGACCCATATTATAAGTAACTTGTTTGTCATTTATCTTGAATTTCATATGTCCTGTCTCCATGTCAACCAACTCACTACCCATGGATACAAAGGTCCTATGTAAGATAATAGGAATATCAAAATACACCTAATAGTAAAGAATCACGAAATCAACATGGAATATGAAGCACGCTACCTTCACCAAAACATCACACAAAGTACCAACTGATTTCTTACAGTCTAGTTAATAATCAATGATCACATTATGTTAGCTTAGGTGTCCCCAACACCTAATTGCTTGCAAAACACTAGTGGAATCAAAGTTATGCTAGCTCTTAAGTCACACAATTCTCATGTTAAATTCAGAGACTTAATAGTACAAGGAATAGTGAAAGCTCTAGGGTCCACTTTTTTCTCAACCAAACCCCAGGAAGCAATAGCACTGCAATGGTGTATACTATTAGCGTGCTCAAAAATCACCATCCACTTCTTTGTCACTAAGTCGTTCATGAACTTTGCATGACTAGGCATCTTCTCCAATGCTTCAACAAGAAAGATATTCATGGATAACTTCTTCGACATTGACATGTATTTTTGATATTTCCTTTCATCATTATTTCACTTCAACCTTTGAGGAAAATGTTGAGGAGGTCATAGAATGGTCTTAAAAATTGGCTCAACCTCCTTACCCTTCTATTTATAAATTTTAAATCTTTTCTCAACACCCTTTTTATTTTTGATATTTGAACATCAATCACTAACTTGTCAGTTTTAGCTTTGGGTATATTATAAAGATCAACAATATCATTGATCACCACATCAGCTATCAGTATAGAAGGATCAATAGGAGCCTTATAACTTCATGTGCTGATATAAAAACAATGAATTTTATTCTTCATATTCTGCACAGTATTACTCAAAAGATTGCTTGATTGATATTGATTCAATATAGTTGCCATCTGACCAAACTGGTACTCTATCTGTTTAATCATAGTGTCATGCGATTCTACCTTTTGGTTTACTACAAAATATCTTCCTTAATCTCCTTAAAGCAACACTCTTGATTCTTTTAACCTTTAACTAGCTTAGCAAGTAAAACTTCCATCCATGAATTAGTATCGAAGTTCCGTTGCAAAATATATGCATCACTGTATTTTTTATAGTCACCCTTTCACCTCCAATAACCATCCGTCTCTTTGCTGCAATCCCTATATCTGTCATCACAATAGTTCTAACCTTGATTCCTATTCGTCAAGTTCTAAAAGTACTAATTGGACCCTTGTCCCTTGGCTTGGAAACTTGCCATCTCTCTATTTAGTTATTTTTCTTTCTCATTAATATTTGAATCATACAACCTAGGAGATTTAACTTGTGCACCAACAATATTCACCTTTTATGAATTCATAGTTTAAAATTGCTTGGTCAATAACCCAATCTATAACCTCTGTTGTGAAACCACTTTAGCCATTGTATCATCTATTATTCTCTTCTTACTAAAAACACCAATAACATAGGTACCGACTCCCCATTCTTTCTCTCAAGTATGCCACCCTCGATTGGTATTAGTGACTCGATCTAATATTTTCATATCTAACTCCCAATAAAGGTTCATAAAATCCCCAACAATAATAGTGTCAAAAGCAGCTTTGGTGTTAGCATTTAGGGATGTATAGAATATCTCAAGTAAATTCCTCCTTAAAATCCAATGATTGGGCACAATTATAATTTTTTTCTCAAATTTCAACCATATTTCATACAATGCCTCAGAAATCAATTGCCCGAAGTTTTATATCTCATCATTTAATTATAGCATTCTAGAAGGTAGCAATAATTAATCTGAGAACACTTTTGCAACTCATTCCAAGTTCTGATGGACATACTAAATAGTTCCCCCAACCATATTGACACTTCACCAATTAGAGAGAACGAGAACAACCTGAGTCTCAAAGCTTCTTAGCATACCCTAGGTAAGTTATATGAGGTGCAAATCCCAAAAAATTCATGATGTGTATCTTATCGTCATCAATAAGCAAACCAGAAAACACACACTTAAAATTTAGCAACTTAATCATATCACCTGTAATGTAAAACTTAACCCCCTGAGGCAACTCTCGAGGAATGATAGTTCTTATCTTGATAGGGTCCACATACCCCAAATCTTTCTCCAGATTATTATATGCTTGTAAGAATGAAAAAGTTTAGGGTGCTAGAGCTCTATCTCTTCTAGATTTATTGAGTTCTGCTCGATGCTCGTTTTCTTATCTCAACCTTTCTTCTTGAGTTGTATATGGGCATCTGCATTCCTCCTTGTATTATCTTCAGCCAAAAGTCAAGCAATAGTTTATGTAGCTATTATTTGAACACCTAGTGGGGGTTGAGGATTTAAGAGATCTGGGTCATCATAAACTCCATGCTCGTGTCCTGCCATTTTATAATATTGTCGTAAGGTTCTTTGAAGATAGGGTTCAAGTGGGATCAAGGGATTGACTTGACTCTAGGTACTGGGCATACACTCGCTACGCCCCAAGAACTGTAGAAAATCAAAAACCAAAAACCTCATCAATTTCAATGAATTCCATAATTGTATTCCTCATAAAGAGTGTAAAAATTTGATGTTTCTTAAGATTAAACCTCCAAGAAATTATAACACGATCTCTATCAGATATATAACCTTACAAAGGTTGGGGTCGAACTTATAGGGAATAGGCCAAATAATTATCATGAACTTATTAAAGCAACTGATATCACCCAAACTATACCTTCTATGAAGATATAATGTGGTTGTTGTCAAATTATAATAACCCGATTAGTTTGGGATCGATCACGCGAGGAATAGGCTGGATCTATCTCTTAAATTTTTTGAAGTATCCAAAAGTCTTGAAAAATAAATGAGGGGAGTTTACAGTAAATAGTAAAAAGTAACAAGTCTAGATTACTTTCGATCGTAATCAATATGAGATGGACTCTGGGACTGTGTTCCACTAGCTTCCTAACTTTGTAGTTTTCTCATATTCAATCTGATTATCTCACTATCCTCACATGCAAAACTTGACGAGATAGGTATCACCAACTGTCTTGTAAATGCCTTGTTAAATTTCTCTTTTCAGCTTTTGATTCTGAGAGTATCATCTTTCAGACACTAGTCTTTGTCCTACTTTAACTATCACATTGTGAGTATCAAGTTATTAAATGAGGGTTGATAGCCTTGAATTACTATTGTGAACATTTTTTCCCTATCTTGACATCTCTTCTGGAGATGATTGTGAGTACATGCAAGTCCTTAATTTCTGCAGTAGTTACAGAAGCAAATTATCTGAAGAATATCACAATGCATGCCTAAACAATAAGCTAGTCAAACTTCACACATCCTCTACTTCGTTATTTTTTCAGGGTTCCAACAACCCTAGCTAAGAGGTTTACTACTCATAGTTGCAAAAATTTCATGGAATTCAATAAAGACAACAAGGAAGTAATGTTACAACTAAGGAAGAATAAAACCCAAAGTTTCAAATTAATTAATCACCCAAAATCCAAAAATACATGAATTCCAAGATCAAAAGTCAATCTTAAAATAATTTATGGTTGTAAATTTTATGAGTGGGTAAACTAACTAAAAAACATAAAAATAATATCTATAGAGTATATAAAAGCCTTGAAAATCTAAACCAAAATGTATAGGAAAAACTAAGTTGGTGGCCAATTACGGGTTGCAAGTGGCACCTATGCCACGTAGGTGGCCATAGTAGGTAGCAAAAATCATCAGTATCACATCATGCTAGTATAATTCACTTGTGAAGGCACCTACGGGGGCATAGGTAGTACTTAATCCTCGTAGGTGATAGCCTCGTATTTATCAGACAATCATTGATCTTGCAGCTCCTCTGAATTTCAAATCTCTAAAACTTACACTGGTACCTATAGTGCCTTAGGTGGTACCTACGGGCTGTAGGCCACCCCTCATAACTGATAGGCTCAATTTTCCACTTTTCAGACTCTCTGATGTTTGCATCTCTAAAACTTATGACAAGCCACTTATGAGTCGTAGATGGGACCTATGCCACATAAGTGGATGTGGGGAATTCTACAATCTTTACTCTTTCACTTCATTTTCACCTCCAACACCCAGCTCCCTGAAAATAGACCCAAAAGAACCTCATATCTACCAAAACAAACCTAAGTACTTGCATTTTTTTTTTGTTTTAAGAATCAAAAGTGCCATGATATGGAACATAAACACCCTCAAATAGTAAAATTTCCACATCTTCAGGAAACCAGAAGATAACAAAAAAAAATCAATATGCTTAACCATGATAAACATAAGATACCTATGATAGTCATTGTTAGTTTCAGCTCAAAACATCATGCCCCCTTCCTATTTTAACTTTTCAAAGCCAACTATGTGGATATACATAGCATAATAAATGACATATAGGAATCAAGCTATCGCATTAGATTAGCAATACATAATCAAGCATATGTACAAATGACACTACTCGAATTGATAAGAAGTTAGCAATACAGCCCATCCACCCTCACAATAGAGATGTCCCACTCAGTCAGTATAATAATGCATCTTAATATTGGGACGATAAAAATACACTCACACTCTTCAATGAAGTTCAATAATGTGCACAGAGTACCATTAACTTTCCCTTATTTTCTTTACCCTGGTTTTTAGAAATTCGGACTAGGATCACTATAGAACTTTACTCGGCTTGTAACGTAGGCTTGGAGGATGGTATGGTATATTTAAAAATTTAGTGAATCTGCCTCCTTGGCACTACAATTACACTAGGAGGTCTAATTTTCAACAAAAAAAATCTTTTATTCTGCCTTTATTTGTCCCCTTTTCCTTTTATATCTCATTTAGGCTGGGTGTGATTTCTTTTATTCTTTTTTTCTTTTTCTTTATTCAAAACTATATTTTTTTCTTTTTTTGTTTCTTTTTTTCATTTTTTATTTTTCTACCTCACCAGCCCTACTTTTTTTTTCTCTTATGTACTCCCTTCTTCATACCCACTTCTAATCACACGCCCCTATTATAGCCACCATCATCTTAGGCGATTTGCCTAAGTTGAGGTGCACAATGTCCAAGGAGGACTAGGTCAAAAATATGTTCATTGTTGCTAAATTGGGAAGGTGAAAATAAGAAAAAAGCCTATATAGGCTTTAAATAGAGATCAAGGGATACTTACTCATGTTTCGAAGGTCATTTAGACTAAAAGTGGACTAATTCAAGAATGACCTATGATGATTTCCTAACTGAAATCCTACAACCTAGGCAAGACTAATCGGGCAAGTTCTAGATTCAACATACAATCAAAACTAAGTAAGCATCTCACACACACATGGCATAGGATTGCATCACAAAATCCTACCTATCTTGTTCATGCAAATGCTAGATGTTATTATTATGTCCCTATTGGTAATGCCATAAGAAGATTCATAATGGTTACACATATAAGCACATCACACAATTCAAAAGAACTTTTTCAGAGGGTTATTATTTTTCTAAAAAACATTTAAGCACAATAAAAAAAATACATCAATTTCCCTTAGGTACTTATTTTCCTTCTAGTTAAATAAAGACAACACAAAACAAAAGCAAAATATAACATACACATGCCAGTTCTACAATTATCGCATGCCCAACAAGAAAAAAAAAGGAAAACAAAAACTCACAGCAGTGTGGTACACCCCACCCCAACTAAAAGACTAGGTATTATCCATAGTACGTAACCACAAAACAAAGAAAGTGAATATGGTCATACCTGGGATGCTCTAGGTGCTATCTCATTCTCTCTCTCATCTAGGGCACCAAGTATCCCAACTAGTGAAGATAGTGGTGGTGGAAGGCACGACTAAAAGATGCACTAACTATTATCTTATTATAGCTTATCACATTCTTAATTATGAACTCCCTAGAATCAAGAGTTCCCTCATATCTACTTCTCTTGGTCCCAACAAACGTGACCGACACCTCCCCAGTAAATAGATCAAATTACCTAAGGAGATGTGGAGGCATAGGCTGAGTAAATTAAGGAACAATAGGAAGGATGATCGAAACCTGGCTCTCAACAATAGATTGTACCTTTATCCATAGTGCGACCACCACCTCTCTAATCTCAAGAATATTTCGATCATGTACATCTCAGAACCATATATTAATTCGGCCCTCACAAGAATTGATTCATCATACAACTCACCAGTGAACTCCAACATCTCATCCTAAAGCTCAACCTATATTTAAGACTCCACACTCTCTAAAGTATTTCGAAACCAAGGACATATCTATCTATACAAGGAGGCAAGTTCGACCTCTACATCATTAAGGCAAGCGGTATTCTTATATTTTCTCTCCTCTAGTCACTTTAAGAAATTGCACGATATTATATATAAATCTATATCAGTAGTTATGGTAGTAGTAGTAGGGTGAGGGGGCACAGAAGAGGCCCCAACTGGCTCAAACGTAGAGGTCAAGGCTAGAGTTAAAGTAGTTGGGGCTTCTTACTCCTTCGCGGAAACCTCGAGCACATCTTTGTGCTTGCCTATGTAAACCTCCAAGTCGAACCTATCAATATGATCTATTTAAACTAAAGGCCCCATAAAATAGGATGGAATTACTATCGGAGTCAGCTAAGCTCTCTGTGGAAGGACTAAGTTTCCTGATCCTTGATCATACTAGTGTGTGCGATACTCATAACCTCTACCTTCCTATCAATAAACAAAATCTCAAACTCACCTACCTCATTATATAGCCTCTATTCAAGGAAAGGGAAGGGAAGAGTATCCATGTCCACAATTGCCCATTTATACATATCATATTGGATCAATGCAAAAAAGTTGATCTCATACCCCACCAATAAACTCTCAACTAGTGCAACTCTCTCCCAAGACAAAAGGTTGTCTGAGGCAGTTATACATAATCTAAATTACACGACTCTCTACAAAAACATTAAGGCAAAATAAAGTGACGCCTTTCCCATTTCCCTCAATTTGAAAGGCATCATCACCCAAGAATGAAATCCAATTGGAGATCCACCTCTCTAAATACAACCTCTATCATCTTACTAAAATTCTTAAATAACCCATCTATCTTGTGTAATTATCATCCTGAAGTCACACCCTACAGTAGATGCCAAGGACACAACTTTAGCCTAATTAAAACTTAGTGGGATGTTCATTGCTAAAATGTCAACCTAAAATCCTCCCACCAATGTATTCTCTAACTAGGGATGATCTGTACCTCTACCCCCTCTTGGTTTGACCAAAGAGATTATGGTGGTGCTCTAACTAGGGATGATCTACACCCCTACCTCATCTAGGTTTGAACAAAGAGATTGTGGTGGTGTAATAAGCATAAAACTCCCTGACCAAGTCCTGACTATAAGATCCCTTAGGATGAGTCATCAACCCCAGCTGGTGTCACTCAAAGAGGCCTGCAGGTCTAGTACACCTACTTTCCCAAATAACATAAGCCTCTTCTTAGCTTGAATATTCCTATTAGGCTGACCCATCTCAGTAATAAAGATATCTTGCTCCAAAATAAGTATCATCCCATCTATATATCCCCTCAAGTTTATCTTAACTAAAGGTTACACCAAGACATATGTTGAGTTGGTTGCAGGGTTATCCAGTGGTGGAATAGAAGGTTGAGAATCCTATGCAAGTCACTATGTGTCTGGTGCTGAAGATAAAGAAACCCGGTATGGCACCTGAGTTGTACTCTTCTCAGACTAGGGTACTACTGAATTCGACTTACTAGATGAAGCTGACTCATCCTCTGACTCCTCCTAAAACTGGGGGTCATGTGTTTCCTCTTCCTAAACTATACCAAAAATAGATCCAGAATCAACCTCCTGTATAGTATCTGACTCTTATCTGACTCTTACCTCTTAGAACTATCCTGAAGAATCCTTTTATCCCTTCATAGACTAGGGAGAGTGTAGTGGTGAATTTCTGACTATCTTCATCCTTGGATTAAAAACTAGTCTAGATGTGACCGTTTTGGCCTTAGCCTGTGTTTATATAGGACGAGTACACAAATAAGTCTTTGTATGGCAGGCTGGGTTTGCTGGACGACCAATGTGGTTGCAGTGACTATTGCAGTAGTATCCTATATCTAACCCCTAGTTCTTGGGGCCTTTAGTATATCCAGGGAAATTGGGTACTTCTCCACAGATCCACTACACTCAGGATATTTTTCCCAAAGCCTCGATTGTCATCCTTAACTCTACTTTGGGTTCTAGACTACTTGAAAGATTAGTTGTTAGTGCTTGAAAGAGAAGAGGCCAATGAAATTTTTGAAAAATATCAATCAAGAATCACTTATGATGCCTACTTATGGGTCATAGGTGCCATCATAGGTACCCTTCTGAGTTTACTTGAAATTTTTCCAAATTTTACCTACCCAGTCAGTGTATTTAGCCAATTCATGTCCAACTTTGCACACAATAAATTTTATTAAGTTAACAAACATAGGTATTGGACACAAAATTTTTCATTTTCATGTACTTCTTCATCTTCTACTTTCATTTAGAGCGTGATTACAAATTATTCATTAAAGAACAATGGATAAATTTCAAATTTTTGATTATTCTAGGCTCCTATAAAAAATATTTTTGAATTTTGACACAAATTTTGAAAATATACAAGTATCCACTCACTTTTCTTTTGTAAAATCATAATGTAATTCTAGTAGGATATAAGAATCTACCTTAATATCAGTGATGGAAGTAGAAGAATGAAATAAACTGAAGAAACCCTATCATCAGAGCCTTGTGCGTGCAGATGGACCTGTTGGTACAGAGAATAAGAAGAGTTTTTGCCTTTTGTGGAGTCTAGAGGGAATGGGAAAGTTCAAAATCAAGAGGGGGTTATAAAATTTTAGAATAAAGGGTAATAAGATAGGGTGTACTTAATAACGTTTGTAGGCTGGTCCAGGTTGGATCTACTTGGGTCCAGCCCAGATGTTTACAAATTTTACCCTAAAATTTTTGTCACTTACGGACAATAGGTCGTCTACCGTAAGTTTCAGAAAATTTTCCCACTTTTCTGAACTTTGGTTTTGATAATTATGACACCACTTATGAGGTCGTAAATGGAACTTACGACCCCCGTAATTGGGTTCGTAGATAATAGTTTAGAGACCAAAGATTCTCAAATTTTCAAACTAACATCTAGTGCATCTCTTACCTATCTTAAGTGTGACTTATGAACCCCATAAGTGAGTCAATAAGTCCTCTATAACACCCCACAAAAAAATCATCCATACGTTAGCTCGTGGTATTATGCTCTTAGAGTTAAATGTCTAGAACTGTGTCAAACAAGCTTAGTCTCATTTTTGACTTCCAAAGTGAGTAAAGTTTAAAAGATATATAATTTCCCTAATTATGACTTTTTATCATATGGGGAATTGAATGAGCTTTCTGTTGATATAAGATTCGCCCAAATCCGATACTCGGACAAGAAGTTATGGCTAATTTAAGTTCTAGTCGTAAAACACCATCATTATGGTGCTTGGTGCATCACGGAGGGGGCCTATTTATCAATTGTCAAATTTCAGTGGCCTAGCATAATTGTGGCACAGCGCGCTAAAGTTTCAGGTCCCAACCAGTTGGACAATGTGATGGCTCTGCATCGCAGAGACCTTAAGAATCCCACTCGTCAATTTCCAGTGAGCCCCCACGATTGGGGCACGTCGCGGTGGCCCATGAAATCAAGCTCCCAGTTATATTTTTAGTACATCTCATTAAGGGTATATTAGGTATTTTCCACCACATTATCATCATAAACATGGGATTATACTCCCAAGTGACCACATTATTCATAGCTTCTTCAGCAATTCAAAAGAACACTCCTTAGGATTTCAAACAAGAAAGCCCAAATAACTCACTATTTAACCGTGGGTTTTGAAGACTGATTGAAGATTTGGAATCCCCAAATCGTAGGATTCAAGAATCATCCAACAAATTTCTAATTGAGGTACGCGGGGTTTTTCTAAAATCTCATAGGCATAGAATTCATGATTTTAAGAAAAGGATTTTGGATATATGAATATATTCATGTTTTAGAAGCGTTGATGATATTGTTTTGGTCTTTAGACCTTCCCCCAAATTGATTTGAAATTATATGTAAGCATGTGTTTTAAGGTTGATGATTGAATTGAGATCATGAGTTATGAAAAATTCCTCTGTTGTGATGATTTTCATTTACTTATGATATACTATGAAATCATTTGAATTCATCTTGAAAAACATGTTATGAAATGTCTTGAATAATGTTATATTTGGATTATAATTTTAATTTCATAAGAGAGAGGGTTGCTTATGTTGATGAATGTTGAACATAATCATATAATAAGAAGATTTGCATGGTTTGTTAAAGATTACATGACCACCACTTGTTTATTGAAAGGATGAGAATTTTGCATAGCTTTGACTTATTTTTTCGAAACATGAATTCTCTTTGTTAAATTGCATGTTTGGGTGGTCTGAACTATGTTTTAATGAAAGATCATGCTTAATTCTTTATGGCTCAGAAAACATGACTTGCAAGTCTTGGTATGACGATACCAAAATAGAAAATGCCATAACAGACCTAGACAAGCTTAGAAACTAGATTTTTATGATTTAAGATTTAAGAATGATATATGTTTAGAAATGGATAAAATTAAGAATAAAGAGATGTTAGGTGGTCCCCCAAAGAAGGCACGAGTTCAGACAACTCATCGCCCAAAACCATGATTTGCCAATCCAGGTATATTATATTACGTTAGCTTAGTGACGTGTGACGCATTAGACTCAAACACTCCAACCTTTGCGGCACACTTAGGTTGGGTGCTTCCCCATCGAGTTAATGGCGGGCTCCATATAGCCCATGGTGTTTTACACTTGTAGGGGTGTACCACCTAACTCAGAAGTAATAAGAAGATCATCAATTGCACTGACAGAAAGGTTTTATGATTATTAAAAATTCCCATGTGTTTTGGAATTTATATCTTATATGATGTTTTATAATTAGCTCTCACCTATTTTAGTTACATTAAAAGATTTATTTTGGATTGCTCTGCGTACTAGTACATCTGTATTGACCCCCCCTACCTTCCAGGTTCTGAGGCACAGTCTAGGGGTCCTGATAAGCAGTAGATTTCTTTAGACAACAGTGTAGAGTCTAGTTGGTAAGGCTTCTATATTTCAGAAGGCCTAATTATCTTCAGACATTTATGATTAGTTATTGTTTTGGTCTATTAGGGACCTTGTCCCAGAATTTTTAGGAAATTATTGTTAGTCATGTAGTAGAGATTTTGCATACGGTTTTCTGATGTTATTAGATAGTTTTGGATTTCATTTTCCCTTGTTGAATTTTTATCATACTTATGACCATGTTTCCGTTTCATTATATTTTCTGCATTTCCTTATTATGTATGAATCGCGCTTATGATTACAAGCTAGGAGGGCTCTCGGGCCTCGATGGTTCAGGATGTCCGTCACGGCCAGGGCCCCAGTTCGATTTGTGACAAACTTGGTATCAGAGCACGATTCATGGTCCTAGGGTGTCTGTGAAATCACGTCGGGTAGAATCCTATTTATGGGTGAGTAGTGCGCCATACTTATAAGAAGAAGGCTACTTGGTGTTTAGGAATATTTCCCCTCTTTGTAATTTAGTTTGTGCTTTAAAGTCTAATCTGTCCTCTGATCCGTGATCTCTTGCATTTCAGAAAAAAAATCATGCTTCCCCATCGTACTATCGATAAGATTGCACAGACATATGAGGTCCGTCCTACTCATGGGATGATGACCTGAAACAAAGCTAAGACTCTGAAGATTGATGCTACTCCTGGAGTCCCACTAACTCAAACCAGCCCACCTAGGGCACCCAGATCTCCCTAGACGGGGACTAACCACACTCAGCCTCGCAAAAGGGAGATATCGAATGTAGAATTCAAACAGTCTATTTATATTCTTTCTTAGTAAGTAGCCATATAGAATCAATGGTCGAAAGATGTTGGGTCCGCATCGGTCACATCTGAGGCTACTAGAGTAGGTCAGTTCATGAGAATGAACCCGCCCAAGTTTTCGGGCACTAAAGTAGATGAGGATCCACAAGAGTTTATGGCTGAGATGGAGAAGATCTTGAAGGTGATATATGTAGATGAGATGGAAGGGGTGGAATTAGCATCTTACTATTTTAAAGAAGTTGCAAAATAGTGGTATAATGAGTGGGAGGATTCTAAGGGTGATAATACTGAGCCCACGGTATGGGGCAAGTTTATGGAAGCCTTCCTTGATTGGTTTTTTCCCCTTGATTTGAGAGAGGCCAAGGCCGAGGAGTTTATAAACCTTAAGCAAGGAAAAATAAGTGTCAAGGATTACACTCTAAAGTACAATCAACTAGCTCATTATGCTTCGGAGATGGATGGTAATATGAGAGCCCGAATGAGAAAATTTGAATCCGGCCTTTCGAATGACTTAGTGCTTGAATGCAAGGAGGCTATGCTGAACAGGGACATGGACTTATCTAGGCAGTCAGTGCATATGCAGCAGGTAGAGAAGCAGAAGAAGAGAATCATTGAGTCTAGTAAGAAGGACAGATAGGCGAAGACAGATAGAACAACAAATTAGAACCATAGTCAACCACAGAGAGGTAATTGGGGAAATAGATAGCAAAAGAAGAAGTTTTGGAGAAATGCACAGTCTGAAGCTAGCTCCTAAACCACCAGTTGATAGACGATCTAAGATTTTTCAGACTAGCCATAGATCCAGAGCTCAGGATACTCAGTCACAGAGCAGTGTGGCTCAGCAGTATCGTCCTTTCCATGGTGCAAAACTTGTGGAAAGCAATACCCATGGAGGTGTCAGTTGGGCATGCTAGTGTGTTATTCATATAGTCAGTCGGGTCATATTCAGAGAGATTTTCCCTCCTCAAGTAGGAATGTTGGTGGAGCGAAGTCACAGGTAAATTCTTCTGCCCCACCACAGCCCCAAATGGGTGCCACCTTAGCCGCCGGGAGTGGTCACAACCGGTTGTATTCTTTGTCCAACCGCCAGGAGGCAGAAGCGTCGCCTGATGTAGTCATCGGTACGTTACAAATATTTTCCCATGATGCTTATGTATTACTTGATACTGGGTCTACCTTATCCTATGTGACCCCTTATGTGGCTGTCAATTTTGGGTTTGAGCCCGATGAAATTTCAGAATTTTTCTCTATTTCCACTCTGGTTGGTGATTCTGTCATGGCTACGAGAGTGTATAGAAATTCAACGGTGACTGTTTGTGGTCGGGATACCATGGTAGACCTCATTGACTTAGATATGATTGATTTTGATGCTATCCTAGGGATGGACTGGCTTCATTCATGCTATACCACATTAAATTATAGAACCCGAAGAGTCACCTTTTCTTTTTTGAATGAACCAGTAGAATAGAAGGGACATTCTTTACCGCCCAGAGGGAACTTTATATCTTATCTCATAGCCCGTAAACTAATCTCCAAAGTTTTTTTGTATCATCTTATTCAGGTTAAAGATTCTAATGTCGAAAGTCTTCCTCTCTAGTCATTCCCTGTGGTAAATTAGTTTTCAGAAGTCTTTCCAGATGATCTCCCAGGAATACCACCTGGTAGGGAAATAGATTTTGGTATTAATTTCTTGCCATACACCCGTCCCATATCTATTTTGCCATATAGAATGGCTCCAACAGAGTTGAAAGAGTTGAAAGGGCAGTTAGCAGATCTTCTAGATAAAGGTGTTATCTGTCCTAGTGTTTCTCCCTAGGGTGCGCCTGTACTTTTCGTGCAAAAGAAAGATGGTTCCTTGAGTATGTGCATAGATTACCGCTAGCTAAATAAGGTCACTGTTAAAAATAAATATCATTTTCCTTGGATTGATGATCTCTTTGACCAACTTCAGTATGCTAAATATTTTTCAAAGATACGCCTTCGTTCGGGATATCATCAGTTGAAAGTTAGAGAGTCAGACATTCCCAAAACAACTTTCCGAACCATATACGGTCATTACGAATTCCTTGTCATGTCCTCTGGGTTGACTAACTCCCCTGCAGCCTTCATGGATCTGATGAATAGGGTGTTCCATCAGTTTCTAGATCTGTTTGTTATAGTTTTCATTGATGATATTCTGATTTATTCCAAAAGTGAGGAGGACCATGCCAATAACCTCTGAATCATCCTTCAGACTCTCAAAGATCATAAGTTGTATGCCAAATTTTCCAAATGTGAATTATGGCTAAGTGCTCTTGCTTTCTTGGGGCATTTTATGTCTAGTGATGGGATTAAGGTTAATCCCCATAAGATTGAGGCAGTGAGAAAATGGCCCAGTCCCACGACTCCAACCGATATTCAGAGTTTCTTGGTTTTGGCAAGGTATTACAGAAGATTTGTAGAGAGTTTTTCTTCCATAGATGCACCACTTACTAAGTTGGCTCAAAAAAAGGTGAAGTTCGTGTGGTCTGACTCCTGTGAGAATAGTTTTGAGAAGTTAAAAGATAAGTTAACAACTGCTTCTATTTTGACTCTTCCAAAAGGTACAGAAGGGTTTGTTGTGTACTATAATGCGTCTAGTGAGGGACTTGGGTGTGTACTTATGCAGCACGGTAAGGTGGTGGCCTATGCATCTAGGAAATTGAAGGTACATGAGCAAGATTACCCCACCCATGACTTGGAGTTAGCGGTTGTGGTATTTGCACTTAAAATTTGGCGGCATTATCTATATGGGGTACCTGTTGATATATTTACTGACCACAAGGGTTTACAGTATGTTTTCTCGCAGAATAAATTAAACCTAATGCAAAGGCGTTGGTTGGAGATTTTAAAGGATTATGACATGAGCCTGTACTATCATTCGGGCATGGAAAATATGGTAGTCGATGCCCTCAGCAGGTTGTCTATAGGTAGTCTTTCTCATGTTGAAAAGGGAATGAGGGAGATGGTGAAGGATATTCACCGACTTGCAAATCTAGGAGTACGACTCTTAGATTCCGAAGATGGGGGAGTGGTTTTTCATGAGGTAGCTAAATCTTCCCTTTGTGCAGAAGTTAAAGAGAAACAGGTTGAAGATCCCATCTTAATACAAATCAAGAAAGATATGGGTCAGCAAAAGGTGATGTCTTTTGAAATAGGTGGTGATGGTATTTACTATATAGGACCATACCAGATTTTGAGAAGGATAGGTGCGGTTGCGTATGAGTTAGAATTGCCTGTAGATCTGGGTTCTATTCATCCGGTATTTCACATATCCATGCTGAAGAAATGTATTAGAGACCATTCCCTAGTGTTGCCTGTAGAGGATATCAAGGTGACAGACTCATTAGCGTATGAAGAGGATCCTATTGCAACCTTAGATCACCAAGTTTGGAAGTTGAGGAGCAAAGAGATAGTGTTGTTTAAGGTATTGTGGAGAAATCAGAAAGTTGAAGAAGCAAAGTTTGAATCAGAAGATGAAATGAGAGCAAGATACCCAAACTTGTTTGATCCGGTGAATGACGAAATGGAAGGTACAATCTTTGCTTTATTCTTTTACGGTCTTAGTATACTTTAAATTTTGCTTGTCTGTGTTCCATATCATCATTTGGGGAAAAATGATCCAAAGGTAGGGATAATGTAACACCCCACAAAAAAATCATCCATGTGTTAGCTCGTGGTATTATGCTCTTAAAGTTAAATGACTAGAATTGTGTCAAAGAAGCTTAGTCTTATTTTTTACTTTCAAAGTGAGTAAAGTTTAAACCATATATAATTTCCCTAGTTTTGACTTTTTATCATGTGGGGAATTGAATGAGCTTTCCGTTGATATAAGATCCATCCAAAACCGATACCCGGGCAAGAACTTATGTCTAATTTAAGTTCTAGTTGTAAAAAACCGTCATTTTGGTGCTTGGAGCGTCGCGGAGGGGGCCTATTTAGCAAATTTCAAATTACAGTGGCCTAGCGCAATTGTAATGCATCGCGCTAAATTTTTAGGTCCCAACTAGTGGGACAACGCGATGGCTCAGTGTCGCGGAGACCTTAAGAATGCCACTCATCAATTTCCAGTGTGCCACCGCGATTGTGGCGCACTGCGATGGCCCATGAAATTGGTCTCCCAGATATATTTTTAGTCCTTCTCATTAAGGGTATATTGGGTATTTTCCACCCCCTTATCATCTTAAACATGGGATTATACTCCCATGTGACCACATTATTCAAAGTTTCTTCATAAATTCACAAGAACACTCCTTAGGGTTTCAAACAAGAACGCCCAAATAACTCAAGATTTAATCGTGGGTTTTCAAGATTGATTGAAGATTTGGAATCCCCAAATCATAGGATTCAAGAATCATCCATCAAATTCCTAATTGAGGTATGCGGGGTTTTTCTAAAATCTCACGCGCATAGAAATCATGATTTTAAGAAAGAGGTTTCAGATTTATGAATATATTCATATTTTAGAAGCATTAATGATATTGTTTTGGTCTTTAAGCCTTCCCCCAAATTGATTTGAAATTATATGTATATGTAAGCATGTGTTTTAAGGTTGATGATTGAATTGAGAGCGTGATTCATGAAAAATCCCTCTCTTGAGATGATTTTCATTTACTTATGATATACTATGAAATCATTTGAATGCATCTTGAAAAGCATGTTATGAAATGTCTTAAATAGTGTTATATTTGGATTGTGATTTTGATTTCAAAAGAGAGAGGGGTTTTTATGTTTATGAATGTTGAACATAATCATATAATGAGAAGAGTTGCATGGTTTGTTAAAGATTACATGACCACAACTTGTTTATTGAAAGGATGGGAATTTTGCATAGCTTTGAATTATGTTTTCGGAACATGAATTCTCTTTATTAAGTTATATGTTTGGGTGGTCTGAACTATGTTTTAATGAAAGATCATGCTTAATGATTTATGGATCAGAAAACATGACTTTCAAGTCTTGGTATGACGATATCAAAATAGATAATGCCATAACTGACCCAGACAAGCATAGAAACCAAATTTTTATGACTTAAGATTTCAGAATTATATATGTTTAGAAATGGATAAAATTGGGCATAAAGAAATGTTAGGTTGTCCCCCGAAGAAGGCACGAGTTTAGACAACTCATCGCCCAAAACCATGATTTACCGATCCGGGTATATTATATTACGCTTGATTAGTGCCCTGTGGCGTATTATACTCAAAGACTCCAACCCTTGCGACACACTTGGGTTGAGGGCTTCCCCGCCATGTTAGTGGTGGGATCCATATATCCCATGGTGTATTAGACTTGTAGAGTGTACCACCTAACTCTGAAGTAATACGAAGATTAGCAATTGCACTGACAGAAAGGTTTTATGATTATTAAAAATACCCATGTGTTTTGGAATTTATATCCTATATGATATTTTATAATTAGCTCTCAACTATTTTAGTTATATTATAAGCTTTATTTTGGATTGATCTGCGTACCAGTACATACTTATTGACCTCCCCTACCTTTCAGGTTCTGAGGCACAGTCTAGGGGTCCTAATAAGTAATAGATTTCTTCAGACAGCAGTGCAGAGTCTAGTCGGTGAGCCTTCTATATTTCATAAGTCCTAATTATCTTCAGTCATTTATCATTAGTTATGGTTTTAGTCTACTGGGGGCCTTGTACCAGAATTTTTAGGTAATTGTTATTAGTCATGTAGTATAGATTTCACAGATGATTTTCAGATGTCATTAGATGGTTTTGGTTTTCATTTACCCTTGTTGAATTTATATCAGACTTATGACCATGTTTTTGTTTCGTTATATTTTCCGCATTTCCATATTGTGTATGAATGGTGCATATGATTACAAGCTAGGAGAGATCTCGGGCCTTGATGGTTCCAGATATTCGTCATTTCCAAGGCTCCAGTTCGGGATGTGATATCCCCTTATCTAGAATATTCTGTGTTTTTTCTTGTTTTACCATGTTCTAGGTACTTTCTCATGTTTTAAACCTACAAAAAAAAAATGTGAACACTAAAATAGTGTGTTTCTTCCCATCTAGTGCTTGATTTAATGTCAGGGGATGATGTGGTTACGCTGGTTACTCAAAATTTACCAACAAGCCCATGGGTTTCCTCTTATGAAGTACCAAAGTATTCGTCATGGCACAACACGGTTTTATTTACTAATCAGACTTCGTAAAGGCTTACATCAATAACCACTTTTACCTCATCAGTACTATAGAAATAATGCTTGACACGCTGCTCGTTCACCTTGAATGGGACTTCACCATCACGTTTCATCCCAATAACATAATGTGGAAACACACTGATCACGGTGAATGGTCCATACCACCTAGACTTCAACTTTCCAAGAAACAAGCAAAGTCTTGAATCATATAACAAGAACATGGCACCAACCTCATACAATCTCTTCTAAATATTTTTATAAGGACCCTAGAGTACACCCTGGATGCCACAGGGTTCTTATGACCCTAAGAGACCGTAAGCTAACCCATGAGCTGGTACCTGCTGTGAGCACTGAATAAAATTGATAATCAATATATGCAGAATTTTGAGTTAAATGCCATAAGTTTTTAATAACTGAAATCAATACTGAATAATGTTTTAAGATGATTGAAAACATACTAATAAAATGACTGATAATAACAACTGAAAACTGACCAACTATCTGTACTAGTATGAAAGCCTCTAAACTGTCTGACTTTAAAGTTGATGGGACAAGCCACCAACTAACTTCGACTGACTAAATAACTAAACAATTAACATTACTGAACATAAGATAACTCTTCCTCGGAAGAAGAGGACTCACGACAGCTGGTGCTACTGACACAATGGAAAGTCTAAGTATGCTCGGGGATCCAGGCGTCTGAACCTATGATATAAGACATCATAGCACAAGAAAAGAGTATGCGATCAGTACTTTTGAATGTACTGGTATGCTAAATGAGGTTAGGATGGTATACATGGATTCATGTTCATGAGTAATAACTGACTGAATGTATAGCATGAGGTACTAAGTAACAATGCATGAAAACTATAATGATTGAGAATGCATGACCATTCATAAAAACAAGTACTCAAGTAGCCTGTAAACTGCGATATAGAAATTTGATTGTTAATTAATAGGTAAACTACATGCTATGGTCAAGAAAGACTGAACTGAGTTCTGAATATAGTGCTGAAACATAAATTATGGGAGCTTTCATCTAACTGACATGCCCCAAAATAGACTAATTAGGGTCTAACCTATATCCTAGTTGGAAGGGTGTTAGTATTGTTCCACGGGTTATTAACAATGCCTGGGTAAACCCAAATCTTGCTTAAAGACTCATGATATATATATATATATATATATGTAAACCATAGACTGAAAGGAAGACATATTAACCTACACTGACTGCGTAGTTCTGTCACTCAGGGATTGCTACTAAGGGTCAAACCCTAAACTGGCAGGAATACCCCCATCCCTGGGTTTACTCGGTATTGAATCATACTCCCAACTGAACCGACACTGAGCACTAAACTGGGATAGGCTTGACAGCACTCACACTGACCTTGTTAACTAATGAATACTATTGCTCATGATTCGACCGGGACTTTTCTATGACTACTGTAAACTAGGTAAACAGCTAGATTTAAGGTATCATAACCCCCATGACTCGATATCATTGACAACAGGGTCATAACACAAATTTTAACACATAACAAACAATCATAATTCAACTTTCACTCATTTAGTCATTTTATCAAACTCTTGGAAGGAATAACCTTGTACATGGGAATAACCAACATGCTAACATATCATGACTTCAACAATAAATTCACAATTTAGGGGATTCAACATGGTACATACATCAACCAACGTACACATTAGTTTATTTCATATGGAATTTGCATATTCATAACTTGAGACTCAAGTCACAACGTATACATGGACATAATATGACCTAAATCAAGAAAATCCATAACTCAAGCTTTGAAAAAAGGTTCTTGTACTCCAAGGGCTGTAAGATACCCAAGGATGAATACTTAACATAACTCAATTGAATAATTCATGAGATTTTTTGGTGGTTTCCTTTAAACTTGAGTTTGAATCTTTAAGAGCTAGGATTTGGTATTGAGAGAGAATGGCTTTTAATTGAGAGAATTTTACTAAAAGATGGCCAAATATGATATTTAGGGCTTTAATCCATTTTTATGGACCTATTGGGTGAAGGGAAAATGACCCATTTTCCCTTAGAAAATTGGAAAAAAACTGAGAAAAATGCACGGACCGGACTGGGTAGGGCACCGCGGGCTCCACCGTGGGCTCCCCTAGCACCGAAATGGGAAGGGATCTATGGGCTAATCTCCCTCCATTATTATTTTGGAAGTCCACATACACCCTTATGGTTGTCCAAAAAATCCTAAACTCACCCAAGATTTGCTATTGACTTCCCTAATAATGAATTAACTTAAAAACTAACTTTCCAATATCAAAAAGATTGAGAATAAATTCATTGAATTTTGAGGGCTTTAGAAATTACTAAGTCCTAACACTTAATAAAATATTCTAAGTCTTGGACCCATTTTACATGCAAGAGTGAGCTGAAATGAGATTAGGATTCTATGGGGTCTTACAATATCTCCCCCTTGGGAACATTCATCCACGAATAAGGCTAATTCAGCTGAGAAAACTGAGGAATTGAGGTCACATGATGAATATACATGCTGAAAACATGTTTAAATGACTTAGATGATTGGTGAATGCATGAATGATATGCAAGTGGATGTGAGTATGAAGTAGAATAAATCTTAGGAAGACTGTTACCTTAGGCTGAATTTGAGTTTTTAGAGAAGAGAAGAGGGTACTTAGTTCGCATGTCTACTTCTTCTTCCCAAGTGGCTCCCTCAACAAACTGGTTTCGCCAAAGTACTTCGACCAAGGGAACTTCTTCGTTCCTTAGTATGCAAAACTTATGGTAAAGACTTCGATGAAAATTTCTTTGTAAGGGAGACTGTTCTGAACATCTACACTTTCTAAGGGGAATACAACCGTTTGGTCACAAATATACTTCTTTAGCAAGGAGGCATGAAATACTGGGTGCACTAATGTTAATTCTATAGGCAACTTAAGTTCATAGACTACCTTCCCATAGCAACTCAAGATCCTGTAAGAGCTTACCCATTTTTCCAAACTTCTTTACTCCCTTCATGGGAGAGATCTTAAGATACACAAAATCCTTAATCTCAAACTCTAGATCTTTCCTCCTCACACCTGCATAGGATTTCTGTCGTGTTTTGTCTATCTTAAGTCTTTCCCTAATCAACTGAACCTTCTTTAAGTCATCAATTACTAAATAGGGACCTATCAACATGGTCTGCACTACCTTGAACTAACTAATAGGAGATCTACAACTCCTTCCATAAAGATCCTCAAATGAGGCCATCTGAATACTTGAATGATAACTGTATTATATGCGAACTATATCAAAGGTAATTAAACATCCCTTCTACCTTTAAAATAAAGGACACACACTCTAAACATGTCTTCAAGGGTCTGAATAGTCCTCTCCTCTTGACCATCCATCCGAGGTTGAAAGGTTGTACGAATGTTAACTTGGGGACTAAGACCATTTTGGAAACCCTTCCAAAAATAAAATGTAAAATAAGTACCTCTATCTAAAATAATGGACAACAGGACTTCATGAAACCTAAAAAACTCTCTAAAGTAGAGATTAGCATAGTCCTCGACAGAATAAGAAGTATGGACTGGCAAAAGATGGGCAAATTTGGTCATCCTGTCCACAATGACCTAAATGGAGTAATGTTGACGATGAGTACGAGGCAAACCCGTCACAAAGTCTATGTTAACTTCTTTCCCCTTCCAAGTGGGAATACTGAACTCGTGCATATAACGACTAGGTTTTTGGTTCTCAACCTTAACCTGCAGACAAATAGAGAACTTAGCTACAAACTCCGCCATATCCTTATTCATACCACTCCACCAATAGATTTCTCGAGGATCGTAGTACATCATAGTTGCCCCTGGGTGAATATAGTGACGCACACCATGCGTTTCTAAAAGAATCCTCTATATTAACTCATCTATACATGGGACACATAGCCTACCCATGCCATACAACACACCATCTCCCCCTTGGGAGAAAACCTCTACTGTCTAATCTTTGACAGACTCCTTCAACCTAACCAAACTAGAATCCATATCCTGTTTTTCTTTCACTTCGGTACCCAAAGAGGATTCCAAACTATTTTTCACCCACACACTTCCCTCGGCTGCATTAACCAAATGGATGCCAAGTCTGGTAAGCTGATGAACTTCCCCAACTATCTTCCTCTTATCATTTTAAACATGAGCAACACTACCCATGGACAATCTACTGAGGGAATCTTCCACTTTATTAGCCTTGCCAGGATGATACAGAATACTCATGTCATAGTCTTTCAAAAACTTTAACCACCTTCTTTTATGAAAGTTAAAATCATTCTATGAGAATACATACTGCAAGATCTTATGGTCCTTGAGTACGTCAACATGAACCCCATAAAAATAGTGCCTCCAATTGTTTAAGGAAAACACAACGGCTGAACGTTCAAGATCATGGGTAGGGTAATTCTTTTCATGTGTCATAAGTTGTCTAGAGGCATAGGCTATGAACTTACCCCTATGCATAAAAAAACAACCCAAACCAACTCTGGAAGAATCACAGTAAATAACAAACCCATCTGAACCATCGGGAAATGTCAAGAATAGGGATGAGGTAAGTTGAGTTTTCTCATCCTAAATACTATTCTCACCAGAATCTAACCACTGAAACATGTCATGGGTTGCAATAGATGAAAACCCTTCAACAAACCAATGGTAATAGCCAACCAAGCCTAATAAACTCCTGATATCTGATAGAGAAATAGGTCAAGGACAGTTTCTCACTGCTTCAGTCTTTTAAGGGTCAACTTTAATGCCATCATCGAAAATGATATGGCCAAGAAAAGCTACTAATATTATCCAAAATTTGCACTTACTGAATTTGGCGAACAACTAATGGGCTCAAAGAGTCTGTAACACTATTCTTAGGTGGTCTGCATGATCATTTTTATTATGAGAATAAACAAGGATATCATCTATGAAGACTATAATGAATATGTCCAAGTATTGTATGAACACTTGGTTCCTCAAGTCCATAAAGGTTGCAGGGGAATTTGTGAGACCAAAGGACATGATCTAGAAACTCAAAGTGACCATACCGAGTTCATCAAGATGTTTTCAAAATGTCACATTCTCTTACTCTGAGCTAATGATAGTCGAATCTGAGGTCTATCTTAAAAAAGTAATTGGAACCCTGAAGTTGGTCAAACAAGTCATCTAATCTAGGAAATGGGTATTTATTCTTGATTGTGACTTTGTTCAACTGACGATAGTTGATGGACATCCTAATAGAACCATCTTTCTTACGTACGAATAGGACTGGTGCACCCCATAGGGAGATGTTGGGCCTGATGAACCCTTATCTAAGAGGTATTTCAACTATTTTTTTAGTTCTTTAAGTTCATCTAGAGACATTCTATATACCGCAATAAAAATTGGCTAGATATCTGGGAGAAGGCCTATTCTAAAGTGGATTTTTCTTTTGAGAAGAACTCCGAGAATATCTTTGGGAAACCCCTCTAGAAATTCCCTTGCTACTGGAAATGACTCAAGATTGGGCATCTCGAAACTAGATTCTTTGACCTATATAAGATGATAGGCATATCCCTAAGATATCATTTTTCTTTCTCTAAAGTATGAAATAAGATGACCCTTAAGCGCTGTGGTACTACCCCTTCACTCAAGGACTATTTATTTGGGAACTAGAAGTAGACTATTCTTTTACTACAATTAATGAAGCATAGCATGAATGAAGCCAATCCATGATGAGAATGACGTCAAACTACGTCATCTCTAGTTTTATAAGGTCTACTAATGTGACTTTCTACGACACTATAATCGGGCAATTTTTGTATACCCGCCTGGCTACAATAGACTTACCCACTAGTGTAGATACTGAGAAAAGATCTATTAGAGTTTTGATACTGACTCCAATGTTGACCGCTATATAAGAGGTTACAAAAGAAAGAGAAGATCTAGGGTCAACCAAATCATCAACATGTAAATAGAGACTTGCAATGTAGCAGTAACCATATCAGGAGAACTTTCTTGATCTTTTTGAGTCTAAAGTGCATTGAGCCTGTTTGGGCACTGCCCACTGGTGGTACTGGAAGTGGCACCGTGCCGATATGGGTGACCAAACTGAACTGGAGGATGATTGTAATGACTCTGTGGCCCTTCTTACAGACATTCTTTGTTCCTATGATCTGGATTTCCATATCAAAAACATACATCGCTGCAAGCTTTGAAAATATCATAATGGTTCCTACCATAATTCAGGAAAAGTGGATTTGTTCGATTATTATTCACAGTACCCTGAGACTTAGAGCCTGGTGCCCTATCGTTGTTGTCAATCCTGAATTTGGGTATTGGTGCACTAGACGAAGACGGAGATGAAACTGAAGATTTTAGGCAGAACTGAGGATGGTTACAACCCTCTGACTTTGGATGAGTGAAATTAAAGCTACCTATCCTAGCCCTTTTTTTCACCCTCTCTCTTTCCTTAATCTTTTCCTCCTCTATCTGTTGTACATGGACCATAATCCTAGAAAAGTCTATTTCCTTAATCAACATCATAGTCTTACATTCCTTGACCACACTATCAGATACCCCACATACAAACTTTCTAATCCTAGACCTGTTGTTGGCTACTATATGAGGAGCATACCTGGCTAGCTGAGTAAATTTAAGAGAATACTCATTCACACTCATGTTGCATGTTTCAGATTAATAAACTCTAACACCTTAGCATCCCTCAACTCCAATGGGAAGAATCTATCTATGAAGACAGTAGCAAACTCCTCCCACTCTATAGGTCCAACCTCTGCGCCCCTATCCCCTTTCCACTACTTAAACCAACTATGATCCACATCTTGTAATTGGTAAGCTACTAGATCAATACTCTCACTGGAATTCACCCCTATAATGTTTATTACATTTTGAACCATGTCTAAGAATTCTTATGGATCCTCCTCGGACTTAAATCCTAAAACGAAGGAGGATTTATTTGGGTGAAGTCCCAAATCCTGGCTGCAGCAGTATTGGCCACTAGGTTAACCTGAACAGTAGCTGATCACACATTTTGGTTAGCTATAGAGTGGGCTATAGTGGTGAATGCATATTTGAACAATGCATGAGAAGCATGTCCATTCAGGGGATCTTCCTAAACGAGCGGAGGTACAGGCTGGTTTTCGGTTCTTCTTTCGTTAGTCTTTTTGAGAGGCATATTTTATACACAGAAGGAAAAAGTTAAATTAGATAGAGAGTTTAACTTGAGCTCCTGCTCATTCACATAATTTGGACACTGAAAGAAGGGAAATGTTTCCTAAAATCTCTTGTAGCCTATTGTCCATAATGTATAGCGTGCTTCACAAATATTCAAAAGACTCTACTCAACGTGGCTTTCAGACTCCTTAGGGTACTTTAAAAATTTAGGCTCTGATACCATGTTTGTAGTGAACCGGGAGTATACCCTAGACTCCACACGGTGCTTACAGCCCCATGAGATCGTAAGTTAATCCATGAGCTGGTACCTGCTGTAAACACTGAACAAAACTGATAATCAATATATCCAAAATTTTGACTGAAATGCCATAAGGTTTTAATAACTAAAATTAATACTGAATCATGGTTTAAAACATTTGGAAACATATATTGATGGAATGGCTGATAATCACAACTAAAAACTGACCAACTATCTATACTAGTCTGAAAGCCTCTACAATGTCTGGCTTTGGAGTTGATGGGACAATCCCTTAACTAACTCTGAATGACAAAATAACTGAACAACTAACATTATTGAACATAGGATAACTCATCCTCGAAGGAAGAGAACTCACTATGGTTATTGTTGCTGATGCAATGGAAATTCTAAGTATGATCGGGGATCTAAGCATCTGAACCTATGATATAAGACATCATAGTGCAAGAAAAGAGTATGCGATTAATACTTTTAAATTTAACTGTTATGCTAAATGAGGTTATGCTGATATGCACGGATTCAAGTTTATGAATAATAACTAATTAAATATATAGCATGAGATACTGAGTAACAATGCATGAAAATTGTATAGACTGATAATGCATGACCAAGCATGAAAACAAGTAATGAAGCAGCCTGAAAACTACGATACTTAAACCTGATAGTTACTTAACTTGTAAACTACATGCTATGGTCAAGAAAGACTGTACTGAGTTCTGAACAGAGTGTTGAAACTTAAACTATGGGAGCTTTTATATAACCGACATGCCCTAATATCAACTGATTTATGGCCAACCTATAACCCCAGTTGGAAGGGTGTTAGTACCATGCTATGGGTTACTAAAAATGTCTAGGTCAACCTTAATCTTGTAGGAAGACTCATGATATATATATATATATATATATATTTATATGTCATCCCTAGACTGGCAAAAAGACATATTAAACTGTGTTGGCTACATAGTTTTGTAACTTAACGATTGCTACTAAGGGTCACACCCTAAACTAGAAGGAATACCCTCATCCCTGGGTTCGCTTGGTGCTGAATACTACTCCTAACTGAACCGACACTGAGTACTAAACTAGTTTAGGTTTGACTGGACTCACATTGACCTTATTAACTGATTGATTACTATTAATCATGGTTCAACTGAGACCTTTCTATGACTACTATAAACTAGGTAAACATCTAGATTTCAGGTATCATAACCCCCAGGACTCGATATCAGTGAAATTAGACCATAAAATTAATTTTACCACATAAAAAATAGGCATAATTCAATTTTCATTCATTTAGTCATTTTATCAAACTCTTGGAGGGCATAACGTTGTACAGGGTAATGATTAACATGCTAACATATCATGACTTCAATAATAAATTCACAATTTTGGGGAGGCAACATGATACTTACATCAACCAACGTACGCATTAGTTTATTTCACATGGAATTCATATATTCATTACTTGACACTGAAGTCACAGTGCATACTTGGAAATAATATGATCTAAATCAAGAAAACGCATAACTCAAGCTTTGAAAAAAGAATCTTGAACTCCAAGAGTTGGAAGGGACCCAAGTATGAACACTTAACATACCTCAATTGAAGAATTCATGAGAGTTCTTGGTGGTTTCCTTGAAACTTGAGCTTTAGTCTTTATGATCTAGGGTTTGTTCGTTAGAGAGAATGGCGTTCAATTGAGATAATTTGACTAAAAGATGGCCAAATATGCCATTTGGAGCTTTAATCCCGTGTTATGGACCTATTGGGTTAAGGAAAAATGTTCAATTTTCCTTTAAAACGCAGAAAAAAACTAAAGAAAAGAGATGGACCGGACTGGGCAGGGCACCACGGGCTCCCCTAGCACTGGACTATGGAGGGTACCGTGGGCTAATCGTCATCCACTGCTGTTTTGGAAGTCCAAACATGCCCTTATGCTTGTTCGAAAATTTTGAAACTCAATCGAGATGTACTATTGACTTCCCCGATCATGAATCAACTTAAAAACTAACTTTCTGATGTCGAAAAGGTCAAGTATAAGTTCATCAAAGTTTGAGGGATTTATAAATGACAAAGTCCTAACACATAGTAAAATATTATATGTCTTGGACCCCTTTTACATGCAAGAGTGAGTTGTTAGGATCTTATGGGGATCTTACACTTTTTGTCATGATACAGCTTAATCTTTTCTTTGTATGGAGCAGAACTCTTATAAGAACGGAGCTAGAATTTATCCAACTTTTTCACCTTGTTCATCCTAAACTTAGTTGCATCACACTACTCCAAATTGAGCTTTTTAAATGCCCATAGTGCCTTGTGCCCATGTTCGACCGGAAAGTTTCATGCCCTACAGTAAACAAGATGATATGTAAAGTCACTTGTATGTGTCTTCAAAGTTATTTGGTAGGTGCACAAAGCATCCTCTAACTTTCTCGACCAATCAATCATGTTAGCATTCACAGTCTTCGCTAATATGGACGTGATCTCTCGATTGGAAACCTTAACCTGTCCACTCATTTGTAGGTGGCAAGGTGTATCCACCTTATGATTCACACCTTATTCTTTTTATCAGGGCCTTGAATAGATGATTTTAGAAGTGAGATCCACCATCACTAATAATAGCACATGGAGTGCAAAATTAAGAAAATATTTTTTTTTTAAGAACGAAGAAACACCTCGACCATCATTATTTTGAAATGCAACCGCCTTCACCAACTTTAAATCATAGTTGACTGCTACTAGAATGTACTTCATCCCATAAGAATTGGCAGAAAGATGCATTAAATTAATTACCTATACATCAAACAACTCTAATTCTATGATAGGTGCATAAGGAGATCATGTTTTTGTGTGATGTTGCCTTGTCGCTGACACTAATCACAGGGTTGGGAAAAATCATGAGCTTTCTTGTATATAGTAGGACAATAATACCCGCACTGTGAATTCTTGTGGGTTTTATGGGTACCACAACGATGACCCCCAACTGTGATGAATGATAAGCCTCAAGGATGCTCATCATCTCCACCTTAGGGATACATCTACGAATAAATCCATTCAAAAAATCTAAAAGAGATAAGGCTTATCCCAAAAAAGAATTCTCACCTCATGCATGAACCGCTTGCATTGATGGAATGATAAATCTTTTAAAACAAGATCACTTTCCATGAAGTTGGAAAAATCAGTGAACCAATGGATTAACTCTTGAGATGCAGCCACGACCCGCTAATCAGGAAATGTATTATCTATATCAAGCTCATCTCCTAAATTCTACATTACCATCTTGTCGAGGCATGATATGTGATAACCAACTTGGTTCTTTGATAAATCTTAAGAAATAGTGAATGATAAGGTATTGTCGCCCCCCCCCCAAAAAAAAACACATAACGCAAGTGAGATAAGAGGGATTGCAATTCCTAGAATGGTGGCTCCTAAATAGATTACGAGCTGGATGAGTGGTTCGAATCTTCTGATCAAGATCAAGATTTATCAAAGAATAATTATAAGAACCACTACCATACAATGCGCTCACCATCTCATCATACTCATCATGTCCATCACTGTCAAATTTCATGATAATCATTTCTAATGCCTTAACATTAAGTCTCTCTTCAAAGTGCACAATCATTACATCTTCATCAATAGTATCAATCATGGAAACCACTCTCATATCCTTTGGCTACCGTATAGAATGGTACACATTTAAAGTAACTTGCTTATCATTGAGTCTAAACTCCATATACCCAATCTCCATTCCAACAAAGGCCTATCCTCTAGCTAGAAAAGGCCTTTCCTAGATAATAGGGACTTTGAAGTCCACCTCACAGTCAAGGATCACAAAATCAGCTGGAAATGTAAAGGATGCCACCTTCACTAGGACATAACAAAAAATACCAACAAGTTTCTTCATAATTTTGTAATCCATCAATAACCTCAAGGATGTAGGTTTGGGTGTCCCCAACTCTAAATTATTGTACACTACCAACGACATCAGATTCTTACTAGCTACCAAATCACATAAAGCTTGATAGAAGGTTAAGGACCCAATGGTACATGGAATAGTAAATTCTTTGGGTTTTGTTTCTTCTCAACCAGCTATAGAGAAGCAACAACACTGTAATGGTGCACATTATTAGTGTGCTAAAAAATCACCATCTACTTCTTAGTAACTAAATACTTCATGAACTCTGCATTGTATGGTATTTTATCTGCTTTTTCTATAAGAGTAATATTTTCAAACAGTTCCTTCAACATCAACAAGAACTTCTGATACTTCCCTTCTGCTTATTTTTTCTTTGATCTCTATGGAAAATAAGGGGAGGGCGTGGAATAGTCTTCAGCCCAGGCTCGATATCCTTACCTTTTCTTTTATCCTTCTCAATACTTTTATCAACACCCATCGATTTTTATTATGACACATCATTAGTCACCAACTTTTAAAATTTTGCTTCTGGTACCTCGTAGAACAGCGTCATCCCTAGCTTTATCAACTACAAGCATAGGAGGATCAATGGTTGACTTAGTACTATGAGGGGTGATGTAAAAATAGTGACTATAATTCCTTGGATTTTGCACTTTATTACTTGGAAGGGTGCCCAGTTGATGTTGATTCTAGGGCACTGACATCTGACCAAGTGGTTGCTCAAGTTATCTAATTGTAGTAGCATGCGATATACCTTTCTAGGTCGAATCTAAAATATCTTTCTTAAAATCCTTAAGGCAATTTTGTTAACTTTCTAAATCCTTAACAACTGTAGTGAGAAATGCCTCCATCCTTGGCTTAGTGTCATGTCTCCTTGGTGGAACATATTCACTACCCTGTCTCTAGTCATTATCACTTGATTTTCTATGATCCCTATATCTATCCCCCATTGTAGTTCCGACCTTGGTTCCCTTGCCTCAAGTTCCAAGTGTTTTGAGTAGATCCTTAGCCCTTTGGCTCAAAGACCTACCAACCCTCTATCCAGAAACTTCACCAATTCCTTCATATCAAAATTATATAACCTAGAAGTTTTTCCTTGTACACCCACAACATGCACCTTCTTGGAATTCATAGTTGCAAACTGCTTCATTAGTAACCCAATCCCTATCTTCGACTATGCAACCTCTTGAGCGATTGAATCATCTTTACCTCTATTCTCACTGTAAGCATGAATAGCATAAGTGTCAGGACCTATCTCATCCTCTTGAGTATTCCACCCTCAGTTGGTAAGAGAGATGTGATCTAAGATTTCTAATGCTACCTCCTAATGTAGGTTCATGAATTCTTCACCAATAATAGTATTCTCTATAGCCTTGTAATGGGTATTCAGGGCACGATAGAGAATCTCCAGTAGATTTCTCCAACAAAATTCTATGATGGGGCACCATCATCAACTTTTTCTTAAACCAAAACCATACCTCATACATTGGTTTATAATGAAATTGCCCGAAATTATAGATGTCATCCTTCCATTACAGTATTCTGGCAGGAGGGAAGAAACGGTCTAAGAATTTCTTTCGTATCTCATTTCAAGTAGTAAATGAACCTATGAGGTAGTTCCCCTAACCATAATATCGCTTCACCAGTTAGAGCGAATGAGAACAACTTAAGTCACAATGCTGCCTGATCTACTTTAAGTATATTGTATAAAGAGCAAATTCAAAAAAAAATTATAAGGTGCATGGGTGCATCATCAGTCTGAAGTCCTGCAAACACACCTTTTAGATTTAACAACTCGATCATAGTACTAGTAATGTTGAACTTCAAATCCTATGGAAACTTAGGACGAATGATGGCTCCTGTCTTGATATGTCTACATACCCAATAACTTCATCTTGATCTTCATATGCTGGCAAATATTGAAAGGCTGGGGGTAATAAAGCTCTATCTCTTATATCTCTATCGAGTTCTGCTCAACGATCAACCTCCTGCCTCTGTCTCGCTCTTTCTACCTCTTAAGTTGCATGTTGGTATTCTCGTTATCTCTTCTTTCATTTTCTTTCACTAATTACCGCACAATAATTTCTATTGATATTTCCTAAGAATATGGAGGTGTGGGAGGAAAGTCATATGCATCATCTGACTGTAGAGATGAGCTTCACGACCGTGGTCCGACATCCTAAAATTCTATTGTAAGATTCATTCTGGCTATGATAAAATGGGATTAATGGATTTCCTTGAATCTTAATACTAGGCACACACTGATGTACAACCAAAGAAAAATAGGAAAATAAAAGACAACAACTTCAACAACTACAATCAACTAATCCATAACTATATTCCTTGGTAAAAGTGCTAAAATTTAATGTCTCCCAAATTATACCATCAAATAAGATACAATGCGATCACTTTCAAATTATAGTAACCCAACTAGGTTGGGGTTGATATCATGAGGAATAGGTCGAATCTTTCTTTTCAAACTTACAGAAGTAGCCGGAAGTGCAGAAAATTAAATAGGGGTATTTTGTATTAAATAATAAGAGGTAACAAGTCTGGATTGCTTTTAGTTGTAATCAATCTAAGATGGAAACTTCGACTGTGTTCCTCATTGATTCCTAATGCCGTAGGTTTCTCATGCTTAATCCGACTATCTAACTATCCACACATGCAGAACTTAAAAAAATAGGTATCACCAACCGTTTTGTTATCTCATTGGTATATTTCTCTATTAACCTTGTGAGTCTTAGAGTATTCACCTTTGAAACCCTTGCCTTTTATCCTAGTTTAACTATCACTTTGTCAGTATCAAGTTATTAGATGAGGATTGATAGCCTCAAATGACTATTGTAATATTCTTTTCAAAATCTTCGTAAATATAGGATAGTCCTTAACTTCTAAATTAGTTAAGGAAGAAAATAATCTGAAGAATATCACAATGCATGCATAAACAATAAGCTAGTAAAACTTCACACTTCCCCTAATTTGTCATTCTGCCAGGGTTCCCACAACCCTAGCTATGAGGTTTAGCCGCTCATAGTTGAAAGAAATGCCATGGAATTAAATAAAGATAACATAGAAGTAATCTCATAACAATGGAAGAATAAAACCCAAAGTCTCAAATTAATTAATATACCAAAAACCATGAACACAAGAATTCCATGATAAAAAGTCAGTCTTGAAATTAATATATGTTTGTGAATATTATGAGAGCATAATCTGACTAAAAAACGTCAAATTTGTTTTTATAGAGTACATACAAACCCTGGAAATCGATACAAAAATGTATAGGAAAAACTAAGTAGGTCGTCACTCCCGGGCTGTACGTGGAACCTACGCAATATAGGGTGCCATCGTATGTAGTAGAAAACTTCCGAATCATATCATGATACTATACTTCACTTGTGAAGTACCTTCATTTCATAGGTAGTACTTACGCCTCATAGGTAATAGCCTCTTATGAATCAGACAAACATTGTCCTTGCAACTTCTCTGAACTTCAAATTTCTACAACTTGCACTGGTATCTACAGGATCGTAGGTGGTACGTATGTATTTTAGATAACCACTCATAACTGACAGGATCAATTCTCTACTTCCAAACTCTCTGAGGTTTGCATCTCTGAAACGTATGGCAGGCCACGTATGAGTCCTAGTTAGGACCTACACCACATATATGGCATCATAAGTGGGGCCCTTTTGCAATCTTAACTCTTTTTCTTCATTTTTAGCTCCAAAATCTAGTTCCCTGTAAAATTGACACAAAATACATCATATCTAAAAAATGAACCTTGGTACTTACATATTTTTGAGTTTCATGCATCAAAGTGCCATGAAACCATGACACATCAGCAACTAGAAAGTTCAGAGAGTAAATAGTGTAATTTTTGAAAAAATAGTTGCAATAGTAACAAGTCTTGATCGCTTTAGATAAAAATCAATATGTGATGAATACTAAGATTGTGTTCCCCTGAACTCTTAATTTCGTAGATTTAGTGTTCTTCACGAACTATCTCAATGCCTTGCATGCAGAATCTAACAAGTTATGTATCACTAACCATCATGTGAACACCTTTGATAAATTTCACTCTTCACCTTATGAGTCTCAGAGTTTCACCTTACTAACCCTTGTCCTGGATCCCAGATTAACTATTACCTGTTGAGTGTCAAGTTAATTAAATGAAGGTTGAAAGCTTAAAAGTACTACAATGATCTTCTTTTCCTAATATCCACCTCTTTTTTGAAGTAAGTATTGAATATAGGCAGGTTTCAATGTCTGAAGTCGTAAAGAATCAATCACACCAAAGAATATCACAATACATGCAAGAATATTGATCAAGAATGACTTTGTACTGCCTCTGCTTCATTATTCCATCAGCCCAAAACCCTAGTTAGGTGGTTTAGTCGCTCATGATTTCCAAAACACCCAAAGAATTCAGAAATGAAAGCATATAAACTATATTATAATAATTGATGAATAAAAACCACAATCTCAAATTAATATTAAACCATAAAAACCAAAAACAATGGATTGAAAGATTAAAAGTCGAATCTCAGAACCAATAAAGTGTTGTAAGTATAAATAACATGTAAACTAATACAAAAACATCAAAGGCGTATTTATAGAATACATAAAAATCCTAACCCTCGAAAAATGAAAATTAGGTTTGTAACTACCTACGAACCCACTTACGGGCTGTAGGTACTACCTATGGATCCATAGGTGGGTTGTAGGTATCCGAACCAATATGTTGGCTGCAGAACATCCATCTTTGGAGGTAATTTCAATGCACGTAAATACCACTTATGCCCAGTAAATGTCCTTCGTAACTCTTAGAGGAATATTTCCATCTTTAAAAACTCTTTCTTATGACACCTACGGAGAAACTTACGAGCTCTGTAAGTCCCAATTACAGACCATAAGTGGCCATCGTAAGTCACAGAGTAACTTGGCCATTTTAGATCCTTCAGAAAGTTATAAAGGGACCTACGATGGGCGTAAGTCCTACTTACGGCCCGTAAGTGGCCATCGTAAGTAAAAGGGTCATTTGGCCATTTCAGATCCTTCAGAACCTTAACTTCTAAAAGTTATATAGGGACCTATGATGGGTGTAATTCCCACTTATGGCCCGTAAGTAGGTCCATAAGTGGTCCCTATACAACACTTCACTCTTTTTCTAATTTTTTGCTCCAGAACCTAGTTTCGTGCAACAATAACACATCACATCTAACAAAATGGACCTAAGTACTTGCACATTTTCTTATTTTAAGCATAAAAAGTGCATTGAAACCATGGCACATCAAGGACCCCTTTTAAGCTTATTTTACTAGTTTTCGTCTAATGCTCCAAATGCAATATTAAGGCACGAGACCTGAATTAATTAAGTTGTTAGCCCAAAATCGACCTTCTTGATCTAATAATCATCGCCCGATGCTTCGAACACTAAATTTGATCATAGTAAAACTAACCACATTTAAATCCTCTAACGACAATAAAATCACTCAAATCACTCTTGAAAGTTCTGGAGACTATTCTAACCCACAACTCATAAATAACATATAGGAGCTATAGGGAGGGGAAACACTCATAACATAGAAAATGCTAAAAAATACAACTACGGTTGTTGAAGTATATTATATGAAATCTTCATTAATCGACTAACTATCTTTAAGCTTAGTTAATCATCAACTACTTAAACTATCTTAGAGACTAATGACTCAAATAGAAAATTATAAGAATGCACTTAAGTATTCTATATCAGTTGAATTTGACATTACGTATATCAATAGTGTGATACTTTATTTATTCAGCCTGTTTTGACATTTTCATTTAAGGCAATACGTAATTTGGTGGACCTTTTATTTTAGTCCAGCGAGATATCTTTCTCTATAATTTTTCTAAGCTTTGCATGTGTCACGACCAAAAAGTCGATGACATGATGGACCCATGGAACCCCAAACCTGGGTAGGTAATAACAATACCCAAATAGTTAAAGAATCTGAAAAAGAGAAAATAAATGCAATACAAAACATAATGAGGAAGTCAGGACATCAAATAAATAAACAAAATATCTGAATTCAAATAAAATACAACTCAAAATCCCACAACACGTTGTCATGAGTAAAGAGTGCTAATACTGACAAAGCGTCTGAGTATTCATACATATTTCTCCAAAAGTAAAATAAAGATAATAGGGATAGATGTAGGTTAGAATTAGAGTCCAAATGGAGAATGGGAAAATTGGGATAGATGGAGATTAGAACAAGACTCCAAATGGGGAGTGGACATCTTTTTCATCATAGCACCTTGTCGCTGATGCTCAATGTTTACCTACTGCCAATTCAAACACTTGGTAATAGATTACATCTTCATACCACCCTACAATTATTGTTTCCTTAAGTCATGCTACATCTTAGCTGTTATTGAATGAATGAGATACCTTGAACAAAGAGCCTCCTATAAGATCAACCTACTCCATTTGGGGATTCTGGTAACACATATACAACTACTAATCCTTAAAAAATCCTTGGGATCAAGAGATTCCACCATAGACTTTCCTCTCTACACTTTATGATGAATCACATTCAATCTATCATCATCAAACTAATGATCTTGAATTTGCTCCACATATGAAGTTCCAGCCTCAAGAAAGGCTAAAACATGTATAGGTGCTGAAATATGAAGCCTAATTAACTGATTGTCTAAGGACTGAACCTTTCAGGCTAAAGGTCAATCTCGAGTCAAAGTTTAAGCTATATTCCCTATACTCGTCACCTTTTGGCTCAAGGCATTCGCTATCATATAAGCCTTGCTCGGATGATATAGAATAGGAAGATCATAATACTTAAGAAATTAAGGCCATCAATGTTGTCCCATATTAAGATCTTATTAGGTGATGAAGTACTCAAGGCTAAGATAATTATACAAAATCTCAGAATGGACTTCGTACAAGTTTCTCCCTAACATAAAAACAACAAAATTGCAACTAAATCCAATTCCCGAATAGGGTAATTCTATTCATGTGGCTTCAATTTTCAAGAACCATAAGCTATCACCTTTCCCTTCTACATCAACACACTATCAAAGCAAACTACCGAAGAATGAAAAAACATGGTAAAATCCATGCCCTTCTTAGGAAAGGTCAAAATAGAAGCCAAAGTCAACAACTCCTCAAACTTTTGGAAGCTCTCTTTACAAGCATACGACCGATGAAATAAAATTTCTTTTGAGTCAACTTGGTAAAATGAGCCATAATAGATGTTAAACCCTACACAAAGAATTGATAAGACAACTACCCCCCCCCCCCCCCCCAAAAAAAAAAAACACTAATTCTTGATAGGAGAAGTGGGTCTAGCCAGTTACGAACAGCCGTTATCTTGGCTGGATCAACAATTTTACCATCCGTGGTAACTATATGACCTAAGAAAGAAATATAATCCAACCACTACTTACACTTCAAGAATTTGGCACATAATTTCTCATCCTACAATCTTTGAAATGTAATCCTCAAATGTACCATATAGTCAGCCTCACTCATGGACAAACCAAGATATCGTTAATGAAAATAATAACAAAATATCTAGATATGTCAAAATATCTTATTCATAAACCATATATGTTCTACCAAAACATTATCTGCCAAAAATCCATGACTAAGAACTTATAGTGACCATACCACTTTTGAAAAGCTATCTTTGGAACATTCAAAGCTCTAATCCTGTAATGATGGTATTGAGATATCAAACCAATCTTAGAAAACACTAAGTCATCCTAAAGTTGATCATAAATCATCAATACAAGAAAAAGGATACTTGCTCTTGATGATCACCTTGTTCAATTGTCGATCCACCTTTTTTTTTCAATAACAAAACAGGAGCACCCAAAGAAGACACACTTTGTCTAATGATAACCTAACTAAAAATGCCTTGCAGCTGCTCCTTTAATTCCTCAAACTCAGTCGGGACCACATTAAAAAGGGATATAAAAATGAGCTTGATAACCATCTTGACATATATTAAAAAATTAATATATTGATCTGGAGTCATACCAGGTATGTCTAGAAAACATATCCTTAAACTTTTTAACTACTCACAGAATCCAAGAGAGGCAGTAAAGCAAAACTAGTATCGCACTTAACCAAATAAGATAGACATCCCTTTTCTACCATATGGCGAGCACGTAGGAAAGATTTAACCCCTTTTACATAAGAACCAGGAGTACGCTTCAATGCTAATCTTTGTACACCTAGAGTAACTTATGAAACAGTCATTTCAAAGCAATGAAACACCGCATGATAAGGATCTATCAAATCCATATTAAAAGATAATATAAAAATCAAAAACATAAAGTATAATCATGTCTACCCGGTCTCACACACAATGAAGGTCACTACTCATAACCGGTACACTAGATCCATTACTAAAGAATCACCATAGGGGCAGAAACATGAAATAGGCATAGCAAGAGAATTTTATGCAACATCATAACTAGTAGAAAAATTATAGACTCAAAGGAGAATATAGAACCAAGGTCAAATAACACTAATGAAAGATGATGGCAAACTGGGATGATACCTATGATAATTTTATTAGAGGCCTCTACCTTAGGACTCCTAAGTATTACACAACACTTTCACGCCTATTTTCCAGATTAAGTAACCTCACATACACTATTACGAGAACCCTAAGATCCACCTTGTGTGCCTCTAGAACCACCCCTGTTAACCGATTAATTACTTCTAACTTACATTAAGGAATAGGACAAAGATGAAGCTAAGAACCCTGTTGGGAAGACCCCAATGCATGTTGAGAGAACTCCCTCTCATAATGCTTAGGCTCATCATAAATGTAAAACCCTCTGGTACCTGACTTACGCTGAGAGGGCCTAAAAGATACAAAATGTCTTATATTCCCCAATGAAACAAAATAAGAACATCTACCCATATGACTTGACCTTGGCTACCTTAAGCCTTAGAAACCACAACCCTACTACCTAAACTCTATAGGCATGTATGAACTAGTCTGCCACGATAATATTGAGAACCTCTATCAGAGAAATAACTACCTCGAGATACGTGTCTTGCTAACTCACCTTGTTGGTGTATCTTCTTAACACCACTATAGGTACCCTAATTAATTGACTTAATCCACTAACCAAGATTTATAATACTATGGAAAGAACCACCTTAAACAACAAGTTGATTTGTTGACAACTGATAATACCATACCAAACCCTTAATAAACTTCCTAATACTCTTAGTCTTTGTATATATACTAGGAGTGGCATATCAGGATAGTACATAAAAATGTCCCTTATACTCTATACTGGTTATGGAGCCCTACATAAAATAATCAAAATCATCTCTCATATGATCTCTCAAATTATAGAGCATGAAACTCTTAAAAAAGCCTCAAAAAACTAACTCGATGTCAAAGAAATAGAACACAAAGGTTTGAAAATTGTAAGAGACAACCACTGCCTAGCCACGTCAATCAACTAGTATGTAGTATAAGCAATAGCATGGGACTCAAGGGATCTTAGCTATGTAAAACCATTACTGGAAGTCAAGTAGAAACACATATGCATCCTCTCTAATGGAATCTTTGATAACGGGAGGAGACTATTGAATGGATATCCCAAATCACTTCTGATCGTCTAAAAACATCACATGACGTAAGGCGATTAGAGGAACAACAAGTTAGGAGGGAAAGTATCATCATGAAGGGGTACCATAGTAGTTGATTAAACTGGTAGAGTCAAAAAACAATTAATAAGAGGTTGTCCTAGAGGCTAAACACTTTATAAAGTCTATGACATACTTTGTTAACTTATAGAAATACCTGTAAAAGGTGTCTCAACTAGTATCACATACTTTTTTTGATAATCCTTCTTATCATAATTAACACAACGCTCGAAACAGTTCACTCTAGCTTGTCGTCTAATGGGAGAAGCTCTCCATACCCAACCTCTACCTCTTGATCATTCATAACCCCTACCTTACCCCCTGATTGAGGCGCCAATGATGGATGTTGGCTCTGTATCCTCAAAATCTCTAGATTTTGTACTCACTATCTGCACAGAAAAGAATGAAATTCAAATTTTGAATTTTTGTCTAGAACAACCCACACAACAATGAATCAATTTAGAGATGTTTTTCCAAAGGATATTCTACAACCCTTTGAAGATATATACAAATGTCAATGTATCAATATGCAAAACTCTATTAGACATCCTACTTTTTTACTAATGAGACTGATGAATCTATTGATCTGATACAAATTAATCACGACCCAATAGTTGAGGTCATGAAAAAACCTACCCCGACACAACCTTATTAAGTAAGATGAAATTCAAAGTAGAAAAGAAAATCAAAATACCAAAGTGATTAAATAAATATGAGAAATCTAGAACAAAGTCAGGTCATATATTCATAAATTGAAATACGTCAATCCCCAAACATGGTTTCATGAGTGTAACGTACATCGAATACAATACAAAAATCCAACATACATGAATCTCTCTCTATTAACAAATAAAGACAAAATAAGATAGTATGAGGTCGTGAATTTTTTGAAAATGTTGGATGTCACTGTAACGCCCCGAAATCTCATCCCAAAGCGTCAGACGGTGCTTAAGGATATGAGTAGCCCTAAGCTAACCCTTTGAGCCTATTACTACATATAATAACTTATTTGGAGATGAAATAAACAATACACCGGTACTGTCATATCAAATGATACGAAATATGAAGAAATTACTCAGTCCAAACAACCACAACACTACAAATCTCAACATACTAACAATTTGATAACTAGTCTGACAAAGCCTCTACTACTCCATGACTAGAGAGCCATTGGGACAGGCCCCCAACTGACTCAAACTGAACTGAAAGAAATAATATATCTACTAAAATACTGAAATGTCTGAAGATAGGTCCTCGAACCATGTGGACTCACCACTGTGGAGATGTAGACAAAGGTACTCGAAAATCACTGATGAGGCTAGGACTGAGCCCCTAAACCTACATTATAAGACAATGCAGCACATAGACGTATATGTGGATCAGCACTTAGGAATGTACTGAGTATATGGGGGTGTATGCATTTAAATAATTATTATCATTACTCCTTATAAATCAAGCATGCATATAAGAATGACTCATGTGGCTTGAATAAATCTAAATTATAGTTCTCATGAATTGTGAATAGTGAAACATGAAATACAAATCTCGTGAGTCATTATACTTAAATTTAAAATCTCTACTCTTATCTTATTCTCTATACTTGATGGCTAAAGGAACTTTAAACAATACTTTCAGACTCCTACTTTTAGCTCATGGAAGTAAAACTTTTTTAAAACTCAAGGACTCAGAACTTTCAGGAACTTTCAACACTTAGGAACTCTAGAAATCTTTTAGACTAGGGACACTTAGAACTCGGGATTATATAAATTTGGACACTCAGGAGTTTCTTCTAACCGACATAAACCATGTGAGCTACTTGGAGTCCAACATCTTGTCCTCCTAAGGAAGCAACCTCACATTGGGGAGAGGCGTCATACTCTTGCCAGGGAGTATAACCTCAACTCAGTGATCACTATCTCGGCCTCAGGCCCATAAATCTCAGTCCTATGGTGGCACGTAGTTCTAGGGTATGAGACCTCAGAATCATACCCAACTCAGTGCTAAATACTACTCCCATACTCAGATCAAAACTCTTAGGAAATATACCTCAAAAAACTCAAGGGTCTATACTGAAGACCAAAATGTATTACTATTTGTTTTAATAGAACATCATTGTAGATTTCAACTCTATTAGGACCAAAAGGAAAATATTTCTCAATAATCTCAAAGTACTCAAATCATAGATGCTTATAGAACAAAAGTTCATAAAATTCCAATTCTCAAGTAGGGATTAGTGGACCATAGTTCAATCACAAGTTAAGACTGATCAAAATGCATACTAGAGATCATAAGGATTCATAAATCATATAGAAATCTAAAATTTCAGCATTATACATTAAAATCTCAACATACTCATGTATCTCAATTTCTAAAACATGGAGATTATCATAATCTCAAGAAAAACAACAAAGGGTACAAACCCATACTTCAATTTTCATAAGAAAACATGTGAAACCATATATTCTTGTAATTTAAAACAACTTCTGGGCTCAAGGACGAAAGGAGTGTCCTTATTCAAACCCCACATACCTTGAATTAGAAGCTTTGGATGAACTCTCGCCTTTGGTACTCTATTCATACTCTTGAATGAGGGTTCTTGAAGCCCGTGACTTGGGAACCTTGAATCTTTACTCAATTTAGAAAAGCTATGGTGGATTCTTGAGATTCTTGGAAGAGGTTTTGGATACTTAGGATTTTTGTTGAGGGAAAACTTGAGAAAAACTTCATAGAATGCTTGTAAATGATTTTAATTTGGTGTTTGTACGGTTTAAGAGGCTTGAAAAAATTCCAAAGTGCCCTTTTTAACTTCTGTACTAAGTTGGACAAATTGAAATGGGAACCCAATTTTATGGGCCACCGCTACGCGCCACTATCACGGTGGCTCACTTGAAATTGACAAATGAGAATTTGGGAGTCATCGCGATGCGGAGCCATCGCGTTGTCCCACTGGTTGGGACCTGAAACTTCAGCGTGATGTGTCACAATCACACTAGGACACTGGAAATTGACTATTGGGAAACTGGGGGTCCTCCGCGACACGCTACTATTGTAAAGTTCCACTGGAATTTGATAATTATCACATAGACCCTCTCCGCGACACGCCAAGCACTAAAATAATATTATTTTACGACTAAGACTTAAATTAGCCATAACTTCTTGCTCGGGCATCGTATTTGGGTGAATCTTATATCGAAATTAGGGAAATTCTATATGGTTAAAATAATACTCACTTAGGAAGTCACTTCTTAACCTTCTCGAGGAGAAATTCAGCTTACAAAAAATTCAAGGTATTACAGTCCTGTACCACAAAAGCAACCTCATTGCTCGAATCATCCACCAACCGTTGTACTCATACTGTGATTTACACCAAAAAGGCACAAAAGTATGAGTTATTATGATCCACTTATGCTTATTAGAAATTGTAAAACTACTGGGCAATGTAGAAAACTAAATAGGCAAAGAATACTATAAGCATGAATCCAAAAAGTTACCAAATGGTAGGTCACACCATTTCTCATAGCAATTCTACAAGTATAACATCTTTAGGTAAATAACTACACAAAAATATATAAGAAAATCTATGTACCTTGTAACAAAAATTTATGGTGAGGAGATGCTTTATAGTTTAAACTTTAAAGTAGATAGAAGGTTTTGAAAGACTGAAGGATGTAAGACATGGAGTTTAAAGTTGATTATATGGTTCATGCATTGGGTTTTCTTTAGCATTGTCGAGTATTTTATTAGTTTCTCTTGTATCCACACAACACCGATATATTATAGAGTGGACTTGTATACTTAATCGAGCTTAATAAGTTGGAGGTTAGTTTTCTATCGAGGAAGAGTTGGTGGTTATTCAGAAAAGTCAACTTACGAAGTGATTAATAAGGGAATTCCTTTATAAAAATTCCTTGGAAGCATTGTTAGACTGCGGAGGTTATCTGGGGAGCCTTGTTGGACATCCAAATTCCAAATCCAATACACTATCCAAACCCAGTACACTATCTTTTTGAGCATTCGTTCCCCTTTTATTCCTTTATTATTGACCACATAAATCACTTTAGTAGTGTATAATTTAATTACCCTCCAGGTCATTTGCTTTCTTTTCTTGGATTTTCCATGTTTCGTGCCTTTCTATAGCTTCCCCAAGCCTTTTAAAACTTCTTGGGACCACCAATTTGGTTCCTACAAAGATTGCTTAGGTTTTAAACCCCTTTCCCAATTGGAAGATATTGAAGTTGATAAATTGGACTTAAGCCAAAAGTTATTCCAAACATCTTTGGATGAAGATTCTAATAGTCCTGTTAGCTATAGAATGTGGATTTTAGGCTAGGGGACCTTTCTTTCACATCCCGTGGCTTTCGAGTTCAATTTGTACTATTGGGTAGATTTTGATTAAAATAAAATAATAGGTCTGGGACATATATTTTTTCAATGATATTCATTGGAAATTTAAATTGTTCCATCAATTCTATTATGTCATTTTTAGTAGGGTAGAATAGTTCATCTAGATTCACAGGTTTTGAAAAACTCTCAAGTACCAATTTGGAGAAATTGCTAACTTAGCTCTTTACTGGTGCAAAGCTCCTACAGGAGCACCACGATATGCTTCACGTTCATGAGGACTTGACCATATTTGGGAAGGGTTGAGTACTAGACTGTCGAATTCGGGAGACTTCTCTCAGCTTTTTAAAGTAGGATTGGTCTAACCCAGTTAATCTCTTCTCTTTGTTTTTGAGAATAACCCCTTACGTTCATGAAGGGTAAGGTTGGGGGGGTCTCGCATTCGTGGTGGGGGTCTCACATTCATAAAAAAGGACCCCCTGGTAGCATAAATACTCTCTCCTCCTTTTTAAAACCATTTTCAATCCTAAACACCACCATTGTTGATCCTAAAATCTTAGGAATTGTTGGGATTTCATCCCTTTAAAATCAGGTACGTTAATTTATTATTACTTCGTCATTTCCCCATTTATTCCAAGGGTTTTCTATCCTCTAAATTTGTCAATTCTTTATTATGGAGTTTAATTTTCTTGAACATTATGAGCTAATTTGGGCTTCGATTCAGGGTTAGTTTGTGCTCAAATTACAAGCACGTATTCCTTGTCCTTCAATTGGCCACATGAGAGATTCAATTTTAAAATTCTAATAATAGGTCCCACAGACCTATTGTTTACCTCATTCTCAACTTAGAGTTTATTATTGCAATATGGGTCTTGTTTTATTCGTAATGACCCATAGTTAATGTTTTTTATAGTGTGGCAGATTTTTAGAGATCATGTGGAGAGGATGAGTAGTTCATGGTCGATCTGTGACTACTAATTGATATTCAGGTAGGCGAGGATCTATTCTTCTCTAGACATTGCTCTATGATATATTATTTGTATAAATTGCATACAGAGTGGGTGTTATATGTTAGGTTTAAGGTTATTTGGATCTTGATGATGATATTTGACCTATTTGGGGAGGGGGGGGGGGGGGGGGGGGTTATAATAGAATTGTAGTTTGATCCATGGCCTAGAATAACCCCTATAGTTGTAGGGTTATGTTAATCTCGCTGACATAGTTCCTTAGACCTTGGGTTGGCTGTAGGGATCTGTATATGATTTAGGGAATAACACATTAATATGAAAAATATTCTTTGATAAAATCATGTCAATAGCATGATGCCTTTCTTTACCTATGATTTATGAGTTATGATAGATATATCCATTTTATTTGTATATTGTTGGGCCCTAGACCTTGGTTAATTGATCATTTTGATACCAGGTTAGTTTTCAATCCTTTTGATCCGAAACATTGATTTTGGTCTTGGGAGACATTTGGTCCATTGCCTAAGGCTTCGAAACTAGTTTGGGCTTATGGATGAATTTTGGTTTAAATGGCCATTGGTTGTGCACATACATTTTATCAAAATGACCCCGAATGAAAATTTTGATGGCACCGTTGAGCCTAGAATGTCAAATTTCATAGAGTGTTGCTGCATGCCTCAACTGGTGCAACTGTTTAAGAGGACCTTTGGTTGTTGAAATGGTGGTTTCTTTAGCGACAATGGGATCTCTGTAGCAACCAGCCTTGGTCCCCGCCTAGTCACTTAAGCGAAGATCGCTTAAGAGAAACTTGACCTCTTAAGCGAAGGTCGAGTTCTCATTTAAGGTTTATTTAGTGACACCCAATCGCTTAGCTGTAATCTCTAAAACAATCATTTAACTTCTTAAGCGGTCATCGTTGGTGCTCACCTTTAATAATTCATTTCCTATTCAGCCAAGCTTATTTTTCTAAGTTTTAAGACTCCATAAAAACCTACCAATCTAAGAAATTGTAGAACTTTATTTTTGGGTCATCGGGATAAGTTGTTGACTTCGTGAGAGTCCTTTCCTCATCTAAATATTTGTAAGTTCCCTCTGATTTCATATTTAATTCTATGTTTTAAACTTAAAACACTAATAATTTATTGGATTATTTGAAGGTACTATTGGGCTTTAATTTCACCCATTTTTAGGGTAAATGATCCTTGAGACTAGAGGAAAATTTTGACGGTTTCAAAGTAGTGATGTCTCAAGTGGGTCCCATAGGAGATTTTTAGCTTAATTATGGAGCCAAATAATTTATATGCAATATGAGTATCATTATTCTAGTATTAATGTGTAGATCATTATTTTTATAAGGTGGCTTCGTGTTAAGGCTTCTAGGAAGTGAAAATCTTCTATTTTGTGAAGAAATGTGAAGGCTTCTAGGAAGTGAAATCTCCTATTTAGTGGACTTTCTCGAGCATTGGTCGTTGTTCAGGTGGGCTAGGCTTACTTTCTGCATAGTATTTGTTTCATTTATGACTTGGAGGATAGAGTACACTTATGGGAAAGGATTTTGAATAATTGAAAGGTGGTTTTTTGTACCAATTGTTTATTCTTGTATTAGTATTCCAATTCTTGAGTATACTTTTGAAAATATTATTGAACATAGTGGTGAGCATGTAATTGAGGGCACCTTAGATGAAATCAATTGCGTGACACCTTTCTTTACAATCTTTTTTCCATTTATAATGCTTATGCTAGTGTGGAGGGTATAACCTTTTGTATTGGTGTTACCCTTGGGGACAAAGAGTATTGTCTAGACCCAAGTCTATGGCCACTCTATCCATTTGACCCCGGTGACTATTTGGATTGTGGTGGTTCTTACAAACCAAATTTGGTGCTAGACAAGCAAGACCTGGTTGGATATGTTGGTACTAGTTCCTATGACAGAGATTCATTCTATGAGATTTCCAATCTACTTGAGACACCAAAGTTGCATAAGAGAAAGATCTCTGACCAAGATAAATGTTTTGAAGGGGTTATGTGCCTATTTAGACATGGAACCAATGTGAGCCTTCATGAGTGGTTGATTTATTACCATGGTTCCTTTATCTTTCCCCATTGTCCAAAATTCTTAAGTGGCCAAGTAGTTTTCATTTTGTAAGGTTACACAACCTTGATTGATCATTCTGATACTTGGCTATAAGTTAAGTTTGTTCCTCCTTGGTTTGCTGAAGAGTTCCTTACTACCAATCTGCACCCTCATGCCATGAGGATATTTTCAAGTAAACTAATTAATTGGCAAATCCTTGTAGGTTTGACATCTGGCTCAAAAGAGCCACTGCATTATTTGTATGACCGCATAAACTAGCATGTTCATTTGGATGCAATAGGGACCAGCAGACCAACTGAAAGTTCAAGTTGAAAATTTTTCTGATGGACCCTTAGATTCACTAGCAACCATGTGAACAAAAATCGACTATGCTATTGGACTAGAAACTATATCCTGACTCAATGTATTTGTCAAATCACCAAACATAGGTTGATATCAATAGACGTTGACCGAATTCAATTGTATGTCTTAAAATTCCAAACTTCCAACCAATTATCAAAAATCCATCTGAACACCTCAGGATGCAAGCCAATGCTTCTACTATCTCAAAAATGACATTTCAGAGTTAACAGAACTAAGTGAATCTATACGACCTTCAAATCTACAATTATTTACCAATGTCAATAATGTCAACTCCCGAACCTTTTAAAAAGAAAATATCACATAATTCCAACCGACCACCTTAAAAATTGTGCAACCCATACTTGTAGATCACAAATGCCGCAAAGCAACTATTATGCGTGATAAAATAGTAAAATCACACCTAAAGTAAAAAATTACTATGAGGGTTACACATTGATAGCCTAAAGAAAAGGAGGAAGCTAAATTTTCAGATGCTTTATTGAAGCTCAGTATAAGATGAGATATAGTCGCATTAGTATTAGCGCTTTGTCTGTTTTGCATGGGTTACATGACTCCTATGATGGAAGCCCCTAAAAATTGAACAATTTGGAAACACTTTCCACAATGTATGCATATTAAAGGGTGAAAAATATGAAGGGGGTTGTGAGAAAACATCCAATCTTTGAAAATTAAGATATATATTTGCTTATTTAGGGTGTTGGGGAAAGAACAAAAATTGGCTTCCTGTATTAGACACATTATCTTGGTTTGAAACCCTAAAACTCTTTTTTAATTACATTATGCAAATTTTCTTTGCCAACTTCAAAAGTTCAACCATTGCCAGACTTGTCAACCTAATGTACTCAAACTGTAGTAAATTTAAAATACAATAACTTGTCTATGATATGGACGAACGGAAAGTGAGAGATCAAGAATTCTCGCGCTCAAATTCATGGAACTAGATGTTGCCAAGAAGGCACAAAATATATGAGAATATGTTAAAATGAATACACTAGAATTTTGATTGGTTAATGTGGTCGGCTGATGAAAAAGAATACACTAGAATTCTTTTAGGTCAAAGTGGTCGGCCAAATGCAGCAGCAAAAATAGAGATTTATCAAAGGCAGCCAGAAATTGCAGGAAATTCTTAAAGGAATGTCCATTAATATATATGATTTTCTGAGAATATAAATTGAACATTCGGATGCAATAATGTGACAGGTTTCTAAACATGTAGAAACATGTGCTATATTTATGCATCTTAATTTGGTATGGTTTGTGCAAATAATAATATTTAATTGGCAGATGTTATAGTTAAATAATGCATCTTACTTAGCACAATGTTATTTAGTATAAAATTTGATAGCAATAACAATATTATTTTATTCAACTATTTCCTTAATAGATGCTTGACACAATATATCAAAATCATACTCAGCTTACAAAGCATTTTGCGACTAAACATGATTTTTTTTATGCAAGACAGGGAATGATTAAGTTACTATCATATTACACTACAGTAATACCACTTCCCTTTGTTCCATTCTTGATGAAATCGCAACAAATGAGGAGGATATGCAATGTTATCCGCAGTAGTTGGAAAATAAACATAGTACTCTTGTCCGTTTATTCAACTAATGAATCCAAACCACCGTCCATCATTGGCAAAAACATCAACTATATCGTACAAACGGAAGTTTCTTTCTGACACAATCTCATGTTGTTTAGGAGGTATAGGGTGGACCTCAGATACATCAATAATTTCCACTAGTGGTGCAGATTTATCTTCATTCAACAGTGTCTTGTACTTGACGCTGTAATGAGAAGCGTCAATGGAAGAAATAATTGTTGCTGTGTAATAACAACCTATGAATCCAAACTCTTGACTTGCTACCTCAACTTCATCACCCTTTTGGAATGCTTTTGTTTGTTGTTTCTTGAATGCTATTGTCTTTATTGTCTCTGAGATCTCCTCCACTCTTGATTGGTGTTGTTCCTATGAATCATTTAGTTCTGCATTGGTTGAATCCATTAAGAAACTCTATACGCGATTGATCCAATTGAATGAAAAAATGTGAGGTACTTTGGAGCTTTTGCTAGTGAATTTATAGGGACATATTTTGGTTCCCTTAAATGAGTGGGAATGGAAATTGTTGACCGAATTTCTTTTACTTACCTTTAATTACTAGGACTTGAAATTTTCAATATTTCTTGTTGACTGGACTAGAATTAGGATTCTTTTTTTCAAAAGGATAGTCATAATTCTAGTCCAGTTAATAATTAGGATTAAGGAACATAAATAACTGACAAAAAGATAAAGTTGACTATAATAACAACTTATGGTTTTGTATATTGTTTAGGTTCCTTACTCCTAGAACAAGCAAGGGGAAAAGAAAATCTTGTATCATGAGATGTATTCATACAATCTGTACTTCCAATGTCCAAAATAAGTTTATTTTACAAAAGTTTATTTAAAACGGAAAGTGAACTAGGACTATCAAAGAAGTGTTGATAACGACCAAAAATGTGACCGTCAAATCCTTTCTTAGCATTATATTAAGGCTTCATTAGTATGTTTCCTTGTTGACTTGCTTATACATATTCTGTTTAAATCTCCAACAGAGGTCTGCCAACATTCATTCTTTATATAAATATATAAAAACTCAACTGCTAAAGTATTGTTCTCCTTTTGTGTCATTTCATTATTTGGAAATCTTACAATGTTCAATTTATTTTAAATCTTCCAGAAATTATGTTTGCCGGCTACATGCCTCATAATTTATTGAGGAGATGATTTTTAGATAGTTTAATAATAAAGTTGTGATTTTCCAACACAAAGAGGTCTCCAACAGACATCTCGGGCATTTGTTTCAGATCAATTTCAACATTTGATAATTATTGTATATCTAGTGAAAAATATCAATTTATAGCCGAATGTTGATTTTTTGCATTCAATTGCACCCGGTTAGTCTCCTCTTTCTTAAATGGTCACCTCTATGTAATGTTAATGTACTAATATCGTGATAACCTTTTCAAAGTAATTCAATAACAGAATTATGTGTCGGTAACAAACAATGGTTTATCCTTCCGAGGCATGCTGATTTTTATAACTAAAAAATAAACTGTTTTTTCAGCTTTCTACTTGTCGTATATCAATGTGTCTGACAAGTCATTCTGTACTGCTTGCAAAACAATTACTGTGGAATGACTATTTCGCTGAATTTAATAACTGTCAGTTACTCTCTTCTTTACAGTCAAATATTCTTAATTCTCTAGCACGGTATTGTTTTCAATCTAATAAATATCATGACAATTGCTTATTTATATTACTTTACCATTATTTTGGTATTTAAATGCAGAGATGATGTGTAACTGGGACAATAAGCTAGATTTCTTAATTTCCCATTAATTAGCAAGATTTTTTACTTACACCTCGTTTATGTCGATTTCTCCTTCTATCATAATGGGGAAAAAAATATCATGGCCTTTACTATTTTGATGTAAAAATAGCTGCAAGGTGGAGCAAGTTTGCGATGACTCTGTGTTGTAACTACACTCTAACAAGTTCTATGTTTGATTAATATATGCTCTTAAATTCAGTGAGAGAGCTTTGGAGGATATTAGGAGTCGTATTTATGTCTTTTTTCTGTAGTTTTAATTATTAGTGCAATTACTTGATAGGAGAATATTTGTAAAATCAATCTTAAGTTGAAATACTCTTAAGTTGATTATAAATTTTTACTTTCTTCATTGCATAGTTACTTGAGAAAATTGAAGGAAAGGTGTCTTTTAAGTCTTGAATGAAGGATTGGTGACATTGACCAACTTAAAGGGTCAAACATCATTAGAAAACTTGATTAAGTTAATTGTGGACTTGATTAAGTTAATTGTGGACTTGATTAATATTTTCAAAACTTTCTAATCTTTTTAAAAATACAAATCAACCCAACTCACACCCATCTTCAATCCAAATCAACCAGTTTCTCTTCTCTCTCTCTCGACACCTTCACTCAACTCTCTCCCAACCAACAGTTCGTCAAATTTCAACTTTCAATCCTCGGCGACTTAAACATCCGACGACAAGTAGTTGGGCTTCGAGTTTCTTTTCGACTTCATCCTTCAATCGATGTGACAGCCTTGCTTTCGATCACAACAACTTTGAATTCTTCAATCTTCAATCGACATGACATCTTTGCACTCCGGCCACAACAACTTTGAATTCATCAGCGTTCCTTTTCTTCTTTCACATGTAAAAATTTATGGTATTTCTAGTTTTGAAGAAAATGAGGAACTTAAGCCAACTTTTTTTATAGTATTAGTTAACAATTTCAATAATTGTTGCTTTAAATTGAAATGTGGTCTGAACAAAACCCTAATTTTTGGTATTTCTTCTCTTCTCTTTTCGAAGTGAATTATGATTTGTTGTTGTTTGTGCCTTTTTTTTGAAGTTTGATTTTTGTTATTTGTGTTTATAAAAATAAAGCAACGATTTGGGTTGATTTGTTCTATTCTTGTTCTTGGTAAAAATTGTGATATTGTTGTTTTTCTATTGAACAAATAGTGCTACTATTTTTTGTTTTATCCAACAGATTATCCATCTTGTGCAACATATTTACCATCTGATGCTATAGATTTGTCAGATGATGCAACAGATAAACTATCTTATGCACCAGATGAACCATCAGACTACAATTCTGATGTAACACATTATTCATCTGATGCAACATATTTATCATATGATAGAACATTTTAACTATCTAATGCAACAGATTAACCACATATTGCAACAAATTAAGCATCGAAAAAAAAAACTGATAAAACTGATAATCATCTAATGCAATGGAAGAACCATCGGATTAATGATATGATGCAACAGATGAAGCTCATGTTGGTTAAAATCATGTCAACTCTTCCAACTGGACATATCCAAGATATGATTTTTCCAACTAGTCATTCATCTGCCGTGATAGACAACCCAATGTTGGAAAAAATCTAAACAATATTGACTATTGATAACTGTTCCAACAGATCACTTATGTGTTGCAATAGATGTGTGACCTGTAGCACAGACCATTTATCTTTCTCAACGGATGAGTGATATATTTTGTATTGTCCCAACATATTACTCAACCATTACTAATCACTCATATGTTGCAACAGATGTGTGATCTGTATCACAGACCATTCATCTTTCTCAATAGATGAGTGATATGTTTTGTATTATCAAAACAGATTACTCAGCCATTTCTATAGGTTATTTAACTATCCTAACAGATCACTCATATGTTGTGACAGATCTGACAGACCATTCATTTTTCTCAATAGGCGAGTGATATGTTTTGTATTGTTGCAATAGATTACTCATCTGCTGCAACAGGTTATTTAACTATTCCAATAGGTCACTCATATTGCAACAATGTGTGCTATGTTGCACAGACCATTCATCTATCTTAAAAGATGAGTGATACATTTTGTATTGTTGCAAAAGATTGCTCATCTGCTGCAACAAGTTTGTTATATGCTGTAACAGATATACTACTTGGTGCAATAGATAAGTGATCTATTGGAACTGTTATTTTACTGTTTTTCTTGTTAGATTTATTGTTATCCTTTTTTAATGATACATTAATCAACTATAATATATTTTTTAATATTCCTATTAATTTTAAATAATATGGCTCCCAAAAGAATAGAAGCCAAATCAAGTCCAAGGAAAGGAACAAATGAAGCAGCTAGGCTACATCCAGCACTCTATGAACTTGATTTACAAGCGTTATCTCAATCAGGTGCAGAATATTATAAATACAGGCAAGAGGAATGTTTCAAAAGAGATGATTCAAATGCTAATAGTCCTTCCGCCGAAGAGTTGGTCAAAACCTTCAGCATTGATCATTATCGTATGAGAATGCAGTGCGATGGTGCCACAGATTTAACGAGTGATTTCGTTGTTAAGTCAGCCATGGAAAATCTTTTGATGCCTTCAGAAAAATACTTCGAGAACAAAAATTGGATTCTTATTTCAGGGACAGCTGCTTTGGGAAATATTTTGATTTAGCGGAGGACAACAATGCTCGTTTCCAAATGGAAATCGTATATGAACTTCTCAAGCGTAGGTTTATGTATGAAAATAAAGATAAGATGGATGAGGTGTGGATAAATTACGGTGTCATGCCTATTTTTTTGGTTGGAAGGAGTTTTCCATAGTTACTGGACTAAAATGTTATCCTTCTTCTCAAGTTATACCTATTCTAACCCAAAAAATGCACCCCGCATACCCTAAAAAGGAAAAGTCAAGTTGTGTGATCGTGCTGACCTGGTGTCCATTATTGGTCTAAGCTTCAAAAACAAAAATTTGATAGAAGCGTTGAAAGGTAAAAAACTTTCAAAGAAGAACAAGCAGTTGTTGTGCTTGGTTTAGTTTGTACATAATATTGTTTGGGCGAGAGACGTTAACAACAACATAAGCATTGGTTTAATAAAGCTCTCTGAGGATCTTGAGGTGTTTAACAACTATCCTTGGGGTTATGAAAGATTCAAAATGACTGTCCAATATTTGTTGACGCCATTAGCGCCAAAGACAGTCAACTTATATGGCTTTTCATGGGCTTTCATGGTAAATGTTTTGTTTCTTTATTTTATTATGATATCATTCATTTTTTTCACTCAATAATAGTTTTGATTTCTTGGCATTATTTTATAGGCTTCGGCGTTTGAAGCCATTCCTCATTTGAGACAACAGGTGAACTACCAGGAAGAAGTTTCCTATCCAAGAATCTTGAGATGGTTGTCTACCAAAACTGATTAAAATACAAAATTTCTTGATCTCTTCAACCCCCCGAAGGATCCAGTAAGTATAATTATAATTAAATATTTATTTTAATTAATGATTTTTTGAATGATCTAATCATCATTCTAATATATGTAATGATTTATGTTAGATTGTGCATTTGTTGCTAGTTTCGATCAATCGAGAGTTGAAGATACCATTTTTTTCTTACTTTATGGTCTGTGCAAACTTTATTGGACCCTAAGGTCATCGACAGAATAAAAATGGAATTATTTGGAGCAATAACCATTACAAGAAAAAAAAATTTGGAGGATGGGCTTGTTGTTGTTGATAGTCTTAGTGGTGATGGAGCTGTTGGTTGTGGTAGTGGTACTGTTGTTGTTTCTAATAATGCTCCTCTTACTGTATTTAAAATAAACCATTATTAGTATGATCATACTGGTTATACAAATTTTGCCTCTCCCACTGAATATTCTACATGCAAATGTCAAAACTGCAAGGCAAAACATGATGTAGTGATTAATTCTATTAATGCATTAAATGTTTCTGAAAAGGAATTGACATATAAGAGGGGTGTCATTCCATCAAAGAGAATTTTGTTCAGATCCACTCCATTAGATATTAAAGTTAAGAGGAGAAGGGAAGTGATTTCCAAGGCATTATCAAGCATCAAAAAGAGAAAAATTGCAACTCCTTTGTTCGTGTGTTGCACTGAATATGTACAATGTCCAAAGAAGACAAGCACGAGCTGAACAAGGTGAATATATATGTGTAATACCCCGATCATTCCTTAAGCCTAAATCTGTCTTTTTGAATGGATATGTATGACTTCTAAAGTGATTGATTTTTAAACCATGTTATATTTATCTAATTTAGAGCATTGAATAAGCTTTCCATCGATACCAATTTCATCGAAATCTGACATCGGATGAGTGAGTTATGGCTGTTTTACTGAATGCTATCGGATCACCCAGGTTTGACGGTCGACCTGGTGGACTGTCAGGTCGTTGGTGGACCGTCAAGTGTCCCTTCAAGCCCAGGCAGTATCTCCCTTTTTGGGATGTCGTGTGACGGTCAAAGTGGTGGACCGTCACAAAGTTGACAGACCGTCAAGGTGTCCGTCAGACCGAGGCAAAATGTCCCATTCCTGAGCCCCTAGTGACGGACGATATAGTGGACCGTCAGTCCCTCTGACGGACCGTCACTTCGACCGTCACAGGCCACTATCTGTAATTTTCAACTTTTTTCAAAAGGGCATCTTGGTCATTTCCTCTCCTTGTGGCCTTATATATATATATCTATGTAGTGAAGAGAAGATCATTTCTCTCCATTTCTCTCCAAATTTCTTTCAAGAATTCTCTAGAAACCTAGGGTTTCTTCTGAACCCAAAAATCAAATCATCTCCAAGAAATTCAAGAAATCTCCCATAAATTTCTTCAAGTTGTTCAAGAACTAAGTTCCTCAAGTCAAAGGCAACAAGGTCTTGGTCTAAAAGTGTGAGAAAGAAGTTATAAGCAAGTTTCTATATCTTCAAAATCAAAATCTAAGGTATGTGGGGTTTGAACAAGAACACTTCTTTTGTTCTTGTGCCTAAAGATTTAATTTCTACTATTGATCTATATGATCTTTGCAAGTGGGGTTACACCCAAATTTCTTTAGTTATGATTTATGAGATCTGAGTTGAATAAGTTTGATATTTATGATATATTTACCATCATATTTCTTGAATTGATGATTTATGATATTAGTTGAATATTCTTATTATGAATTGATGATTTTCGAATGAGTTGAGATAAGTGTCATGATTTAAGCCTTCCATGAGAAGTTGATTATTGAATACATATTTATATTGAACTTGAGAGTCGAGAATGAGTCCTATGATGTTTCCTTGAAACTTTCGATATTTGAAATGATTTGATAAGCAAATGTACTTGATGTTGAGAAATATTGTGTTTAGTTGAGTCGAGTTAGGAATCCACAAGATGTTTATGATTTACGGACGAGATATATATTTATGTTTTGGTCTTTATAATAGTCCCATGAGTTGATATTGATTAAGGTGGATTTCCTAACGCGTTCCGAGCTGAGTCTGGGAGGAGTATTTAGCACCGAGCGGGAAATTTAATATTTCTCCAAAACTACGTGCCACCGTAGGATTAATTTTGATGATTGTGGGCCAAAGGACGAGTATGAGATTGTGATATTGAGATTGAGGTTGTACTCCCTGGCAAGGGTACAACACCCCTGCCAATGTGGGGATCCCTCCTTAGGAGGGAAAACGTTGGACTCCATGAGGCTCACATTGTGTAGTTATGTCGGTTATAAGAAACTCCCACATCCATAATGATAGAAGTCTCTTGAGTTACCGAGTCACTCTGAGTCACAAGTTAAAGAGTTTGAGTTGAGTTAAATTATTTATGAGATTTATGAAACACGTGTCATTACTGATTATTTATGGAAATAATGTTTCGAATAATTCAAGCGAAGATAGTTATTATTATCAGCATGCATGATTTCTCATACATTTATGATATTATTTAAAATATTGCATCCACCCCCACATATTCTATACATTCCCAAGTACTGACCCCATACTCTTTTGTATTCTGTATTTCCTCATGATGTAGGTTCAGGTGCTCAGTCTCAGTAGTGACAGTGATCTTTGAGTACCTTCCTCTACACTTTTGCAGTTGGTGAGTCCTCATGGTTCGAGGACCTATATTTCTGGTTTTGTCTTGTCAATAGATGGTTATTTATTTTCAATTCAGTATGAGTCAGTTGGGGATCTGTCCCAATAGCTCATCAGACTTGTATAGTAGAGGCTTTGTCAGGCTAGAGTACCAGTATGTACAGAACTTCAGTATTTTGATTGTACAGAGCACTATTACTTCGTATAGCAGTATGTTCATGACATGGTTATTCCTCTTTATCTTAGCATGATTTGCATTATAGTGAGTTCTGAAAGTGATGACAGTCTTAGAGGGTTAGCTTGGGGCCACGTGTGACCTTAAGCACTGTGTGACGTCTTAGGATGGGTTCTTGGGGCGTTACAATATGTCTTCCAACTAACAAACAGACACATTTATGTTTCAACGCATGACACATCTACTGAAAATTATCAAAAAGATATATGCATCTGTTGCAACAGTTGACTAACTTGTTGCACCAGATAAAGTACTTGTTGCGACATATGTGTCGTGTATTTTAGCAAATCAAACAACTCTTTGTACCGCTTTTATTTGTACCAACAGATGACTTATCTATTGCAATAGATGAGTCATATGTTGCAACAGATGGTTAATCCATTAGAAATTATCATCTAGATTTTCCTCATGTAGAAATTTGACCCATCAGTTGATTCATTGTTGCAACAGAAATATAATCTATTTGGGATAATTTAAAACAGGAGGAAGACCTATTTGACTTTCTAGAATAGATGAGTTATCCTTTTTCGTTTTATTGCATCTCCATGATTAACATTGACCAATTCTGGCTTTCTAGGTGGATGTAGAAGCTACTACTGAACAACATTGACAATATGCTACTCTACTCTTTTTATGGAAATATGGAGAGCAGAAAGCGCAGAAACCGTAAGTAAGCGTCAATAAAGATCAACGACGAGCAAAGCCAAATTTCATAGCACCGGATGAAGAATAACTTGTCCATATTGAGTAGATCTTTATAGATTGAGTCTGTCAAAGTAATAACCTCACCCCTCCTTAGGACTCCTTGGCATTAATACTTAAATTATTGATGTATTTATTGAGATTTGTACCCATAACAATTTTTTTACATTTTATTTATTCATTATTTTATTTCAGCTAATTTCTTAAGGCTTCGATTTATTTTATTTTGTCTATGAATTTTATTTTTTCCTTACATTTGAACTTATTAATTGAAATGGAATACTAGATTCAAATATTACAACTAATAATGTATCTGTTGCAACAGACGTCATATCTGTTGGAAAATATCGAACATATTTGACATATGTTATAACAGGTAGGTAATCTGTTGAAATTTATCAAACAAGTCTTCCCACTACTGCAACAGATAGACTTAGATAGAAAAACTGACATAATGCAACAGATGATCAACCTATTACAATAGATAAACTATATGTCAGAACCGTTACAACGGATGGAGAATCTGTTGCATTATAAAAATTCAACTTTCATTGGACGTAAAAAATTGTCACTACATGTGAAAAAGTGAAAGTGAATTAAAATAAAAAAGGTAAAAAACATCGACAGTGTTCAGTTCAAACACCTAAAATAAAATAAGCATCAAGTAGACAGTGATCACTTTAAACACGTAAAATAAAATAGGCACAAATGTGTCAGGTTGACACTTTTTGCTGACTTGACATCTGATTTTGCCCCCAGTGGTCATTTTTTTCCATCAATGTTTTATATATTCATCTTCTTCCTAAAATTTAGCCCTAAATTCCCAAATCTTCTTCTTCCTCGTCATATTTTTTTATCTATCCAAATTCATCAAATTATTTACATTTGGTCATTCTTTTCTTCATATTTTTTCCATTTTTCTCAACTGAGCTTGACAATGTCGAGCGCATCTTCCACTATTTTTTGTGATAACAATTTTTTATATTGTAAGTGCGTTCATGAAGCTCTATTGAAGATTTCTTGGACTTAACAAAATCCAGGTCGTAGGTTTTTTACTTGTAAGATTTCAAAGGTAATATTTTTTTATTTAATTAATTATTGACTTGTAATTATTTTATAATTGTGTTCTTTTTTCTAAAGATATTGGGTGGATGCGATTAATTTGATTGATATGAAGAACGACACCCTTCACAAGAAAATCGTGTAATCTGGGGTTTGTTAAAGAAAGTCAAGGATTCTAAAGAAAAACAAAATCGAGCCAGAAGATACTACATTGTTGCCGTTATTGCTACTGGTTTGGTGGTGTTGAGCACATGGATTTTCAAGTTGAATTGCTGAAATTTTTATGGTGGTGTATTTTCTACTAGTTTGGTGTTGTCGAGAACATGGATATTCAACCATGTAATTGCTGAAAAATATCAAACAGATTTAGGCACATGTTGTAAAATTTAGGTAATCTGTTGGAAAATATCAAACAGGTCTTCCCTCTGTTGCAACAAATTAGACTTAGATAAGATACAAATAACATTGGCATAATGCAACAGATGACCAACCTATTGTAACAGATAAAGTATCTGCCAGAACAGATAAAATATATTCTACAATAGATTGACAATCTATTGCATTATAAAAAACTCAACTTTCATTCTATTAGAAAAAAACTATTGCCACTACACGTACATCTAATTTAAAGTAAAGTGGAGTGTGACTTGAAATAAAAATTATTATTTCATAGGTTCTTCTATATACACAGTCTCCAAGCATCCAATTAGAACCCTATAAGCCCATACCTCTTGCAGGTTTGCCACAGCATTGTCACACAGAAAGGTTGTTGGCTTAGACATTTCTGTACTGGTCAACAAACATTCGATATGTGCAAGAGCGTGCGAGCCGCTCGCGTAACCGACATCATATTTTGGAAGGATTATGTCGTTGTTTTGAAGCCATAATCCTATGATTTCTTTATCAATACTTCCTTTGGAAAATGATTCATCCGTTTACTCTCCCTCAACAAGATGGAGTGGCTCCACGAGGAGAAAAAGATCGACATCATCGACGAGAGGTTCATTGCAGACATAAACATTGATCTTTCCCTCCTCGAGTAGTATCTCATTATACCGATAATGTATAACCTTTACGCTAATGACTACAAGAATCTGTTTTGCCTCGGTTCAGCTCTTGCCGTGTGGATTTGGCCTTTCCTCTCTAATATATTTTATTATTTCTTCTTCATCCCAATCCAATATAGAATCTAAGAAATCAACTCTCGTGCCACATTTTAATGCAACATTATTGAGTTTATCGTACATATCCTTTAGCTTCTTGAAAAAGTCGAGGTCCATTATCCTATCGGCAGAGTCATAAGCTTCTAGGTACGTTAATTGTCTTTCCCTCATGAGGCTGAGAATTCTGTCAACATGCTGTGATATAAGAAGACAATTTTTAAATAGGTTAGTAATTGTAAAGATGGTCCATCTGCTGCATAGGGTTCTCTGAATCAATAATTCAATGCAACTTATGCAACAGATGGATAGTAAGTTGCGACAGAACTACTACCAGTTGCACCTGAATACCCAGCTGTTGAAATAGATTTCGCATCTGTTGCATAGTTTCTTCTTTATAGGGTAGATTAGATTAGAAGGCTAGGTTAGGAAAAGTAAACTTGCCTTGTCCTTGTACTGCATACACATATCTGTCATAGTCTGAAAGTCTTGGGGGGGGGGGGGGGAAGGGAGGCCTGGGGTAATCTGGTTTGCCTGGCTTAGCATTCTTGGACTGTTGCAGATCTCTCTTCTCTTTGGCGCCAAGTTTTGTATATATATTCACCTTCTTCTTGAATGTCCCCTAAACTTCAACAGCTTTTTGAGAGGTAGGAGTTGCAATTATTTTTTATTTCCGACAGGAGAGTACATCGATTATTGTTTTTTTCTTTATCCTAACCAATAATCTAGCAGTGTATCACTCCCTCAACTTTATGGATGGTATTACACCCCTCTTGGATTTGAATTCCTCGACAACTTCAGAGATATCCTCTACTCTTTCAAAGAGTTTATCCTGGTTGTCCTTGTACTATTTGTATTCGCAACGAGAACACGAGTGTTAAAAGGGGTGAGAGGGACCTGTGTAAGGGTGAAAAGGGGTGTTTTCAATCATATTTATTTTTAATTGAGCATAAATATACTCATCATCATGAGTGGTAGTAGCATAAGCATGCCTGACACCAACCCCAATAACTCCACCAGAAGAAGCACCCAGATCTGCCTTAGTAGGTTGGTCATGAAGAACCTCAACATTAGGCTGCCCTTTCCTAACTACTCTTCTTATGGTTGTTGCTCCATCTAATTCCTTCCTTATTAACTTCACCATTGGATCTGCAATAGTGTCAACATGACCTAGAGTAATATAAGAAGTCATCAACGACTCCTCCTGAGTATGCATGATCCATGGATGCACAATCTAGAAAAAAAGACAGATACATTTAAATCATATAATATAATAATTATCACAGTTGTATTAACATTTAAATAGTCAACTTCTGCAATATATTAATAATATGTTGCATCAACTTATATATTTGTTGCATAGTTTTCAGTAGATGGTTAAAATCCGTTTGAGTCGGGTTCAGAGAACCAAAAAAACACATGGATAATTTGATGCAAAATATCAATCATCTGTAGCAATAGATTACCAATCTATTTCACCAGTTGCACAAGTCAAGTAATCTATTGGGTTACATGTTATGCAACAGATGATCTGTATATGTATTAATAATATATTACATCAGAATACACATCTGTTACATAATTTGTAGTTGATGGTTAATCTGTTAGGAGTTAGGTTCAGAGAACTAAAGCAACAGATGGGTTATCTGATGTAAGATATCAATCATCTATTGCAACAGATTATCCATCTATTGCACCGGTTGGCATAGGATGGGTAATCTTTTGTAGCAGGTGTACCATCTGGTGCATCAGATATAACATCTGTTGCACCAGATATAACATATTTTCAATATCTTTCATTGAGTAAAATTATTTTACTTGAAGAAGACGTACTGCATCATCTGAAGGGTTAAAGAGATCAGCCTCCTTAATTTTGGTATTGTTCTTTGCAGTCAACCACCTAAACATTCTTGGATGAGAAACCTCATCCGGGTAATCCATTACCTGCTTTCGAAAGGTAGGAATGGCTTCAAATGTCCAAGCCTAAAAAATGTAATCAGGAAGCAAGCAAAAACAGTCATAAAAACTATATTCAATATAACTTATGGATGAGTTGAAATAATAATTAATTTAACCGTGAAATCCCAAGGAATGTGGTATAATGTGGCCGTCCCTGAGGTTAGCTTTGTCAGTAAATAGTGGACCGTTAAGTAGAAGATGTCATATCCCTAGGGATGATTGTTGAATTTATCAAAATCCTCAGCACGCACCAACAAATCATCTTCTATGACCTTGTTGATGTCTCTTGCCAATATAACCGAATGGAAAAACAAAACTAAGCACAATTTCTCCCTGTACTACTTAGGTATGGTTTTATCCATAAGATTTGTCAACAAATTTGATGATTTGTAGCCATGTCGAGCAATGTCAAACAACCCATCTATTTTTTCCTTGCGTTTTCTTTCTTTGGATCTTTTGCGAGGTGTTCCCTTGGTGATACGTGGTTCTTCAGGATGATGGCATGTCAAGCCCATCACTATGGCAAACTCTTGCAAGCCAAAACAAATTGGCATGCTATAGTAGTTGATCTAAATTTCATCCATCTTTTTGTTTCCCCCACGTACTTGATCCTACGCTTGAGAAGACCATATACCATCCTCATTGGGAAACGGGCAGAGGCGTCCTCAGCCAGCTTAAGAAAACGTACAAAGCATCCCTTCTTGAAAAGTCCGTCTATGTTTACGTCCTTCATAATTTTCCTTAAATCAGTAAATTTTCTCCCCATCTAACATTTAAGTACAATTTGACCAGTTAGTTCTTCTTGTGTTTTTTTGTCATTTATTGGCATCGGAACTTGAAACTTGTCAATACTAAAAGTTTTGACAGGATCATGCTGGGATGTCGATATTAATTCACGCCTCATTGGTGATCCATTATCATCATGTTTATGATCATCCTCTTTCTCACATTTACTTTCTTCATCACCGTCTACAGACCCTTGTCCACCCCCTTAATGTTTTCATATCTCTCCTCAACTTTAATTTATTTCCCTGACTGAGATTGTTTAGGAAGCTCCTCTGAATTCCTCTGTACTGTAGCCTTTTTTTTAGAGTGGTCAGACATTGATCCACTTTCACTTTCTTTTCTTTTTGAAGATATGTTTTACCTACAAACAACAGAAAAACAAAAAATACATTACAATTGATGTATGCATAAATTTTAAAAAATACATTACAAACACCACCAATAACGATACACAAACAGCCACCACCACCACAAAACACCATCAACCAATGCCATAAACACCACAAATACCGACACTGCCGATAGCCACCACAAATACCACCAACTAATGCCACCAACAACCACCACCAGTGCCACGATGACGATGAAGACCACCGCCACCACCACCACCACAAACACCATAAACACCATCCAACTATACCACGACAGTCAACAGAACACTGCGACAGAAACTAGGATTGTCTCGAGTTCTTCCTACGATTTTACCATAAAAACTCAAAATTGTAAACCCATTCTCAAAGATAATACAACTAAAAGTTTTCTTTTTCATCATTAACTTAAAAGCCCTTATTTTTTAGGAAAAAATAACAAATATAGAACTCTTCTTGAACTCTGTTACCTACGAAGATAGATAAAACGACTGATACGAGTGAGAATAAAGTCAAAAATAACACCTATGTGGTTAGAAATGGGAAGAAAATCAATCTGTTGTGAAGGGTAGAGCAATTTGTTGAGTATTTGTAGTTGTTGTCTGTACTGTATAATTGAGTGAGAAAGAGAAAAGAGCGAGAACTCAAGTTTTAAAATGATGAATTATTTTTCTCGCAAATGGATGATTTGTATGGGTTGATTTGTATTTTGGAAAAGAATGACAAGTTTTGAAACTGTTAATTAGATCTGAATTAATCTCAATTATTTTTTAAAATTATAAATGGTATGCATAATTTTTAACCCTCTCATCATGCAATTGCCAAAAGACTCAATTGAAATTGTAGTTGACCCTATGAAATCACCCACACCTGGTCCTAGTTTAATCAATTTAGGTATATGAACTCAATTGAAATTGTATAAAAATAAATGTTCAACCTGTTAAGTCAGATACTAATCTATTGCTAATTTTCAACCAAATTAAGTAATCTATTGTGATAGATTACTCATTTGTTGTAAATTATCAAATGGATAGTCATATGTTGCAACAGATCACCCATCTGTTGTTAGAACTCACCCCTAGTCTTAGATTAATCAATTGAGGTATTGGTCTAACATATGAGGTAGTAAGAATCGGTTCGATCGACAACTTTGGTAGGGAGGAAAGCAATGCCTTCTCATCATTTCAATTGCCCAAAGACTCAATTGAAGTTGTAGTTGACCCTATGAGAACTCACCCCTGGTCAAAGATTAATCAATTGAGGTATTGGTCTAACGTATGAGGTAGTAAGAATAGGTTTGATAGATGACTCTGGTCGGGAGGAACGCAATATCGTCTAACAATTTCAATTGCCTAAAGACTCAATCGAAATTGTAGTTGACCGTATGAGAACTCACCCCTAGTCCTAGATTAATCAATTGATGTATTGGTCCAACATATGAGGTAGTAAGAATCGATTCGATCGACGACTCTGGTCGGGAGGAATGCAATACTGTCTCATCATTCAATTGCCCAAAGACTCAATTGAAGTTGTAATTGACCCTATGATAACTCACCCCTAGTCCTAGATTAATCAATTGAGGTATTGGTCTAACATATGAGGTAGTGAGAATTAGTTTAATCGATGACTCTAGTCCGGAGGAACGCAATACCATCTCATCATTCAATTGCCTAAAGACTCAATTGAAGTTATAGTTTACCCTATGAGAACTCACCCCTGGTCCTAGATTAATCAATATAGGTATTGGTCTAACATATGAGGTCATAAGAATCAGTTCGATCGATGACTTTGGTCGGGAGGAACGCAATACCGTATCATCATTTTAATTTCCCAAAGATTCAATTGAATTTGAAGTTTACCATATGAGAACTCATCTCTGGTCCTAGATTAATCAATCAGAGGTCATTTGGTAGAGTGTTTAAGAATAATGCAAAATATACAGTATTAGTAATGCTTGCATTAGTAATACTTGTATTATGCATGTATTATTTCTTTCTTATACATTGTTTGGGTTGATGTATAGGAAATAATACATCTTTCATAATTTCTATAAAAGAAATTTTTGTTTGCAAAAATACCCTTCTTTGATTTTGTACACTTTTTTGCAACAAAGTTCTTTTGTTATTTCAAACATAATTAATATTGTTGAACTATTATATAGAGGTTTAGGATTAATTGCAAGACCTTCGTCTTTGCGCAAAAATGTTATGCCGACGGATTAACATAGTCGAAACAAAAATAAAATATACGACGTAAAATTAAAAAATAGTCTCAATTTTTTAAAAATATTTTTAAAAAATCTCAAAGAAAAGAAAAAATTTGTTATTTTATAGTTATTTAAATCAACCATTCATTGTTGTTTATTCAAATAGTGGGAAAAGTAATAGTGAAATATTTTAAAAAGATTCACTAGTGCAAATTAAAATGACGGGAAAAGGAATGGTGAAATATTTTGACAGGGAAATTGAGGGGTATTAAGGTCATTTAATAAGTTAATGTATGTGTTTAAAGTCTTTGTATTACTAATACATAGGAAATAGATACACACTTCAATATTCTGTACCGAGCTTTGGATATTTTCAAACGAAAATTGTTATTTGTTGCACTTAGATATTTTAAGACCCTTTTTTTAAAAGCAATTTAGGTATTTCCTGTCAAATATAAAAAAAGTTAAAATACTAAGGTGGTAAAAAATATAATTGGATAACCAGAAATCTCCTGAGTGAGTACCGTCTCCTCGTTCCCCTCAAAAGTCAAAAGTTATTAATGAATATTTAAAACTCATATCTAGAAGAATAATCTATCCTTTAGCCATAACATAAGTAAGACTCAACTCAACTCATCTATCACTCTTTCTTCTTTATCTCTTTCTTTACTTTTTGCCTTTTTTTTCTCTCTTTTTTCGGATGAGGATCCTTTAGGATCTCAACCGATCAATATCTTTTATCGACTGAACTGGATGTTCTGATCCCTTTGATTTTTCACATTGCAGGTATGGTTCACTATTTCTCTATCCATCTCGTCTTCTTCTTTGTATGACATTTAAATTAGAAATTTACATATGTTTCCATTGATGATTTACCCATTTACCAGTTTCCTATTTATTGAGAAATTGAAGGAAAGGTGATTTTTAAGCCTTGAATGAATGAACCGTTGTTTTTATATCTGTTGCAAAATTCCTCATAGGTTGAATAGATTGGTAATCTGTTGCATCAGATTGATCATCTGTTGATTCACTCAATTTTGTGTTACCCTTTTGTACAGACGGAGCAACTATTTGATAAATCAAACCAGTACAAAGCTGATTTGATTTGTTGCAACAGATGCCTCTGGTTGAGCAGATGGGCAATTTGTGCATCAGATTGGTCATCAGTTAATTCGCTCAATTTTGTGTTACCCTTTTTTAATGTTCTTTTTCTTCTTCTCTTGTTTGACATCAAATGTATTTCTCTTTTTTTATAGATAAAAGGAAGTAACAGTGGATCTATTTTTGCCCAACAAACATTAAAGGCTAGAGTAAAGATAGGTTCAGAGGAATAAGCTACTTACAGGTGGAACCACTTCATATGTGGGAGGTATATATTACTGATCAACCTATCATGAAAACACACATCCAGTACAATGATTTTGTGAATGTTTGTTATTTACCTATTAGGTGTTAATTCTTCACACAAGATATGGAATTTTACAGTTAAGATTGTTAGGTTCTAACTGGTAAGGCTGAGGGACCAAGTAGGTGTTGTCGATACCCTGTTATAATTTAATGACCATTTATGCTTATGTTTTTGTGTCAAGTTTGGGGAAGGGTTTAAGTTTTTTGCAGCACTGTAAATATCCAATGGTGATTGGACCAATTTAAAGGCTCAATGAACTATTTGAAAAGCCTCTGAAGCCTCGCACTGCAACAAACACCGATGCAATTAATATAAATTCCCCTAGTCCAAATTTATATGGATGAGTTGCTGGAAGAGACTATTATATAGTCATAGGTGCTTGGGAGAATACCTGTGCAGAAAGGGGGAGGTTGACAAGGCCATATATCATCTTAGACCTTGTCTAAGAGGAAACACATAGTAGGAAGGAAAGTGTAGCAAAATTGGCTGATGAAATTGACATGAAAAATGAAAAAACTGGATGAGCTGCGAGTGTGAAAGCGTATTCAAAAATGAAAATCCATTATTCGTTGAAGTAAAAGAAGAATGGTCAAGAGGACTGGAGCTGGTCACTTTGCTAGAGATAGCAACTAGCGAGCGTGGCCTCAACGAAGACCCACAAAGTCTAGGACCAGAACTCTAAGGAAGAAGTTTTGGGAGCATACAAAATTGATGCATTTGTCAGTCAGAATTGAACCTGAACCAACTACTCCTGAATTAAAAATATGGGGATCAAGCCAAGGTGGAAATTTCTCAAGTTAAACTTGCATCCCGTGCCTCCTGTTTATGGCTCTGTTTAGGTCAAAGGATGTGGAAACAACAAGGTATGGGATTTCTTACCAACTTCAGACCTTTATGCTTCTTCTTCCATTGACCTGATCATAGCCACAAATAGAAGGTATGGAATGCAAGTTTAACATGAGAAATTGCCACCTTGGCTTTATCCCATATTTATAATTTAGGAGTAGTTAGTTCTGGTTTTAATTCTGACCGACAATCGTATCAATTTTGTGTGCTTGTGAAACTTCTTCCTTTGAGTTCTGTTCCTGCACTTTGTGAGAGTCTTCATTGAGGCCACGCTTGCTAGTTGCATTCTCGAGCAAAATGTCCAGCTCTAGTCCTGTTGACCACTCATTTTTTTTCAACGACTGATGGATTTTTATTTTGGGATACAGTTCCACATTTGGAGCTCATCCAATTTTTTTATTTCTCATGTCAATTTTATCATCTAGATTCGCTAGAATTTCCTTGATTGCTCCCTGTGTTTCCTTTTAAATAAGGTCAGAGATGATATATGGCCTTCTCCACCCCCCTACCGCACAGGTATTCTCCCAAGCACCTTCTGCTGTATAAAAGTCTCCTCCAGCAATCCATCCATATAAATTTGGAATAGGGCAATTTCTATTGGTTCCATCTTTGTTTTCTGAGCACGAGGTTTTAGAGGCCTTTCAAGAAGTCCATTGAGCCGTTAAATCCGGTCTAATCACTATTGGATATTTACAATGCCGCTAAAAACTTGAACCCTTCCCCAATCTTGATAGAAAAACATGAGCATAAACCGTCATTAAATTGTAACAGGGTATCGACATCATGGTCTTGGAACCCTTCGTCCTTATCAGGTTGCACCTATCAAACTAAACTGTACAATGCTGAATCTTGTTTTAAAGATCAGTGTCTAATCGGTAAAAAACTACATTCACAAAATCATTGCACTTTATGTGTGTCTATCGCAGTAGACTGATAAATAATACATAACTCCCATGCATAAAAGTGGATCCATTGCATGCACCTTATTCTTTATACTCCATCAAAGACACTACAGTGTTGTTTATTCATCTGTACGTATGTTATGACTATTAAAAAAGAGGTGTGAAGAGTCATGAATTTTTTTAACACATTCAAATCTGCTGATGAATCGAAGACTCCATCTGTTGTAACTAATGAATAAGCTATTGGAAGTGATCAAAACATCTAAGTTGCAATAGATTGTTAATCTATTGTGACAGATCAGACATTGTTTATTCATCTTTACGCATGTGATGACTATTATAAAAGAGGTGAAGAGTCGTGACTTTTTATCTAACACATTCAAAACAACTGATGAATCGAATTCTCCATTTGTTGCAACTGATGAATCAACAATTAGAAGAAATCAAAACATCCCCAATATATGGTCCATCTATCGCAACAGATAATATATACATTGTACCAGATGGTAAATCTATTGCGATAGATGGACGATGCGATGCAACAACTTAATAATAACGGTTGTTATCAAGTTTTCTCAAAATAATTTTGAAGAGGTGAGAAATATTAATGTAAACTAAAAAGTCACGACTTTTCACAGAAAACAAAATGCCACCAGTTTGAATGATGATATTATGTGCGACACAGTGCGAAACTTTAGAGGCAGGTTAATAAACTATAGAGGAAGTTGGTCGCCGTAAGAGAAACGATGTCAAAAGATATGCAGAGGCTGATGAGGGCCCTGCTGCTGCAAGTTGATTGGCCGGCAGTCATTAATGATGATGATATAATAATAATAACAATATGTTTTTTCTTTTAGCGTATGTATTTTAATTTTTCTATATTGGATCTATACTTTATTTTTCGTTTAATGAAAGATTATTTTTAGTCGATTTTGGCTTTTTAATTCCTATACAATTTTTATTTTGTCTATTTCTTTTTCTAAACATTTTACATGTTAATGTGTCGACGGTTGGAGGTAAGGATAAATTTTTAATCCAGCAACAATAGCAATTTTGGCTTTTGGGGTCTTTTGTGTTGGAATAGATTGGTCATCTGTTTGGGTTTCTATCAACAGATTATCCATCTGTTATGATAGATTTATCATCTATTGGAGGAAAACATTCTAGTTTTATGGAACTGTGTTGGGTTCTTCTAGCTAATGTCCATCTATTGCCATATATGGGTAATCTGTTGAAAATACTTGTGGTCTGCTGTATTGTTTAGTTCATGTTTTGCCTCTTTTTATTGAAGCACAAGTTATTAAAAAGATATTTTATATATAATAAATGATAACATTACGTTCACAACAATGAGTTAAATATATAAAGGTCTACAAGAAACAACTATACAAGTTCCTGTAATTACAATGATCATGGTGGATTATGATCTGAGCATGTAGTTCTTTTGTGGCAAGCGCGCTTACATATGGAGAACTTATTTCTTCTTGATGAAAATGATTCTCCGACTCCACGTCTCCTCTTATATGTCTTTCTTCCCAGTTTGATAGTTCTTGGATCAATAAATGGAAGAGGTATTAATCTCCCCATAAGCTCTGTAGGAACAACCCAATATTCTTCAGGAGGCACCGGAGTAATATGCCCACTATATGTCATTTCATATTTTTCAATCGAATATTATTGATAGGAGTGCTCGTAAACTTTAGTTCCATATTTATGACTGTATTGAGCTCGAAGTGCTGCCATAGCATGTGGACAGGGTATTTTGTCCAAGTTAAAAACTATGCACGTACAAGATCTTGTTTGAAGATTGACCGTGGAAACATCACCATGACCGGTGATACTGAATTTGTAATCTACTATTTTATGAGGTAATAACCTATTCCCCAAACTGATGTTCATTGATATTATTTTTTCGATTTCGAGAACAAATTGGGTTCTTGTTTTTGGGCACTTGAACAGCTCACGCCTTCCGTTAAAAAATTCGCCATACTTTTGGCTTATTTTTTAAAACATAGCCTTGATGGAAAATTCTCTTTCATTACCAAACAATGAATTCACTAATTCAGCTATGTTTGATGTCATAATATTGTACCTATACAAAAGAATCACTTAGTACGACATCAGACTAAACTTGTAACTCAAACAAGACATTAAAATTTATGTACCTATTTGCCGGACAGAATGCCCTAGTCTATCTCTCAAAACCAACACATATGAGAAATTCTGCTACCTTGGGATTCACATCCATTATTTGATTGAAATGGTCTAAAAACTCCTCTCAACTATATACTTTAACTGCTCTATAAAAAAGGGTTTTGTTGTGATAGTTGGTCCGAATGTTATCTCCCAGATGTACGATGCAACAACCAAAGTAAGCTGAAGGGAAGAAACGTGAACCCATCTTTAGAATACTTGGATGCCTATGCGATACAAAACACAACTCTTCGGTATCTTCAATGCATCTTTGCAGTTGTTAAAAAAAAATCCATAAGAAGCATCACATTCCTTGTCCACGACACAAAAAGCAATAGAAAAAATGAGATTCTCTGTATCCTGTGCCACCGCCACTAGCAGAACTCTATTATACTTGCTCCTCAAGAAGGTTCCATTGACGGCTATGCCTTTTTTCAAATATTGAAAACCTTGAATCCAAGCACCATAGGATACATAGAAGTACTTTAACCTTCCATTTTCATCAAGATGCAAAGTCGTCTTACTTCTGAGATTTGTGGACTCAATCATGTAATGGTAGGGATCCAGGACTGCATACCCATGCTCGAGTGTCCCCCTAACCAAGTCCTTGGCGACCCCTATGGTTGTATATATCTTCCAATAACTTTCCAGGACACCCAATTCCGTACGGATTTTATTGGCCATAACCCTTGTTGAAGGGCCCTTTCCATTGGGGAAACTACTCCTTCACCGAGGACCTTTGACGTGGCGTGAGGATTTGGCCCAAGATGTGCTCCGAACCACATGTGTGATGATTTTCATGTTTATGAATGACGAATCTATCAGAACTTGTGTACTTCACTTATCTCAACCACCACTTGCAGTTCGAATTAGAACATTTGAAGAAAAAGACAATGCTTGAATTAATCACCTTCTTTATTCTAAAATCTTTCTTCATGCAAGAAATAAACAAAGTGGAAGATAGTTCATTTTTGTCCTTGAATGACATTCCAATAAAAAAGACGGTCCCATCATCGTGAAGATTTCCAGACTATCTCGATTGAGAAGAACTGCACATTGTATTGGTCATATCAACGATCGTAGGTGTCTGATCATCATTTAGACTATTCATGTCTAGATCATCCAAACTATCATCAAAGATGTCTTGTTGTTGTTCTTCTTATACATTCTGGATCTTATTTTCTCTCGTCTTTTAAACCACATACACTATTAACACCGACCTGGACGAATCACTAAGATAAGCACGCAACCGAACCTGATCAGTTATCTTGAAAGGTAGTACCCTTTGATTTTCAAAGGAGCTTTGCATATAGCTGATGATGAGTTCTTCCGATTGATAATTCAGTCCACAATAACTGATGATTAAGTTCACAAAATAATCATACAAAACATCACTTTGGACTATCATAGCTATCATGTCTAGCATTTCACCCTCATTCCAATGCCATACACATCTATTGCTCTTCTCTATCCATTGACCATGACAATCCACCCCTATTGTTATTGATCCCTCCATTAGTGGTACCTAAATAAAGTCATTTGTTAAAAAAAGTTAATAGTGATTTCATAGTTCCGTAAATGAATCCCAACATATATGTAATCAGTCACAACAGATTACTTACCTATTGCGATTCATGTTATGCTCCTGAAGCTGATTTCAATAGACTAGTCATCTGTCGTAATAGGTGAATTATATGTTGCAATAGACTATATATATCTTGGGATTGATGTTACAGTGTTGAGGCACCTTTAAAGATGATTCCAATAGATGAGTGACATGTTCTAATAGATAATTAACCTCTTATGAAAGATGACTTACCTGTTGCAACAGACTATAGTCTGTTAGAATCGAGCTCAGGTTCTATCACAACAGGTTACTTATATATAGCAACATATATTTACAGTATGTTGGAATCGAGTTCGGGTTCTGTTGCAACAAGTTAATAATCTATTGCAGGAGATATTTACCCTGCTGCAATAGACAACATATGTGTTGGAATCGGTTCAGGTTCTATTACAACAGGTTAATAATCTATTGCAACAGATATTTATCACATTGCACCAGATAACTAATCTGTTTAAACAGATATATCATCTGTTGCAACAGGTGACCCATCTGTTCGATTCATGTTATGACCTATAGAACCATAATTATGAATCCCACATATTAGTCTTCCGTTGAAACAAATGTCTCATCGATCGCAACAGATGCTTTATTTGTTTAAACAGATGGATCTTATGTTGGATTCATAATTGAGTTCTATCCATTATTAGAAAAATAGAACAATAGCAGTTACCCTGATGAAAAATTCAACTAAAAATCATAATTTGACTTACCAAAGTCTCCTATGAAGTAATACCAAAGTGGAAAGTGATGTACGAAACAAGATTTGACCTAAATAAATTGGTAAAATAGTAACAGTAGTGGTAACAACAACAACGACAATGGTCAACAAGAAGAAGATGAAGATGATAACAATAAAGCAGAAGATGATGAATAAAGGAGCAGCAACAATGAACAACAAAAATTGCTAAGAGAGAGAAAGCAATAATGGATGAGAAGAGAGAGAAAGACGTCTTTTTTCCCTCCGTTTCCCATTTTATTAGGTAAATATTTAGATCAGAGTATAAATTTAAAAACTTGTGGGCTATTCTAGAACTTACCAAACTTTCTTAATCCATGATTAAGTAATTGACACCTCCACTCAATTATTAAGACTTGTGTCGCCTACACCTCATTTTAAAACTTTTTTGTCATCGTGGCCCAAAGCCCCTAGTTACTTTCATTATGTAATGAATTTCATTATTTCTTTTATTCCTAAAATTTGCCACTAAGTTTGTTGCTTATCGGTATATTAGTTAAAAAAATATATGAGAGTTGTTTTATCCAATTTAAGAAATATTCATTTAATAAAGGGAGGCTATTGATTCTTTCATGACAATTGAAGCTACTTTGGTTCTACAATGACATCCATTGCTAACAATTAGTTTATTTAATACGATCATATATAATACCTAAAGAAAATTATATGAAATTGCTATATCTTGTTTTGATGATGATCAGCTGACAACAAGGGACTAGGTCTGTAATACCCTGCATGTTTCTAAGCTAGGAGATGAATAAGTTTTCCTACGTATGAAACCTCCTATCCTGTGAGTAGCATAATACTGCATGACTTACAATGAGTATCCTAGCGATAATATAGCTTATGATGTGTTAAGCATGTTCATATGAGACACTTAAGGTAATACAAGCTAAGAGTTTTTGAATCCATCAAGTTTTAGTGATTGATTTCATAAGGGTCATATTTTAACGAGTATAACTCAATTTTAATGTTGTATTTCTGCATATTTCTACCCACCAAATTATATAGAATCGAATTATCTTTCCAACGATACCAATTTCGCCTTAATCCAATACCCGAGCAAAAAGTTATGCCCATTTTTGTGAGAGACAGTAAGGGTATGCGATTGGTTAGGCGCCACCCAACCAAACTTAGGCGATTGGTTAGGAACCGCCCTACCTGTCTTGTGAGATTACTTGGACGACTCCTAAGTCAGTTCCAAGTGCCAAAAACACTCCGTTTTAAGTTATTTTGAGGGTAATTAAGTCTTTTAACACTCCTTACACGTCCCTAAACTTAACCCTACAAAATATATAGCTTCTAAACACATTACAATCCTATTAACATCTCAAAGATAATTATCCAAGAGCACCGTAGGAGAAAAACAACTAGAGTTGCACAATCAAGCTTGAAGATCAAATTTCAAGGAAATTCCTCCGTCAATCATCAAGAACCTCCCTTCCAAGGTATGTGTAGTGTTCATCCACGGATTTCTTTCATCCGTGGAGTTCAAGAATCGATATTTAAAATAAAAAATCTTGGTTGGTTGTGGTGATAATATCATACCCATGATGATGCTTGTTTATTTTTCTATATAATTGTATCGTGACTGTATATCTCATGAAAGTTATGTTGTTAGTTGAAAAACATGATCTTTGAATGGATTGATAGAATGCAAGAATGAAATCCACCTATTCCTTAAAGAATAAATGCAAGGTGTTCGATAAAATGCCTAGTATGTTAGAACTTCATATTTACATGATTTCATGATATCTAAATAACAAGTTCATGTCAGTCATACACTCCAATGTGAATTTCCATGCAAATTATGTGTTGTTATTGTTGTGGTATAAATCATGTATGATAATGGAGATATAAATTATGTACAAAAAATATATCCATGCTTTCTCTACCATGTTTGAGATGTTGAATAAATACATGAAGTATAATATCCCCAAATCATTTCAATAGGAACTACATGTTACATGTTACCGTTCCCTTATGCTTGAATGGTTTCCATGCCATTGCTATGAATAATATATATTGTCGGAATGCACATGATATTAGAATATGAGATTTATGACTTGATTATAAGCATTCCTATTCATGATAGATATTATGATGACCATGTACTTCATGAAATCCCCCACTTATGTATTATGGATTTTTATTGATGGTTGTGTACTCAAGAAATTCAAGTTGTGTCCGTTTTCTTCCATCGAGTCTTGGGGGTAATTGTACCCAAAATATATAGTTGTGTGCCTAGATCTATGTCATGTTTTCACGATATTCTCAGTCAAGCCATGATTTATAGAATTTAGTCAGTCATGTAACTCAGGAAAACTCAGAAATCTTAGTAATCTCAGTAGTCCAGTAATCTCAGTAATCTCAGTGCTCAGTAACCTCAGTATTCACAGTCAATCTAAGTACTTCCGTACTGTCAACCAGTCCTCAAAACTCAGTACATTCCGTCAGTCATCGGAATCCAGTAAACTTAGTTTAGCTCCGCTAAACAATACCACTAGTATCAGTCTAGTTAATCAGTATCAGTTCAGCTAATCAGTTCAATTCAGTTATTTAGTTCAGCTTAGTAATTCAGTTCAGTTTCCTTCAGATGGGAGTAGAAGTTAGCACCGAGTGAACCCAAGGATGGGAACTCACCTGTCAGTTCAGGGTGTGATTCTTAGTAGTCATCCTTGTGTTCCACAACTACGTAGCCAGCGTAGGTTGAGATATTTTAACCTGTCAGATTAGGGTTGATGAGGTGGCTTAACCTGTGAGTTTAGGGTTCCCACCGTTCTCATTTGAGCACCTGCCAGTATAGGGTTCTCACAGCTGTCCTTACTAGTGACGCGGTGTTGACACCCCTCTAGTCGGGGTAGAGATTGGACCCCAGCTTAGCTATTATAGCGTATTTGGGGCATGTCGGTTAGATAGCTACTTCCCACAATTTTAGTATCAGTCTCAGTAAAAGAACTCAGATAGTTCTTCAGGATATCAGGACTGTCAGATACAGTCAACTCAGATACAGTATGAAACTCTGCTAGTTCCATCAGATTTAGGACTGTCAGATACAGTCATTCATGCTATTAGTTATCAGAACTCATGTTATCAGATATATATCAGTTATCAGAATTCAGTTATCATTCATGATATGTTATCAGTAAATACATGTCATCAGTATTCATACTCAGTAGTCATGTTATCACGAGCTCAGTTTCAGTACTGTTATATACGGTTAATCTAATCAGTTCTTCATAATCAGAACTATCAGAAACAATCATTCCTTTATCAGTAATATCGTATCAGTCTCCCAGTATTTAGTAATACAGTATCAGTTCCTCACTTGTTAGTGAATTACACATTAATATCACTAAACTCAGTCATTCAGTATCTCAATATCAGTAAACTCAGTCATTCAGTATCTCATTATTAGTAAACTCAGTCATTTAATATCTCAGCATCAGTAAGCTCATGTTGTCATTATTCAGACTTGATAGTCAGTATCACTACGAGTTTAGTTACAGTTACGTATGTATGTATGTATTCTCACGTTCATATCAGTCAGCATTGTTCATGCATATAAAACCCTTTGCATTTAGCCTACCTCACTCATATACTCAGTACATTCAGTTTTACTGACATATTCACGCTATGGTGTTTTATTTGATGCCATAGGTACAAAGGCACGAGTTTCAGAGTAGCAGTAGCATTGCATATTTCAGCAGTCAGTGCTCCTCTTCATTCGAGGAAAATATTATTATTACTTTATTACAGTATTTCAGATTAGTTTTTGAGTTCATGGAGTTAGTTGGAGACATGTTGTTTCAACTCCTTATTCAGTTCAGTTAGAGGCTTCCGGACTAGATGTCAGATTAAATGTTCAGACTTCGGTATTTATGTTCCTTTTTGGTATTGTTATACCATGTTTTTTCAGATATATGTCAGTATTGAACCTTATGGCCTTACAGTTCATGTTTCCGCATATTTTATGAGCTATTATGTAGTTTACAGGTACAGATATCAGTCATGGGTTAGCTTGTGGTCCTTCGGGTTCATGAGTACCGTGTAGAATTTCGATTTAAAAAATTGGGGCGTTACAAACTTGGTATCAGAGCATAAGGTTCAATAGAGTCCTAGGAAGTCTGAAAGCTGCATCAAGTAGAGTCTTGTTCATGGGCGTGTTGTGCACCACACTTATGTGCAGGAGGATATGAGATGTTTTAGGAATAGTTTCCCTTCTTTCATGTCTCAAGATCGTGCTATAGCAAGTTTCTCTAAGGAACCCATGTAGATTCATATCATGCACCCCTCTTGTTCAGTTTACCTTTCTTTTAAGGTAATAGAAACAGTGAAGGTTAAAGTACTAAAGATAGGGCTTTCTCAGACAGTCCCTACAGTCAGTTATAGGATTAGCCACAAACTCAAACAGTATCCCATCAGTTCAACCATGTTCCAAAGTTGTACAAATTTCATTTATGATCATGAGAACTCCTTTGTAAACTCAAATCCAATTTTTAATATGCCGTTAGATCCCTTCTCAGAATCCTATGACAGCATAGACCTAGAATTTTAAGCATGGACCCAAGAGTTTAGTAGTAGATGAGTTGGGATAGTATTATCTAGTCTGATTAGATTATGTATTCATGGTGATAGTTGTACGAACATGAATTAGTAGGCTTGAACAATGCTAGCAGGAAAGAAAAAATTTAAGTTTATTGACTTGAAATTAAGCATGAAGGTGTGAATGTGATATTAGCAGTATATGAGGAAATATAATCAGATGTTATGTTTAGTAAGACAAGCAGGTGTTGAACAGAATGTAGGTATGTGATAATAGATCAAGTGACCAAGTCAGTCCCTCAGAATACAGTAGTAGAGCCAGTATGTATAGAAAGAAGTAAGGGAAGACAATTCTTGACCCATTTTTCTCTCAGTGCAGAGTTTTGCGCCGCAGCTATCACAAAAAAATCCACTCAGGAGTTGCATGTCAACTCTATGGTCACGAACCAGACTCATGCATTTCTTTTTCCCATAAATTATGTATTATTTTTTTATCCCAGTATAAGAGGTTCAGTTCCAGCTCCCTCAGTATTACGAATCATGTCCCATGAGTATAGAAACTCTAGAACCAGTTCATGCAGCTCATGACTCATGGACACAGATCATGCTTTACAGTATACTCAGTTTTCATGACTCATGCTATGCCCCTACAGATTAGATAAATTCATACCACATCATGTATATTCTTAGTTAAGACCTTCGTGGTAAATCCATGTTGTTGATATTCTATTCCTCAAAGTTCCAGTCATGTTTCAAGTTCAGTCAGTTCCATTCATGCTCCAGGTCCTCCTAATTTACTCCTCCAGTTAGCTCTCCTTATGGAATAGTGTAGTGATGAGTAGTTCTTTAGATAAGAGAAGATTGTTGCATACTTACTTTGCACGAGGGTGTCTTTGTGAAGATAGGATTTAATGTCATGATAAATGTGCTAGTAAATGTCAAGAAAGGGGTTGTATTTAGATGTTGGGGAAGTACAAAGTGTAAGTGTACATTTAGATCCTTGACTTATGTCAGTCCCCAACATGTAGCCATCAAAAACTCAGTTGCCAACTCAATTATAGTTTCAGTATCTAGAACTCAGTGATCAGTGTTCATTCCTTGAATTCAGTACTTCAGTATCAGTCTAAAACTCAGGTACAACGATAGTTCAGAAATCAATCTTCAATAAAGGACTCAGATATTCCTACAGAACCATGGCTTCAGTTACCAGTTACTTAGCCTCAAAATTCAGTACTTATGTACTAGTTATAGGCTTAGTTATAATACATCTTCAGTTCAGCAACCAGATTTGAAACTCAGTTCAGTTCCAGACATACTTGACCATAGCATTTAGGTTGTCAATACTAAGTTATCAGTGTTTCAGTACCCCAGTTTATAGAATACCTCAGAGCTATGTCGTATGCTTGGTCTCGCATTCGCAAATAATACAGACTTCATGAATCCATGCTCAGATACCTCATTCTACTCAGTTAGTCCTTATCTCCTATGCATAAAACTCAAAAATCTCAGCCCAGCTATTTAGACTAAGTATAATTTAGCTTTGCAGATCCAGTATTCAGCTATCAGTTATTCAGTTAATCAGATAAGTTAGTATGTTTATGCACTCGTGTTCAGCTCAGTTCGTGTATCATGTCTCAGTTTCAGATCCTAGCTATTCAGTCATGACTTAGTTCCTAGGTGTCTTGCGCATCGCCTCAATTCCCCTCAGTAACTCATCCAAGTTAGTATTCTTTAAGATACATAGTGTCCTAAGGGGGAGATACATCATACCCCCAAACTTTCATGACATAAACATGCTGCTCTCTTTTCTTTTGATGAATCCAGTTTGGAGAAGGGGTACTCAAAAGTTAACCCTCAAACTCCAACTTCAGTCGTATTCAATGTTTTCAAGATTCAGTTCAGATCATGATATTTAGTATATCTACAACGTCCCAGACTCAGTTATATTCTCATGTTTTCGATCATGCATATGGAGTAATTAATCTCAAACTTATCGGTATTTTCAGTTCAAGGTAACAATTTTCCTTAAACTTACTCATTCTCATGTTTATATTTCCTCACCAAACTTGGTATTCAGTTCCATGCTCAGTTTTCAGTTCAAACTTGGTACCTTTACCATTGCATGTTCATGAGTAGGTTTAGTCATGAATTCACGTATCAGATATGCGAGATCAGCTTATCAGTACTTTCAGTCATGCATTCATGTATCATGTTAGTCATATAATCATGAGTCAGATATGCATGGATCCACCTTATCAATTAATCATCAGATATGCATTCCTGTTTGAGAAACTCAATTCACCAGAACACTAAGTCCTACATTCATAAATCAGTTATACATGCATCAGATATGCATGTTCAGTATGATATATTCAGTTCATCAGTCATGTCAGTCATGAGATTATGTTCCATTTATTCATGTTCAGTTTGTGTTTTCCTCTCTCAGTCAGTTCCATTCGAGGAAGAATGTTCCCAAGGGGGAGATATTGTAATACCCCGCATGTTTCTAAGCTAGGAAGTGAATAAGTTTTCCTACGTATGAAACCTCTTATCCTGTGAGTAGCATTTTAGTGCATGACTTAAAATAAGTTTCCTAGCAATAATATAGCTTATGATGCGTTAAGCATGTTCATATGAGCCACTTAAGGTAATACAAGATAAGTGTTTTTGAATCCATCAAGTTTTAGTGTTCGATTTCGTAAGGGTCATATTTGAACATGTATAACACGACGTTAATATGGTATTTCTGCATATTTCTACCCATAAAATTATAGAGAATCGAATTAGCTTTCAGACGATACCTATTTCGCCTTAATCCAATACCTGAGCGAAAAGTTATGCCCATTTTCGTGAAAGATAGTAAGGGTATGTGATAGGTTAGGCACCGCCCTACTTGGCTTGTACGATTACTTGGGCGCCGCCTAAGTCAGTTCCAAGTGCCAAAAACACTCCGTTTTGAGTTATTTTGAGGGTAATTAAGTCGTTTAACACTCCCTACACGTCCCTAAACTTAACCCTGCGAAATATATAACTTCTAAACACATTACAACCTCATTAAAATCTCAAAGCTCATTATCCAAGAGAACCATAGGAGAAAAACAACTAGGGTTGCACAATCAAGCTTGAAGATCAAATTTCAAGGAAATTCCTCCGTCAATCATCAAGAACCTCCCTTCCAAGGTATGCATAGTGTTCATCCACAAATTCCTTTCATCCGTGGAGTTCAAGAATCAATCTTTAAAATACAAAAGCTTGGTTGGTTGTGGTGATAAGATCATACCCATATTGATGCTTCTTTTTTTTTCTATATAATAGTATCGTGACTGTATATCACATGAAAGTTATGTTATTAGTTGAAAAACATGATCTTTGGATAGATTGATAGAATGCAAACATAAAATCCACCTATGCCTTAAAGAATGCATGCAAGGTGTTCAATAAAAAGTCTAGTATGTTAGAACTTCATATTTACATGATTTCATGATATCTAAATAACAAGTTCATGTTAGTCATACACTCCAAGGTGAATTTCCATGCAAATTATGTGTTGTTATTGTTGTGGTATAAAGCATGTATAATAATGGAGATATAAATTATGTACAAAAAATATATCCATGCTTTCCCTACCATGTTTGAGATGTTGAATAAATACATGAAGTATAATATCCCCAAATCATTATAATAGGAACTAAATGTTACATGTTGTCGTTCCCTTATGCTTGAATGGTTTCCATGCCATTGCTATGAATAGTATATGTTGTCGGAATGCCCGTGATATTAGAATATGAGATTTATGACTTGATTATAAGTATTTCTATTCATGATAGATATTATGATGACCATGTACTTCATGAAATCCCCCACTCATGTATTATGGATTTTTATTGATGGTCGTGTACTCGAGAAATTCAAGTTGTGTCTGTTTCCTTCCATCGAGTCTTGGGGGTACTTGTACCCAAAAAATATAGTTGTGTGCCTAGAGACATGTCATGTTTTCACAATACTCTCAGTCAAGCCATGATCTATAGAATTCAGTCAGTCATGTAACTCAGGAAAACTCACAAATCTCAGTAATCTTAGTAGTCTAGTAATCTCAGTAATCTTAGTGCTCAGTAACCTCAGCAACCTCAGTATTTAGAGTCAATCTCAGTAACTTCAGTACTCTCAACCAGTCCTCAGAACACAGTACATTCCGTCAGTCATCGAAATCCAGTAAACTTAGTTTAGCTCCGCTAAACAATACCACTAGTATCAGTCCAGTTAATCAGTATCAGTTCAGCTAATTAGTTCAGTTCACTTATTCAGTTCAGCTTAGTTATTTAGTTAAGTGTCCTTCAGATGGGAGTAGAAGATAGCATTGAGTGAACCGAAGGATGGGAACTCACCTGCCAGTTCAGGGTGTGATTCTTAGTAGTCATCCTTATGCTCCAGAACTACATAGCTAGCGTAGGTTGAGATATATTAACCTGTTAGATTAGGGTTGATGAGGTGGCTTAACCTGTCAGTTTACGGTTCCCACCATTCTCATTTGAGTACCTTCCAGTATAGGGTTCTCACAACTGTCCTTAGCAGTGACGCGATATTGACACCCCTCCAGTTGGGGCAGAGATTGGACCCCAGCTTAGCTATTATAGCGTATTTGGGGCATGTCGGTTAGATAAATACTTCCCACAGTTTCAGTAAAAGAACTCAGATAGTTCTTCAGGACATCAGGACTGTCAGATATAGTCAACTCAGATACAGTATGGAACTCAGTGTGTTCCATCAGATTTAGGACTGTCAGATACACTCATTCATGCTATCAGTTATCAGAACTCATGTTATCAGATATATAAGTTATCAGAATTCAATTATCATTCATGATATGTTATCAGTAAATACATGTCATCAGTAATCATACTTAGTAGTCATGTTATCACGAGCTCAATTTTAGGATAGTTATATATGGTTAATCAAATTAGTTCTTCATAATTAGAACTATCAGAAACAATCATTCCTTTATCAGTAATATAGTATCAGTCTCCCAGTATTCAGTAATACAGTATCAGTTCCTCACTTGTTAGTGAATTACACATCAATATCAGTAAACTCAGTTATTCAGTATCTCAATATCAGTAAACTCAGTCATTCAGTATCTTAATATTAGTAAACTCAGTCATTCAGTATCTCAGCATCAGTAAGCTCATGTTGTCAGTAGTCAGACTCAGTAGTCAGTATCACCATGAGTTTAGTTGCAGTTACGTATGTATGTATGTATTCTCACGTTCATATCAGTCAGCATTGTTCATGCATATAAAACCCTTTGCATTTAGCCTACCTCACTCGTATACTCAGTACATTCAGTCATACTGACGCATTCACGCTATGGTGTTTTATTTGATGCTATAAGTACAGAGGAACGAGTTTCAGAGCAGCAGTAGTATTACAGATTTCAGCAGTCAGTGCTCCTTTTCATTCGAGGACAATATAAATATTACTTTATTACAGTATTTCAGATTAGTTTTTCAGTTCATGGAGTTAGTTGGAGACATGTTCTTTCAACTCCTTATTTAGTTCAATTAGAGTCTTTCGGACTAGATGTCAGATTAGATGTTTAGACTTTGGTATTTATGTTTCTTTTTGGTATTGTTATACCATGTTTTTTCAGATATGTATCAGTATTGAACCTTATGGCCTTATAGTTCATGTTTTCGCATATTTTATGAGCTATTATGCAGTTTACAGGTACAGACATCAGTCATGGGTTAGATTATGGTCCTTTGGGGTCATGAGCATCGTGTAGCATTTCGGTTCAAAAAATCAGGGCATTACAAGGTCCCTAGGTCTTCATGGAAACATACAACAGTCAAAAGGTCTGCGCAGTTTTGTCTTCTAGTATAACAAACTGTGCAGGTGAACTTTTACCTTTTAGTACACCTGGCCCTATCAGATTTCTACCCTAATAATTGTTCTACTATAAATTGAAAAGAATGTTTCTTAATTGGTGAGTTATTGGAATATTAGAATACAAAAGTAAAAGATAGGCAAAAACTCAACTTCACAATATTGCTCGAGTTCTTGATTTGTGTATCTACTAAAAGTGTGAGGGTTCTTGAGACAAGTCATGGTTTGTAACTGAATTACTCATGTTATAAGAGTAATTATTACTTTGATTTCTTGAGAGTTCTTAGGTAGAGTTACCTGAGTTCAATATTGGTTAGAGTTAATTAGTATTGAGGTGTGCTCTTGGCGGAGTTGTCAATGTTCGCTTTTAATTGAGTCATTGAAACATGATGGAGCCTAGAGTTAGGTTCATTGGTGTCTAAAATCAAGAGTTTGATTATAGTGGACTGTTGAGTGTTTGTGAGGGCAAGTCTTGGTTTTTCCTCCCTTTAGCAAAGAGGCTTCTTCGTTAAATTACTGTGTTCTTTACTTTCCAACAGGGTTTTAGTTTCTTAGTGATGTACTATTTTATTGCCTTTTATTGACTCTAAGGGAACTAGTCCTTCATAGTGTGGTGCAACCCTCTTACATTCCAACAATTGGTATCAGACCTAGAACACTCTAAAATGTTAACACCTAGAGTGATTTGGTTATCATGGCTACTCTATCTAATCTGGAAGAAGGGCAATCTACCACTAGAAAACCTATATTTAATGGGCAGTTCTATGGGTGGTGGAAAATAAGGGTATAGGACTTCATTATGGCTGAGGATAGTGAGCTGATGGATATAATACCAGATGGTCCTCATGTGCCAGTTAGAGAGGTCAAACAACGAGATATAACTAAAGTGGTTGTTGAGATCATGAGAGAGCATGATGATGAAGATAGAAGGGAAGTTGAAAAGAATTATAAGGCCCAAAAACTGCTAGTTTGTGACATAGGGCCTGATTAATACAACAGGATTTTGCATTTGAAAATGCTGAAGAAACTTGAGATTACTTAAACACTACTCTTGAAGGAACCACTAATGTGAAGAATTCAAAAGTTGATATATAGTCTACTCAGTATGAAACTATCACCATGAAAAAAGGAGAAACCACCCAAGAGATGCATACAAGATTCACTTTAATCACCAATAAGTTACACTGCTTAGTAAAAGTTATTTCTTTGTACAAACAGGTGAGAAAAATTCTAGAGGTTCATCTTAAATCCAGGGAAAGCAAAGTGGATGCTATCACTATGGAAAAAAACAAGAACACTCTCATAATGGGTGAACTTATTGTTAATTTGAAGACTCGTGAGCTCAAGAAGCAGCAAGAACAAGATAAGAAGGAATAAAAATGAGAAAAATCTCTGGCATTGAATGCTTCTAAGTCAGATTCAAGTGAAGAAGAAATTGATGTTACCTATTTGGAAAAAAGAATTGTTAGAGCAATGAAAAAAATTGGTCTGTTTCACAAAAAAATTAGCAGCAGTAAGTAGGGAGACACTGTTGATGTTTGTCACAAATGTGGAAGTCCTGAGCATTTCATCAAGGACTTTACAATGCACAAAATGGATTGCCAAGAATACTCATGACTGAAGTTGACAAAGGAAAGAACAGGTACCAGGTCTCTGTAAATTCAAGAAGAAAGGTTACAGCTAATTTTGCAGTTATACAGGCCTTAGTTGTCTGGGGGATTCTTCCAATAAATAAGAGGAAGATGGAAAGAATGAAGATTTCTCCATGATGGTAGTGGAGGATGAGAAATTGACTTTTGATTCCTTGTTTTATCTCATAAGAAACACTGAAGATGAAGAAGAAAGTGAGGTAACTCTTTATAACATTAAAGAAAACTTGGAAAACTATTCTTCTAGAAATTTAAAAAACTTGCTAATGTGTTGATTGATTCTATGTGTGAACTGGCTGGTGAGAAAAATGTTCTAGAAGAAAAAGTAGAGAATTAGGATATTGAGTTAATTTCTTAAAATCTCCATATATCTTAAACTGAGGATTTGGTTCTTAAGTTAAAGTCTGGAAATTTGAGTTTAGTAAGTCAATTGGAGAAAGTAGATGATATGATGATAAAGGGAAGGAAAATTCTCTAGAAGAGAAAATATAAGATCAGGAGCTTGAATTAATTGCTTTAACTCTCCAGATATTTGAAATTGGGAACATGTTACTAAGTTGATATTTGAAAATCTGACTTTTGTGAATCAACTGGAGAAAGTAGATGATACTAATGGTAAAGGAAAGAAAGAAGCCTCAAAACTTCAAATTGAGCTTGATGAAAAATTGAAGGATTCTCAAAAGTATATCATGACTACACTCTATATGAATGAGGAGTTAGAAAGGGACCTGGGCCATCTGGGAGAAGAACATAATAAATATCTTCAATGGACTAAATCCTTACATATCTTTTCTAATTTAACCAGCCAAGGTGTCAGTATTGGTAAGGGCCATAGGTATCAGTACAAAACTCAATCACTTGGGACTTGGGTATCAAGGTAAGGTTGTTCAAGATATCAGAAACAATGTCCCCAAACCTCTATCCACTCATTGTGGAAGAGATGGTTACATGAAGGAAAACGTCAAATTTTGATTAGAGCTAGAATGAAAAATGTTAGATATATCTAGAAAGGAAGTATCTATCTTAAGAGTTCCAAACCATTAAAAAATTTGAAGAAGCACTCATTACCTATATGGTCAAAGAAATACTTAATCACACCCTTGTCCTCCTACCAGGACTCAAATTAAAGTGAGTTCCCAAATCTAAGAAATGATTTTGTTTGCATGTGGGAGAAAGGGATTGAAATCAAAACTAGTTCATTGATAAGTAAATGCTCAAAGCATTTTACTGAAAGGTTTGATCGTATTATGTCTCTCAAGACTCTTCAAAGTGGAGGTGTTTCATTTTGAAAAAGCAATCAGTTTAAATTCTCATGTGATAAAAGTAATGTGTCAAGCTTGAATTCTGGAAGAGTTATTCTCAAATTCCTAATGAACAAAAATATGCTGATACATGTAAGTTCCAGGTTGCTGAACAAGTTAATTTCCAGGGACACGGTCCATGGAATGCCAAAGATGAAATATCTAGAAAACAAGGTTTGTAATGCCTTTGTAAACGGCAAACAAACCAAGTCTTTCATAAATATGAAGAAATAGGTGTTTGATTAGATCTCACCTAATCAAGAACTCAAATGAGATTGTTTATTAAAAAGCCTAGGCTGGAATACATCAGATTTTCTGATGTATGGGCTATGTACTAAATAGTAAGAGGAAGGAACTTGGAAAGTTTGACTGCAAAAATGATGAAGCACATTCGTAGGTTAATCCTCATCAAATAATGGTGAAGATTAAAAAAAATGAAGATTTCATGTCTTTTCAAAGGAATGATATAGATGAGAATGTTGAAGGTAATAGTGATCCAACATCTTAGTGACAAGTTTCTGCTCTTGTTGAACAAAGATCCAGACAAGTTTTCCATGGGCCTGGTCCATGCAGAACTCATCTTAGAAGGTCAAACTGGACACACAGATTTTCTCATCCCTTTGACAATCTTTTATCTCTGAAGACTAGAGTCCAAATAAGAGCTCAAATAAGAAACTTCATGACATTCACATCTTTCCTGTCTCAAAATGAGCCTAAAAATATTCAATAAACATATAAAATGCTCGTTGTATTAAAGAAATGAAGGAGGAGATTCAACAACTTGAATGAATTTAAGTTTGGTACCTGGTCCCCTAACCCATTTTCAAAATAATTTCTATAATAAAGGGGTGTATTGAAACAAATAAGTTGTGGCTATGATTGATTAAATTAAACTGACCTACTAAATGAATTAGTATCTCTTCCTAAATTTGGGTAGAATTCAAATTATCGCTCCTACGTGTATAGACTCAAACCCAATAATTCTATGTCAATATAAGTGTGGTGATAAAATCTATAGTGTGGTAAAATCTTTGGAGGTTGAGTGAGATCAAAAAAATATCCTAACTCAAAGATGAGTTGAGAACTTTTCTATCGATTATGTTTCAGCGAATGTTTCAACTTGGGTACACTTCCAACGACTATTACTCCATGTATGTAAGGATTTATGTGGGCTAATATATACCATAAGAAAGATCTTTTAGTCTTATTTCCAATACAATTAGTTTTACCTTAATCTGATATCGAAGTTGAAATTTATGCGCATTTTACTTTGGGGTGTCTGACTATCAAAAGGTGACAACAAAGTTGACAAGTTGTCAACTACGTGATGACTATGTTGATGAGACGTTAACCATAGTTGTCACTCTTAACCATATAAGATGAAATTCCATCAATTGTTGACAACTACGGTTATGGGACACACTACAAGAAAACATTAAATTTCTGATGGCCAATGTAGTCGGAATGTGGTCGAAAATTAAGGTAGTTCCGACTGCTTGATGGTAATCAGAATATAGCTTGTTGGTAAAACATTTCCGACTATAGTAGTCGGAAATTTTCGACTACTTTAGTCGGAAAGGTAGTCAGATATTTAATAAATATTTATTTAATAATTATAAATATTCTTACTACTATAGTTGGATATTTAATAAATATTTATTTAATAGTTATAAATATTCCGACTACTGTAGTAAAAAATTTAATAAATAATTATTTAATTATTTCGACTACTGTAGTCAAAAATTTAATTAATAAATATTTAATAACTATAATTATTCCGACTACTGTAGTCGAAAATTTAATAAATAAATCTTTAATAATTATAATTATTCTGACTACTGTAGTTGGAAATTTAATAAATAAATATTTAATAATTATAATTATTTCAAACACTGTAGTTGGAAATTTAATAAATAATTAATTAGTAATTAGTATTATTCTGACCACCATAGTCGAAAAAATAATAAATAATTATTTAATAATTATTATTATTCAATAAATAATTATTTAATAATTATTCTATTGCATTAGCTTACACTTCTTTCAAATTATAAATGACATAACTAATGTATTTTTCACAACAGGATCAAATACAACAAAAAATTATAAATACAACCACTTTAAACCATTGAAAACAAATATCAAATCAAATAGTTTAATCATATAAATGTCACAACCAAAAACAAGAGCAATAACTACAATCTAATTATCATCAGATTCATTATCATCCTCGTCATAAAATACTTGTGGTATTTGCTTCTTAACCAACTCCTCCAATTTAGCAAATTTAGCAAACTTAGCATCGTTAGCTGCACATTTCTGCGTCAATTCCACAATTTGCTATTTTATCGCTTCCATTTCTTCCTTAGTTTACAAAGTAGAAGAGTAATTGGGAAACAACAAAGGACTACTCTAGGATAGGAGATCCCCTATCCCGTAGGTTTTACCTTTGTTTTGACCACCTTTGTAACACCTCGTATTTTGGGATAGAACACAAACCGTCATTCCTATGCGTAGATGTTCCAAAAGACATTAATCCTTTGTAGATATAGTGTGTTAATCAATTATGCAGTGTGTGAATCTAGTTGAGAATAAATTGACATCATAGAGGTCCCTTAACTCAAAGACGAGTTGCAAGCTTTCCTATCGTTCAAGTTTTAGTGAGCGTCAAAACTTGGGTTAAATTCAATTGGCTATAACTTTTTGTATATGTCGAATTATAGAGTCTACTATATATCAAATTAAAGGTAATTGATTCCTCTTTACAAATCCACTAATTTTGACTAAATCCGGTATCAAGGTAAAAAGTTATGACCGTTTTACAGTGAGCTATCCGAGCTGCCAAAGTGCGACGGGAAGGCCAATGGGCCGTCGCCCAAACCGTCGCAACTAAGGTAGTAGGTCCACTTTATGGACATAATGCTATGGTTTGAGGGACGGTCCATCCCTGGGATGATGGTTTGTCGCCAAAACCATCTCGCACCTCCGTTTAGCAATCTAAAGCCATTTTTAAAGGGATTTTTGGGTCTTTTCCACCCTTTTAAACACCTAATTACATAAAATCAAAGGACCTAACTTCTCATTCAGCCATAACATCAAAATTATGGTTTTTTTCCCAAGAACAAGGAATCAAGACCAAAACTCTAATTTCAAGATTTCCAAGAAATAAATCGAGATTCGAGTTCTTCTCTCTAAACTAATTAATCTAAGTTATGTGGGGTTGTCCAAAACTTTATGGGCATGATTTTGATACAAATTTAAACAATATTTTTAATAATTACATAAGTATGTATGCCATTATAAATGGGGTTTTATTTTTAACACAAAAAACATGCTTTGTGATATGGTTTTGAGAAGGATATTGAAAGATCATGGGATTGTTTGCTTATATATCTCAATTGTTGAATTTGTCAATATGTGATTTGAAATTTAAAAGGTGTTATGAATATGAATTGTGAATTTCTTTAATCCCCCATGATGATGTTTGTCTACCCTACATGATACTTGTGTTAAACTACTGAGAGCATCAGTTTTATAACTACTATTGTACTACTTTACAAATAATGAAGTTTCTTAAATATTACGTGTTGGGAATCTTTATGCATGTGTTTGATATTTGGGAGTCTTATTGGTGTTCATACTATGATTTGCATAAGAAGTTTTGAGAATTGATGTGGTATGGATAACTTGCAAGTCAGAGTATGACGATATCCCGCTGAGGAATTCCCTCGAATGAAAAGAAGAAAAGAATGTTGTGAGTATGATGCATGTTTTGTCTTATATCAAACTTATCAGTTAAATTGATGTGAGTTAGATGGTTACCCGAAGAAAGCACAAGTCAGATGACTCTATGCTGGAAATCGTGATTTGTCGACACGAGAACTTGGTACCCTGCTATGTGATCTTATGTACCTAGTACTATGTCATCCTAAATTGAGACCAATGGTTAGGAGACCTGCTTTGTGATCTTGAGCCCAACCATGACATATTGACTTGATTGGGGTTGTGGCACCCTCCTTGTGATCTTGTGTGGCCTTCCCTCACTAATACTCCAATCTTAGCGGCAACCAAGATTTGGCAGTTGGTGAAAATATGAAATTATGGGGTGTACCATCTATCTCAATAGTGCTGCATTATTATTGAAAAATCATTATACTATGCCCATGTGTTTTACAAACGATTTTGCGTTAACGTGTTTTATAATAGCTCTCACCTATGTTATATAAAAATTGTATTTTATTTTTGGATTACTTTGCATGGCAGTACAATTGTATTGACTCCCTATATTCCAGGGTCTAAGGCTCAGTTTACAGATCCTGCAAAGCCATAGAGTTTTCAGCCAGAAGTGAAATGTGAGTGTAGTTGGTGAGCCTTCTTTATTTTGGAAGGCTTATTTATTTCTGTCATATGTTATTTATTTTGGTTTAGGTCCACTGGGGGGTCTTTTCCCAATTTTAGTTGTGATGACTTGGTTTTGATATACTAAAGATTTTGCAGATAACTGTTAGATGATATTAAAGGTTTTATTGAATTCTTTGACTTTTCAGTTGTATGATGTTGTTGACCATGTTTCCGCATGAATACATTTTCGCATTCTCTTTACGATTGTATGAACGTGTGTATGATTGCCTATTAACAAAGGGGCACTCAGGCCTTAACATCTCGGGATGCTCGTCATGGCTAGTGTCTTGTTCGGGTTGTGACTAACTTGGTATCAAAGCATGATTCATTGTCCCAAGATGTCTGTGAAATCACGTCGGGTAGAGTCCTGTTTATGGGTGTGTAGCGTGCCACACCTATAATTAGGAGGTTATAAGGAGTTTAGGAATGTCTCACTATTTTTATGTTCTATTTTGTGATATGGAGTTAGAATGTTCTTCTTTTATACTCTAATTCATGCTATGGTGTCGCCCATAGAAAAGTAAAGTTAACCCAAATCTTACTCTGATGTCCTCATATATGTCTCGTTGTTGAGGTGATTCAAGTGCAGAAGTCTAGAATCTAAATGGTATGGTCCTTTCTGATTGAGTCATGAAAGATTATAATATTGTGCAAGGACTTGAGAGGAGCCCGTTAGTGCTTCAAGGTGTATTGATTCAAGTGTAAACATTGATCCTGATGAAATCGTGCTTTTCAGCTTGAGGTATTAAGTGTATCCAGTCTCTTTCAAAAAATTTTTTGCGGATGTCATGCATAAGGGAAATGATATGAAGGAGAATGTTGAAACTATATTTCCACCCGAGTAGTAGTGTATGTTAAAGTGTCATGGCCTATTGGTAGTGAGATTGGGCTAAGAAGTTGGTGATATAAAGTCCCAAGGTTAGAAGTCAGAGTGAGGGAGACTTTTGTTTTGTGTAAATAAATATTTTTAGTTGTATAACGGTCAATTATGGTATGATTTGTTATTTTATATTGATAGACTAATGTGGTAGTAATATTGGTAGATTGTGAGGTATTCAATAGAGAAAGTGTTTGGTTGTTATTATAAGCTATTCAAAACAAGGGAAAGAGCCTAGAGTGGATAGTCATGGTGGTTATAGAAACCTCTTATAGGTTGTGAATTGAAATGGTTAGACTAGCCAATAAGTTATAATTATAAATTCATTGTTGTATATGGAATTTGAATGTAGTTTAAAGGTATGTTTGGGTAAGTAAGTATGATGTGAGTAAGTATAGTATGTAGATAAGATCGTATTGGGCTATACTATAAGATTAAAGTTGACCATGTCTATTATGTGACTTTACAACTTTGATCTTCTTTTCTTTAGTGGTTGTAAACTAGTACTACTTGTGAGAAGGTATGTAGTAGATTTTGAGGTATAGTAGCAATGTCATGGAGGTGATTTGGTTGTAGGTAGTATCTAAGTGAAATAAGGTATTTGGGTTGAATTTCCCAATTTGACAGACTAGTATATTAGGTTGCATTTTTCATTGGTGGTAAATGATTAATGCTAGACTATAGTCTTGAATTTTAGATGTAGAATGTGGTGGTAAGAATAGTAGCTTAAGATTAATGATGTATATTTTTGTGGTAATGAATTAGTAGGCTTGATGGGATTCGTGAAAAAGCCTAGGTTGATGATTTATGTAAAATTTTAAGTGGTAATCATGAGGTATATGTGTATATGAGGACTAGTATTAAAATGATGAATTATGGGTGAGTCATTAAGTGGGTAAGGGCATAAGTATATAAGAATAAGTTTCAACCTTGGTAGTATGGCATTAGGTAAGATTTTATGATATAAGTTATGTGATTAACGATCTAATGTTAGAAGGTTAAGTAGTAGAGAGTGGATTTTTTTATGTAATAAGGAGTGAAGATATGTATGCTCATGAGATTGAGAGTTGTACGTCGACGACGATAGAGGATAGCAAAAATTAAGAGTAGCGTTCTTGGAAAGCAATGCCTTTAGAGCATACTTAAAAAAAAGGAAAGTTTAGCATTTATGTGTATAAGGGTTTTGCGTACCTAGTTTGTGTTTTTTCTATTATAGTTTAGAGAAGTCTGGTGAGTTGTCGTATGGTGTTCGTTAGAGTTGAATTGAGGAAATATAGGTGGGAAATATGATCCTTGGGTATGGTTTTACAAATTTTGTTAAGTTTTAAACTATGTGATTATAAGCTTAATGCAAGTATTCTAAGGAATTGAAGATAGAGTGTTAAGTGTTTAAGTGCATGGATGTCCATGCCCATAATAATGTTAGTCATAAGTTGATGATTTTGGGGTTAGAGAAAGTTATGATTAGTTTCCCTGGGGGGTGTCCCAGAAAGAATTTTGTGTCTTATGATAAATTATTGAGGGAAGTTGTGTTCATGTGTATACCGATACCCCCTATTGTATAGAGAACTGTGATTATAGATTGATAAAAAGTTATGTTCTCAAGTCTAGGATTGTGACTTTGATCCAAGGTGGAGATGGTGAGTCAAGGTAGTTCCCGAATTTTCTCATTGTGGCAAGTTAGGGAAGAGTCATGATAAACCTATTCCTATTGTAACACCCCGATTTTCTAAACTGGAATGTTACATGGTGCTTATGAACCCGAAAGACCACAAGCTAACTCATTACTGATATCTGTACCTGTGCACTGCAATATATGATGTAATAATGCAGAAAATAAGAACATGGAGGCCATAAGGTTCAACTGAATAAAGAATCTGTAAAATAGTAACATCCGTGTGGGTGAAACATACCCAAAACAACTGAAAACAGAATCAAATCTGAAAGCCTCTAAATACTATCTGAATAAGGAGTTAAAGGAACATGTCTCCAACTAACTCCATCTAGAAAAATTGAGCTAAACTAATAAATAAAATAAAATAATATCGTATCATCCTCGAATGAAGAGGTCTCACTGCAACTCTGTATACTGGAATAAGGCTACTACTGCTGGTTTGGAACTCGTGTCTCTGAACCTATGGTGTAACATGAAAAGAAAGAACCATAGTGCAAATGTGTCAGTACAACTAGAGTAATGAGTATACGAGTGAGGTAGGCTACTGCAAAGGGTTACATGCATGAATAATGCTAACTGACTGACTGAAATGAACGTAAGAGTACAAACATACATACATAGTAACTGAGATCGTGAGTAAGTGATAGCTAAATATGTACTCTAATACATGGTTTACTGATAACTGACATGGCTTAAACTATAGTTTTGATAGCATGGGTGACTGTGTCTAACAGTCTTGAATATGATGGAGCTTTCTGAGTCCCAAGCTATAACTGAATTTCACTATATCTAACAGTTCTGGTATACTGATATCTGAAGAACTGTCTGAGTTCTTTTACTGAGACTGAGTTTGAAACTGTGGGTGGTAGTTGTTTAACCGACAAGCCCCACATGTGCCATTATGGCTAAGATGGGGTCTAATCTCTGCCCTGACTGTAAGGGTGTCAATAACGTGTCACTAGTAAGGACAACATGTGAGCAACCATCATACAACAGGTAACTCTAGTGAGAACGGTGGGAACCCTAATATAACAGGTTAAGCCACCTCATCTACTCTCAAATAACAGGCTACAATGTCTCAACCTATGTTAGCTACATAGTTCTGGAATGTAGGGATGACTGCTAAGAATCACACCCTCATATACAGGTGTGTTCCCATCCTAGGGTTTACTCAGTGCTAACTCTTACTCCCATCTAAAGATACTAAACATGATTCAACTGACTGTACATGGACTGATTAACTGACTTCCGTTGACTGACGGAGTAGTACTATTATCTGAGAGGTAACTCGGATCATGAGTTTTCTGAGGTTTCCTGAGTTACATGACTGACTGAGTTATATAGATTATAGCTTGACTGAGATTATCGTGACAACATGACAAGGCACAAGGCACACAACTATGTTTTTCAGGTAAGAAAACCCCCAGGACTCGATAGAAGAAAACTGACACACATGATATGACTTGATCACAAGATTGGAGTCCACAATTCGCTATATCATAAGTAAGGGATAGTATACTTCATGTATTTAATCAACACCTCAAACATGGTAGGGAAAGTATGGATATAATTCACACACAAAATTTATATTTCCATCATCATACATAGTTCATGCCATCACCATAAAAATACATAAATAGCATGGGCATTCATATTGAAGTGTATCCCCAACATGGACTTTTCATTCAGATATCATGAAATCATGTAAATATGAAATTCTAACATCCTAGCCATTTTATCAAACACCTTACATGCATTTTTTAAGGCATAGGTGGATTTCATACTTGCATTAGTTCAACCCACCCAAAGTTCATGATTTTCAACCAATAATCACATATATTCCATGAAAAACATCCTTAGTTATCATCTTGAAACTTGAACAACAATCATCAACGTGTACATGCTTATATCACCACAAAAGTTTACAAAATAACATTTAAAAGCATGGTTCTTGAACTCTATGAACGAATTGAATACATAGATGAACACTACGCATACCTTAGTGATTGAATATTGAAATAGATCTAATGTTTCTGAAGGTTTTTGAAGAATTCCTTAGGCTTGCCCTTGATTTTTCTTGACTAGGGTTTAACCCCTTTGGGAAAGAATGCTCTTGTTCCTAAGGAGATGATCTTGAGAGGAAACCCTAATCTTGTGGTTGAAAGTGTAAGAGAGGGTTTTTGAGATGTTTTAACTAAAGAGAATGGAAGATAATACATTCCTTGAGGGTTATAAGTCGTGGTAAGTGAATGTAAAAGACCAAAATATCCTTATGGAATAAATTCCCAGTTGCTGAAAATAATAGCTGACGACATTAGTGACAAGGCGTCAAAAATGTGGTAAGCCGTCAAAAATGTCATCACACAGAAGCTGGAATTGATGGTTTCTACCGAAGTTTGATGACCTTCGTGGTAGGGAATCACAAATATGGTAACCTACCACGAATTTCGTCACTTAGGAGCTAGTTTCTGCCTAAGGATGACGACCTTCGTGGTAGGGCGTTACAAATGTGGTAAGCTACCACGAATGTCATCACCTAGTTTCCAGACTGACATTCTGGAGTAAAATAGGAATAAATCTTTTCTCTTATATCGGATTTAGGTGAAATTGGTATCTGATGTTGGGCGTATTTATACGTCTAAGCACCATAACTTACCCATGTTTTAGCTAAGTTTTGAGGATAAAATACATAATTCTTGCACTTTTAGTCTATTTTTAGTTAAGTGAGCTGACCTATGTGATTAGCATGCTTTTCAGGTACTAATGAGGAAGATTACAACACTTTGGGGACCTGTGGACAGCAAAGAAAACTTCACATAAAAAGGAAAGCAGCTTTTGGACTGAATATGATGTATGGGAACTTTTTCCTGGGCTAACACAATATTTTTAAATAGTTAAGGATGCAGTAGCAATTTATTAGAGAAGGATGTTATTAAAAACCTTATTGCTGAATTTTTAGGGATTATTCACATTCTGTATTATTTTGAAAACAAGAAAAACACAGCATAGCTTGAGGAGGGAGAGAGAGAAACGTGCTTCTCTCTTGATTTCACTAGTCATCTTCATCACCATAATCATTCGTTGTTTTGGTATGATGACTACTTCTATGTTGATTTCGGTTTTATTCATGAGTAGTTAAGCTCATCTGTTAGGGTTATGGAAACCTTGTAGAATACTCTCTATTGTTATGGGTTTTTGAATTAATGATATGTCATGCCATTTATATCATTACTCTCTTCTTTTTGATTGAATTCTCGTGGTTGCAAACATAGGGAATATGCCATTATAGCAATAACTTATTCGGTAGGAAAGTTACTGTTTGGAAAAGAGAGTGTGACAAGAAAATAGGGGTTTCAACCTCTATTTACACCTTAATGCCCTAGCAGGGTTAACGTCTTAGAGAGTTCGTACCATTTGTTGTACACGTTAGATTCGAAAGAACTAAGGAGAATAAATCCTTGATGGTTGAAAAACACTTGGATTTAGAATTAGAATACGTCTCTCTATAAGTGCATGCATGCATAAAATCTGTATTACTCATAGTTAATAGAGAAGTAGAAGCTACAAGGTGGACATAACCCTAACTTGTCATTCTCTGTGATCAATTAATTTTACATATATCGTCTCATTCGTTACACTAATAGTACTATTGTGCACTTAAACCAAAACCCCCTTATCTTGGAACCTGCGACCAACAGTCTAATAATAATTGCAATACTTATTGACCATAGTATTCCCTGTGGGATTCGACACCCAACCCAGTTGGGTTCTATATTTGACAGCGACCGCTTACACTTTCTAACGAGAGTTGTAATTTGGGAGTATCAGTATCGTTGGAAATATAATTAAATTATCTATCTTTTGATAGGTCATGAGCTCAAAAATTCCATATATAATGAGAGATATGCTCGTTTGAATCTGTCTATGGCAATATCTTTCTCAAGAATTTAATCGATGAGGAATGTTTTGATTCGTCTGATAGCGGGGATTTATTTGAAGCCTTAATATACATCTAACCTTCTCATAAAACTTTAAAATAACCATGATGTACTATGCATGAGCTTGGTACATGACTCTAATATTGGTTTGGATTTTTTGGGGTATTAAAATATCTCCCCCTTGGAAACATTCGACCTCGAATGATAACTGCTTGAGAGGGGAGAAAAGATAAAATGACGCATACACTGATCATGCTCAACTGGAACATGATTTTAGGACTGAATTGATTTCTAAACTAAATATTTCCCAATTGAACATGCATATCTGATGCATGACGGATAAGCTGAACTCATGAATGCATGATAAGCTATGCACTGATACTTGATACCAATTTTATACTGTAATTTTGAACAAGTAAATGAATAATCTTAAGGAAAATGATTACCTCGAGCTAAGTCTGAATTAGCGAAGAAAATATGAGGGTACTTGGTTCGCATGTCTGCTTCTTCTTCCCAAATAGCTCCCTCCATAGACTTATTTCACCAAAGAACCTTGACTAAAGGGACTTCTTTGTTCCTCAACCTATGTGTCTGATAGTCGAGGATTTCGACTTGAATCTCTTAATAAGAGAGGCTATTCTGAATTTCAACGCTCTGAATAGGGACTACAACTTTTGGGTCACCTATGAACTTCTTGAGCAAAGAGACTTGGAAGACTGGATGAACTGAGGCTAGATCTGAAGGCAATTCGAGCTCATAGGCTACCTTGCCGAAGCGATTGAGAATCCTGATGGGACCGAAATATCAGGACTGATCTTTCCCTTCTTTTCGAATATATTCACTCCCTTCATGGGAGAGATCTTGATATAGACGTAGTCATCGACCTCGAATTCGAGATCCTTTCTATGAACATCCTCATAAGACTTTTATCGGCTCTGAGCAGCCCAGAGTCTTTCTCTGATCAACTAAACTTTCTCTAAGGCATCAAATACTAAGTCAGGACCTATGACTGCGGTCTCACTAACTTCAAACCAACCGATTGGAGACCTAGATCTCCTACCATAGAGAGCTTCGAATGAAGCCATTTGAATACTAGAGTGATAGCTGTTGTTGTATGCGAACTCAATCAAAGGAAAATGGTCATCCTTGCTTCCCTTAAAATCAATTGCACACGCCCTTAGCATATCTTCTAGAGTCTGAATGGTCCTTTCTGCTTGACCATCTATCTGAGGATGAAATGCTATACTGAGATGAACTTGGGTACCAAGACCCTTTTGGAATGCTTTCCAGAAGTGAGAGGTGAACTAGGTACCTCTGTCTGAGATGATAGATAGTCGAACACCGTGTAATTTGACCAACTCCCTAATATAGAGTTTGGCATAATCCTTGGTTGAGTAAGAGGTACGAACTGGAAGAATATGAGCTGACTTGGTCATTCTGTCTACAATAACCCAAACTGAATCATGTTGATGACGTGTTCTAGGCAAACCCATCACGAAGTCCATGTTCACTTCTTCCCACTTCCAAGTAGGAATAGTGAACTCCTACATGGAACCACTAGGTTTCTGATTCTCTATCTTAACCTGCTGACATGTAGAACACTTAGCCACAAACTCTGCAATGTCCCTCTTCATCCTACTCCACCAATAGATCTCCCACAAGTCGTGGTACATCTTAGTGTACCCTGGATGAATAGAGTATCGCGCACCATGCGCTTCTTCAAGAATTCGCTGACTCAAGTCATCTACACCGGGAACACACAGACGACCCTGAAAACGAAGAACATAATCTCCCCCTTGGGAGAAAACTTCAACTTCCTGACACTGAACTGACTCTTTTATCTTGACAAGGCTAGGATCCATGTCTTGCTTCTCTTTTACCTCGGAAACTAGAGATGACTCTGAACTACTCTGAACACATACACCACCGTCTGAAGAGTCAACTAAGTGAATGCCTAGTCTGGCAAGCTAATTAATCTCCTGAGCTAATTTCTTCTTACTATCCTCAACATGGGAAACACTACCCATGGACAGTCTACTGAGTACGTCGGCCACTACATTAGCCTTGACAGGATGATAAAGGACACTCAAGTCATAATCCTTCAAGAGCTCTAACCACCTTCTCTGACGAAGATTGATAGATCTCTAGGAAAAGATGTACTGAAGGCTCTTATGATCTGTGAAGATGTCTACATGAACACCGTATAGATAATGCCTCCAAATCTTTAAGGCAAAGAAAACTGCTTCTAACTCAAGGTCATGAGTAGGATAATTCTTCACATGGGTCTTTAAATCACTGGAGGCGTAGGCTATTACTCTACCATGCTGCATGAGGACACAACCTAAACCTACTCTGGATGCATCACAATATACTACGAATCCATCGTAACCGTCGGGAAGTGCTAAAACTGGAGTTGAGGTGAGTCGAGTCTTCAACTCCTGAAAACTCTTTTTCCAAGGTTCTGACCACTGAAACTCGACCTTCTTTTGAGTCAATCTAGACATAGGAGATGCAATAAAAGAAAATCCCTTGACAAACCATCGGTAATAGCCAGCCAAACTCAAAAAACTCCTGATATCTGATGGAGAGACAGGGCGAGGCCAGTTTCTTACCGCTTTGGTTTTCTAAGGATCTACTCTAATGCCATCACTGAAAATAATGTGGACAAGGAATTCTACTGATCTTAGCCAAAATTGACACTTACTGAACTTAGCGAACAACTAGTGATCCCTGAGAGTCTGAAGAACAATTATGAGATGGTTTGAATGATCACGTTCTGTGCGAGAATAGACCTGAATATCATCTATGAAGACTATGACGAATGTGTCCAAGTACTGGTTGAACACCTGGTTCATCAATTCGATGAAAAATACAGGGTCATTGGTCAAACCAAAGGACATGACTAGAAATTCAAAGTGACATACTGACTACGAAAAGCTGTCTTTGGAATATCAGATTCTCTAACTCTGAGCTGATGATAGCCTGATCTGAGGTCTATCTTGGAGAAATAACTGGCACCCTAAAGTTGGTCAAACAAGTCGTCTATCCTAGGCAGCGGATACCTATTCTTGACCGTGACTTTGTTGAGCTGATAATAATCAATACACATTCTGAGAAAACCGTCTTTCTTGCGCACGAATAAGACTGGTGCACCCCATGGGGATACATTGGTACTGATGAATCCCTTATTAATATATCCTTCAAATGATCATTCAGTTCTTTGAGTTCTGCTGGTGCCATTCTGTATGGCAGAATAGAAATAGGCTGAGTATCTGGGAGAAGGTCTATGCCAAAGTCTGTTTCTCTTTAGGGAGGAATGCCTGGAAGATATTTTGGAAAGATGTTTGAATATTCATTAACCACTGGGACTGATTTGAGACTTGGAGATTCGGAACTAGAATCCTTAACTTGCACGAGATGATACAAACACCCCTTAGAAATCATTTTCCTTTCCCGAAGGTAGGATACAAACTTACCCCTGAAAGATGAAGTGCTACCTTTCCACTCTAGAACGGGCTCATTCGGGAACTGAAACTGAACTATCCCATTTCTGCAGTCGACTATGGCATAGTAGGAATGAAGACAATCCATGCCAAGAATTACATCAAAATCAATCATCTCTAACTTGACTAAATCTGCTGACGTGGATTTTTAAAATATCATAACCAGACATTTTCTGTATACCCACTGAGCTATGATGGTTTTACCCACTGGGTAGAGAATAAAAAAGGCTATGCTAAAATTTCGGGACTGATTCCGAAATTGCATGCTATGTATGGAGTGACAACAGACAAGGATGCACCTGGGTCTAGCAAAGCATAAACATGAACATGGAAAAAATGTAACGTACCAGTAACGACATCAGGAGAATTTTCCTGATCCTGTCGGGTCTGAAGATCATAGAATCTATTTGGGCGTTTCCCACTAATAGCACTGGAAGTGGCACCCTGTAGGTTTGGGCGACCGGATTGAGCTGTGGAACAATTCTGCTGACCCTGAGGACCTGTCTTAGGACATTTCCTAACTTTGTGGCCTGGATTGCCATAACCAAAACAAATGCCTGGACCCGCTTTACACATACCCTGATGGTGATTACCGCAGGTCTGACACTGAGGATAAGAGCGGGAACTGCTAACACTGCTCTGAGATTTAGATCTTGGTGCTCTATCTCTGTTGTCGTCCCTAAACTTCAGCACTGGGGCACTAATGGAGGAAGGAGCTGGAACTATTGACTTAGGATGAAACTGTGAATCATTTTCTCCCTCTAATATGGGCTGAGTAAAACTGCCTGATTTTTCTCTCTTGTTCTGCCTCTCTCTAGTCCTAACCTTCTACTCCTCAATCTGTTGAGCATGGATCATGAGTCTAGCTAAGGTCATATCACTGTTCAGCATCACAGACCTACACTTATTTACCATGCTATCATTCATCCCTGACACGAACTAGCTCATCTTAGCCCTGTTGTCTGCAACCACATAAGGGGCATATCAAGCTAGCTGAGTAAATGTAAGAGAATACTCTCTAACTATCATATTTCCCTGCATGAGATTGATGAACTCAAGAACTTTGGCCTCTCTCAACTCTTGGGGAAAGAATCTTTCTAAGAAAGCCGTGACGAATTCTTCCCACTCAACAGGACCTGCATCCTCTAACCTCTCTGCTAACCACTGCTTGTACCAAGTGTGACAAATATCCTGTAATTGGTATGTGGCTAACTCGGCACTCTGACAAGAAGTAACTCCCATGATATCAATGAACTTCTGGACTTGGTCAACGAATTCCTGAGGATCCTCGTCTGGCTTAGACCCAAAGAAGGACGGAGGGTTCATTCGGGTGAAGTCCCAAATCCTAGCTGCTGCTGAATTGGCCACTGGGTTGGCCGGAACGACTGTTGGTCGTTCATTCTGGGCAGCTAAAGACTGACCAAGAGCAGTAAATGCGGTCCTAAACTCCGCATGAGAAACATGTTCGCCCAAAGGATCTTCGGGTTGTGGAGCTGGCTGATTTCTTCTCCTTAGAGGCATGTTTCGGAAATAAGAGAAGAGGGATTAGACTGAGAGACTGACTTGAAATTATACTTACTAGCACGACATAAATACTGAAGAAAGGGAACTATTCCTAAAACATCTCATAGCCTCTTGTACATAAATATGGAGCGCAACACACCCATGCACAAGACTCTACTAGATGCGACTTTCAGAATTCCTAGGACTCTATTGAAACTTAGGCTCTGATACCAAGTTTGTAGCACCCCGATTTTCTGAATTGAAATGCTACACAGTGCTTATGACCCCGAAAGACCACAAGCTAACCCATGACTGATATATGTACCTGTGCACTGCAATATATAATGAAATAATGCGGAAAACAAGAACATGTAGGCCATAAGGTTAAACTGAATAAAGAATCTATAAAATAGTAACAACCGTGTGGGTGAAAGATACCCAAAACACTTGAAAACTGAATCAAATCTGAACTGAATCTAAAAGACTCTAAATTCTTTCTGAATAAGGAGTTGAAGGAACATGTCTCCAACTAACTCCGTCTAGCAAAACTGAGCTGAAATAATAAATAAAATAAAATAATATCATATTATCCTCAAATGAAGAGGACTCATTGCAACTCGGTATATTGGAATTCAGCTACTACTGCTGGTCTGGAACTCGTGTCTCTAAACCTATGGTGTAACATGAAAAGAAAGCACCATAGCACAAATACGTCAGTACAACTGGAGTACTGAGTATACGAGTGAGGTAGGCTAATACAAAGGGTTTACATGCATGAATAATGCTAACTGATTGACTGATATGAACATAAGAGTACAAACATACATACATAGTAACTGAGATCGTGAGTACATGATAGCTAAATCTATACGCTAATACATGGTTTACTAATAACTGACATGGCTGAAACTGTACTTCTAATAGCATGGGTGACTGCATCTGACAGTCTTGAATCTAATGGAACTTTCTAAGTCCCGAGCTATAACTGAATTTGACTATATCTAATAGTCCTGGTATACTGATATCTAAAGAACTGTCAGAGTTATTTTACTGAGACTGAGTCTGAAATTATGGGAGGTAGTTATTTAATCGACATGCCCCGCATGTTCCATTATGGCTAAGATGGGGTCCAATCTCTGCCTTGACTGGAAGGGTGTCAATACCGCGCCACTGGTAAGGAAAACATGTTAGCAACCCTCATATAACAGGTAACTCTAGTGAGAACGGTGGGAACCCTCATATAACAAGTTAAGCCACCTCATCTACCCTCATATAACAGGCTCATATGTCTCAACCTGCAAGGATGAATGCTAAGAATCACACCCTTATATACAGGTGAGTTCCCATCCTTGGGTTCACTCGGTGCGAAGTCCTACTCCTATCTAAAGAGACTAAACATGATTCAACTGACTATACATGGACAAATTAACTGACTATCATTGACTGACGAAGTAGTACTATTATCTAAGAGTTAACTGGGATCATGTGATTTTTGTGGTTCCCTGAGTCACATGACTGACTTAGTTCTATAGATTATAGCTTGAATGAGATTATCGTGACAACATGACATAACTCTAGGCACACAGCTATGTTTTACAGGTACTAATACCCCCAGGATCGATAGAAGAAACATGACACACATGACATAACTTGATCATAAGATTGGAGTCCACAATTCGCTATATCATAAGTAGGGGATAGTACACTTCATGTATTTAATCAACACCTCAAACATGGTAGGGAAAGCATGGATATAATTGGCACACAAACTTCATATTTCCATCATCATACATACGTCATGCCATCACCATATGAATACGTAAATAGCATGGGAATTCATATTGAAGTGTATCGCTAACATGGACTTGTCATTTAGATATCATGAAACTATGTAAATATGAACTTCTAACATCCTAGGCATTTTATCAAACACCTTACATGCATTTTGTAAGCCATAGGTGGATTTCATACTTGCATTAGTTCAACCCACCCAAAGTTCATGATTTTCAACCAACAATCACATATATTCCATGAAAAACATCCTTAGATATCATCTTGAAACTTGAACAACAATCATCAATGTGTACATACTTATATCACCATAAAAGTTTAAAAAATAACATTTAAAAGCATGGTTCTTGAACTCTATGAACAAATTGAATCCATAGATAAACACTATGCATACCTTAGTGATTGAATCCTGAAAGAGATCTAATGTTTCTGAAGGTTCTTGAAGAATTCCTTAGGCTTGCCCTTGATTTTTCTTGACTAGGGTTTAACCTCTTTGGGAAAAAATGTTCTTGTTCCTGAGGAGATGAGCTTGAGAGGAAACCCTAATCTTATGGTTGAAAGTGTAAGAGAGGGTTTTTAAGATGTTTTTACTAAAGAGAATGTAAGATAATACGTTCCTTGAGGGTTATAAGTCGTGGGAAGTGAAGGGAAAAGACCAAAATACCTTTATGAAATAAATTCCCAGTTTCTGAAAATAATAGCTGACGATATTTATGACAAGGCATCAAAAATGTGTTAAGCTGTCAAAAATTTTGCCACACTGAAGCTGGAATTGATGGTTTCTGCCTAAGTCTGACGACCTTCGTGGTAGGGCGTCACAAATGTGGTAAGTTACCACGAATGTTGTCACTTAGGAGCTGGTTTCTTCCCAAGGATGACGACCTTCGTGGTAGGGTCTCACAAATATGGTAAGCTACCATGAATGTCGTCACTTAGGAGCTGGTTTCTACTTAAGGCTGACGACCTTCGTGGTAGGGCATCACAAATGTGGTAAGCAACTACGAATGTCGTCACACAATTTCCAGCTTGACGTGCTGGAGTAAAATAGGAATAACTCTTTTCTCCTATTTTGGATTTTGGAGAAATTGGTATCGTTGGAAAGATAATTCAACCATCTATATTTTGATAGGTTATGAGATCAAAAATTCCAAGTATAATGAGAGATATACTCATTTGAATCTAACTATGGCAATCTCTTTCTCAAGAATTCGATCGGTGAGGAATGTTTTGATTCGTCTGATAGCTGGGAGTTATTTGAAGACTTAATATACATCTAACCTACTCATAAAACTATAAAAGAACCATGATGTACTATGGATGATCTTGGTACATGTCTCTAATATTAGTTTGGATTTTTTGGGGTATTACACCTATTTAAGCATGTTCTTCCTACTTTAGTTTAAGAGTTCATTCTACCACTGTCTTATGTATTCAAGTCCTGTCGATGTCTAAGGTTTGAATTCTCTATGTAAGTCATGCCATGTTCTGACATCCAAACAAGAAGCAATAATGTCCCTCAGTGATCCAATACTCAAAGTATCCAAGCCATATGTTATGTTGCTGGTGATCCAAACATATGTTTCACAGCATGTTTGTTCCTAATAAACTATGTTTCTGCATGTCACTGAATCATTTTATGCTAGTATTATCCAAAGCGATAAAGTTTTGCAAAATTATTACTATTTTAGTTCTGAAAATGAGAAGCAATAGCTTCAAGTATTAATCTTTGTCTCAATGATTGACTTTATGAATTCGGCCCTTATGTTATACAAATCATGAGATATGTGCACCCAAGTTTCTCACCGTAGCATTCCTTAATAAAACATATTGTGTTATGGTTATGCCGAATGAATCTTTACTTATGATCCAGATACTTGATATGTGAAGCACTTCATGTCTATTCTATCGTATCTTCAATTCATGTCCCTCCTTAAGTAGTATAATAAGTATAACCTATGGTCTGACAAGTGTTACTTCCATTCATGATGATTATGCTCGGGTCCCTTAATGACCCTCCGTATGTTAGTATGATATTAGTTGTTGGAGCGTAGTAATGTGTTAGACAGGGGAGTGAATGTTCTTGAAGGTGAAAATCTTGAGGTTATTTCTTGAGCTAAGGTTAAAAAAGAAAAGGGAAGAAGGAGACAAATTCTCATTATGTGAAATAGTTAAGAGGGAAGTATATGGCAAGAATCTTTCTGAGAATGATTGAATTTTCTGGTCTTAGTAGAGATATCCATGAAGTAGGGTGTAGTAATGAGAGGCTTGAATTTTGTGTTTGGTGAAAAAATATAAACCGATGTGCCATGTTTATAGTATTCCTTGAATTAAGACTTGAGGTTGTTGGATTATAATGACAAGGTTAGCTGATTTCTTGGTGTGATCTAGAGTGTAGGGTCCCATGGTTTAAGTTAGCACCTCTTTCCTCCGAGTTGGGCTTTCACATGGAAGTATTATCTGGAGGGACATAAATTATTGTGGTTAGGTGTGTTATGGTAGAATTGTGAGTTGGAAATGATGAAGTATATTGATTAATGTTGGGGAATAGATGAATAATGTCTCTAGATTTAAGGTCCATTTGTTGTATCTTGTAAGGTGGAGAATGCTTTTAAATTCTATCTCCTACGAAATCTAAATTCATGATTAGTACCAATGTAAATTTGGCCTATGATCACTGAATAAACTCATGCCTTATGTTATGATAATAATGATTCATAAAACTCACGTGCAAGGTCATCCCTATGCAAAGTTTCATTTCCTCATGTTTTGTGCTTACGCATTTCACTAGGGTTATCATAAAGTTTCTTTTGATACCCTTTCATATTTCGTCAAGGAAAAATGTTAAATGCGAGGTTATACTCTTTATTCCATAACTTTAGAGCTTCAACAAGTCCCTACCCATCATTCGGGGATGAATGATCCCAAGGGGGAGATAATGTAACACCTCGTACTTTGGGCTAGAACGTAAACCATCATTACTTTGCGTAGATGTTCCAAAAGCCATTAATCCAATGTAGATATAGTGTGTTAATCAATTATGTAGTGTGTGAATCTAGTTGATCATCAATTGAGATCATAGATTTCCCATAACTCAAGGACGAGTTGAAAGCTTTCCTATCGTTCAAGTTTTAGTGAGCGTCAAAACTTGGGTCAACTTCAATCCACCATAAATTTTTGTATATGTCAAATTATAGGGTATACTATGAATCAAATGAAAGGTCTTTGAATCCACTTTTCAAAGCCCTCTTTGATATCGGGGTAAAAAGTTATGGCAGCTTTACAGTGAGCTATCCGAGCTGCCAAAGTGTGACTGGAAGGCCGACGGAGCGTCGCACCAGCAATGAACCGTCGCCAAACCATTGTAACTGAGGCAGTAAGCCTGTTATCTGCCCATAAAGCAATGGTTGGAGGGACGGTCCATCCCTGGGGTGATGGTTCGTCCCCCAAACCGTCCCGCACTTCTGTTTAGTGATCTAAAGTCATTTTTAATGGGATTTTTTGGTCTTTTACACTCTTTTTAACACCTAATTACATCAAATAAAAATACCTAACTCCTCATTCAGCCATAACATCAAAATTAGGAAAAAAATTTCAAGAACAAGGAATCAAGAACCAAACTCAAAGTTCAAGAGTTCCACGAAACGAATCGAGATTTGAGTTCTTCTCTTTAAACTAATTAATCTAAGGTATGTGGGGTTGTCCTAAATCTCATGGGTATTATTTTGATATGAATTTAAACAAGATTTTTAATAATTACATAAGTATATATGCCATTATAAGTGGGGTTTCATTTTTAACATAAAAAGCATGCTTTCTGATATTGTTTTGAGAAGAATATTGAAAGATCATGGGGTTGTTTGATTATATATCTCAATTGTTGAATTTTTGAAAATGTGATTTGAATTTTAAAACGTGTTATGAATATGAATTGTGAATTTCTTTAATCCCCCATGATGATGTTTATGTACCCCACATGATACTCGTGTTAAACTACTGAGAGCATGAGTTTTAAAACTACTATTGTACTACTTTATAAATGATAAAGTTTCTTGACCATTACGTGTTGGGAATATTTATGCATGTGTTTGGTGCAAGGGAGTCTTGTTTGTGTTCATACTATGATTTGTATAAGAGGTTTTGAGAATTGATGTGGTACTGATAACTTGCAAGTCAGGGTATGACGATACCCCGCGGAGGAATTTCCTCGAATTTAAAGAAGAAAAGAATATTGTGAGTATGATGCATGTTTTGTCTTATATCAATATTAAAGCTTAAATTGATGTGAGTTAGATGTTTACCTAAAGAAAGCACGAGTCAGATGACTCTATGCTGGAAACCATTATTTGTCGACACGGGAACTTGGTACCTTGCTATGTGATCTTGTGAACCTAGTACTATGTCATCTCAAATTGGAACCAATGGTTAGGAGCCCTGCTTTGTGATCTTGAGCCCAACCATGACATATTGACTTGATTGGGGTTGTGGCACCCTACTGTGTGATCTTGTGTGTCCTTTCCTCACTAATACTCCAATCTTAGCTACAACCGAGATTTAGCAGTTGGTGAAAATGTGAAATTGTAGGGTGTACCATCTAGCTCAAAAATGCTGCATTATTATTGAAAAATCATTATACTATGCCCATTTGTTTTTCAAATGATTTTGCATTAACGTGTTTTATAATAGCTCTCACCTATGTTATATAAAAGTTGTATTTTGTTTTTGTATTACTCTGCATACCAGTACAATCGTATTGACCCCCTATATTCTAGGGTCTGAGCTCAGTATAGAGGTCCTGCAAAGCCGGAGAGTTTTTAGCCAGAAGTGAAGTGTGTGTGCAGTTGGTGAGCCTTCTTTATTCCAGAAGGCGTATTTATTTCTGTCATATGTTATTTATTTTGGTTTAGGTCCACTGGGGGCGTAGTTCAAGTTTTAGTTGTGATGACTCGTTTTGATGTACTAGAGATTTTGCAGACAGATTTTAGATGATGTTGAAGGTTTTATTGAATTTCTTAACTTTTCATTAGTAAGATGTTATTGTCCATGTTTCTACATGAATCTATTTCTGCATTCTCTTTACGATTGTATGAAGATTTGTATGATTGCCTGTTAACAAAGGCGAACTCGAGCCTTCACGGATCGGGATGCTCATCATGGCCAGGGTCTTGTTCGGGTTGTGACAACCTACCACAGTTGTCCACATATTATTCAGCTTTACAGGTGATGGTTAGACCATGGTACCATCCACTGAAGTAAGTTGGGTTTGACATCACTCTTCTATGCTTTTTTGAAATTCTTAAAGAAAAATTATTTATCAGTATGTAAAGTAGCAAAGTTGAGTAATAGTAAAATAATGTATGTAAAAGTTATTATCTTACATATGCATTCTTAGCACGCATTTTAACCCAATCTCCTCTTGTACCGACCTTTCTTTTCTTCCTATGTGTCTCTTCGTAGACATCAATAAAAGGGCGCTCTTTTCCCCCATTTTCATATTCCTGCAAAATTTTAGAAAAAGAGATAATGCAAGTATGAAGACAAGTCCGGGCAGCATAGACCAAAACATCTTAAGACTAATACAAATTGATCATGGAGTCCATGATTCAAAAATACACTCAAATCAACAGAAGTAGTAGTTTAGGTGGATTCTTTTCAATTGTTTAAGGTATAAGTAGCTAGTTTGGAAGGGGTCTACAGGTGTATAGGGAGCCAATGCCCAGAAATAGTATTGGTGTTTCAATGACCAAACAAGAAGTAGATGCTCTGAAGAGTGTCGAATGTAGTATTCAAAATGTCGAAAATGCAGACGCATACATTTTGAAATTCATAACTAAGTAAGTTGGAATAATGACCAAGAAAAGAAATGTGATTTCAACAACTTGCTTTTGTGTCAACATGTATAGTGGTCCATTTTGTGCCTAAAACCAAGGCAAATGGTCAGACATCCATATGAATATAACACAAACAAATATGAAATATGAATAATAGTTAAAGTATGGAAAAACTTATACTATCCAAAAGGGAACATCGATTATTATTAGTTGGTACAAAAAAATAACTAAGATTATTTTTCACATCTACTACTTAGCTAATCGTTGGTGTAACACCTACAGTTACAAGGTACTGCTTTGGATAATTGGATATAAAAGTTTTCTAAGTTACTTTTTTATTTCTCATATAATCTCTTGTCGAGTTTCTGTAGATAAGTTTCCAATTTAAAACTAGATAAGTTTGTCGCATCTTGGGAAATACACCAAATTCATTGATGACACGCCTCAAACTAAATTCTATTCTTCAACAAGGAAATACTGCTACTATTTTTAAACAGTAGAAACAGGACAAACTTTACATGAGAAATAACGTAATAAATAGCCAACATTAGCCGCCCTTTTTTCTGTCCTAACTATATCCAGTATTATATAATTCCATCTACTATAGTAGTTCTACGAAACCCAATGCACTGTTAGTTACATAAGCCTTCTTAGACCAAAAACCTAAATATCAAGAATCAAGATCTACTAATCCTTTCAACAATGGCAGAGAAAACCACAAGCACAAGGTAAACTTAATAACGTAGTTTTTCCTTTTTCTTACTGCCTGTCTGTGTATATAACTTAAATTCTCATGCGCATATCTAAGAAACATGTGTTATGATCAGATATGTAATAGTGACTGGGGGAACAAAGGGATAGGATACGAAACATGTAAACAATTAGCATGCAAAGGTGTAGTGGTAGTGTTTACATCAAGGGATAAAAAGAGAGGCATTCAAGCTATTGAAAGAAACAAAGAGGAGTCAAACTTTACTGATGAACAAATTTTGTTTCATCAACTTGATGTTATGGATCCAAATTGTATTTCTTCTCTTGTGAACTTCATCAAAACCAAATTTAGAAGGCCTGATATTTTGGTAAGTGCTAGATGTCACCAGTGTTAGGATAAAGACGGCTAGACCTCACCATCGCACTCTTCCTAGTCTAAAAAAGGAGAGTATAAAACAGAGATGGTGTATAGAGGGGATATAGTGCATTTTTTATGATGATAGATTCATTATAGAGATGGGTCGGCCTAAAAGAAAGATAGATTTGTCAGGGCTAGTAGGGGTACCAGAACTGCAGGACTCAATTAATTTTTAATAGTTGAAGGGTTGGCTAGACCCCAGGCTTCTTACAGCCATCCCTTGGTTAGAGAGTTTAATTCTTTCTATGCCTCCTCTATATATCTATTTACACCTAGGTATAGTAAGGTCATAGAGTAGCCGCAGTTACAGAACACTTGGTTGAGAGAAGTTCATGTTGATATTTTGGATCTGGCTTTTGGCTGAGTTCTATTTGGGTCTGAGTGTGTAGCCCTAGAATCTACTGCAAAGTGTGATTTCAAGATGTGATTTGTGTGGGATAGACGTACTATGAGATATGTTTAGTATAGAGAATAGAGGTTGGATGCAGGAAATGGATCTTTCTAAAACCATCAGGCAGTATGATATAAGATCAAGTTCACAACAAAAGAAACAAGCAACAAGAATATGTAAATAATGCTAGTGAATCAAAATAGGAAACGTTCTATTTGCCTTTGCCCGTTCCCTACTTGTCCTATATTCAGTAGTATCACATTTTTCCAAAACTGAACCCACACATTAGCATTTATCCAACCAGGTTTTTCGAAGTTCCTCCGGGACTCATACAAGTGTTCTTGATCCATTGAGATGCTTTCAACTTGAAAATGCATTGTATTTCATTATCATGACAAGAATTCCATGCACACTTTGTCTGCAAACTAGTTTAATATAAAGTCATGAAATGAGTTGATGGGTACAAAGGTAAATTCAACATTGATAGAATACTAAAATGATAAACTCTTTGATTTTATTATACCACAAACTGATTCCACATAAGCACTCTGATGTCGAGTTGAATCTCATTCCAACTACCCCACGGCTTCATGTAAAATGGTTTAGTTGCTTCTATAACCATATGTCCGCCACTATATGCGGGAATGACCCTACAGTAAAATTATATTAAATTATCTTAGCTTTCAAAAAATTTAAAAATAAAGGAAAAACATAAGATTTACTTACCCATTACCATCAGGGGAGATAATTAGCCTCTCATTCCATCATTTTCTACTACGTTTTTAAACTTTGGAATCTCGGAAGCAGCTGCTGTAGCATTAGACGCTGCAGCACTATCAAAGGAGGACGATGTTGATATGCTGGGACCTCCAATTCTCAATATAGAAAGGATAGGTGTGGATCATATTGAAGGTACAGATAAAGAGCTACTATGCAGACTATTATGGGGAGAAGAGGGCTGGAACTGATAGGGAGGTGAGGGCATGAAAAATACATTTAGTAGTGATATAGTTGCCCTTGGAGGAGGAATAATATTTGTAGTAGCTGGTTGAAGAGTTATGGTAATGGGTCGTGGTGGTGGTATTTTATATTGACCTACGGGAAGATTATCAGGTCCTTTCTTACCTTTCTTATGCCATCCATTACCATGACCTTTTGATGCCATTGAATTTCAATATTAACCACCAGGAAAAAAACCCACAAAATGGAGTTAGTCTTTGTTATGCTGCCCAGATATGTTTCTTTGATCAAACGAAGATTATAGTACTGAGTGAAAGAAAGCCTGGATGGGTAGGCTGCTTGGATCTTTTTTGTTTACATAAAAAAAGAGCTTAACCTAAATGAAATAAAGTACATGAAGAAATATGATAATTACTGAGTATTAGTTTATTAAATAGTCATTCTGAAAACATAATTGAATCATGAATGTTGATATTCTTAATCTAATGAATCAATCAATTAAGTTATCTAACCACAATTTCTTGTAAATATTTAAAGAATAAATACATAAGTTGTGGAACATTGACAAATGGAAACTTGTATGTAGGCTGCGCAGATTAAGCATACAGGTCAAGGTCAGATCCTATTTCCGACTAATATAAAACAACTGATTCAACAAATGATTTACAAATATATCATTGGGAATTCGATGATTGTGAATGTTCTTAGATTACGTATAATATATGACATAGATATAATTAAATTCTGATGTTATTGTTGCGAAATTACAGTTTTTGAATTAATGGTCATATCGACTCTAAAGTCATTGTTATATGAGTAAGTTTCATGCCTGCGTGGCCAGTGAAATCTGAAAAACAGGACTTGGTTCAATAACTAATCTAAAACCTACTTAATTTGACAAGATCATTCAATCAATCAACTAGCTTCAAAATAAACAATAGATATCAAGAGATCAAAGCACCATCAAAGAGTTGGAGTATGAAAAACAAGGTTGTGAACTCATTAGCTATATATAAGGACTGGTTATACAGTGCAAGTTCAACCATTGACTCTTTACAGATGTCCTGGATGGTGGAGACTCTGTTACCTCAGGCAGATTCCTCATTCTATCCCAAATTTCTTCTCATGACAAAATTGGCGGTGGCTCCTCAAAATCAGTCTTACTCTTTATAAAATCATTAGTATTTCTCCTAAAATCATGTTGCATTGAAAAGAATCGACGGTGACAGTCAAACCATGAGTTTTTACCCCTATGTTTCAAAGTGAATGCTTTTGCATCTTACATAACACAAGGGCAAGATAACTTGCCCACAGTCGACCACCCAGATATCATTCTATAAGCAGGAAAGTCATTTATAGTCCACATCAAACTAGCACGGAATCTGAAGTTTTGTTTCATTTATACATCATATGCTTCCACAACTTCATACCACAATAAGTTCAACTCATTAATCAATGGATGAAAATATACATAAATCAAAACTTTTGGATTGCAAGGACCTGGAATTATGCAAGTTAGAAATATATATTGATTTGTCATACACAATTCAGGTGGGAGATTATAAGGAGTCACAAGCACTAGCCAACATGAATATGGTGTAGATGAGACAGAAAATGGAGTGAATCCATCAGTAGATAATCCCAACATAATGTTTCTAGGTTCACTAGAAATTTCGGATACACACTATCAAAATGCCTCCATGTTTCTCCTTCTGACGGATGACATAAAACACCAGGTAGTCTTTTATTTTCATAGTGCCATCTCATATGAGGGGCAGAGATCATTGATGCATACAACCTCTTTAACCATGGTATAAGGGGTAAGTAATGCATCGACTTCATAGGAACCCTCTTCCCTTTGGCATGTGTGACTTCCTTATAACGAGGCTAATTACAAAATTTGAAATGTTCTAAATTTGCATCTTCCTTATAGAATAACATGCAACCTTTCTCGCAACAGTGAATCCTCTCTAATGAAATTCCTAACTTAGAAACCAACTTCTTTGTTGTGTACAAATCTTTGGTTAAGTCAAGTGTATTTGGATTAAGTTCATTCATAAATTCAATGATAGAATTCATGCCCTCTTGAGAAATAGAATAATATGACTTAATACTCAGTAAATGAACAACAATAGATAACTTAAAATGCATTTATCCTTCATACAATGGAAGACTAGCTTCCTTTAACTATTCATAAAAGTGCTTAGCCTCATTATTTGGTTCATTTTGAGCCCCTGAGAGTATCCCAAAAGCATCCCTGACCATCTCACTATATCGTGAACTTTCAACAGTATTCTCTCTTATTGAACTTTCAACATAATTCTGAAAAGCAAAATTATTAGCAGCACTACTCTCTCCATGAGCTGTCCACACTGTATAATTCACCATAAAACCCTTCTTATAAAGATGTAATGTAACAGCATCTGGACTCAATAACTTGTAACATTTGTAATTCCAACAAGGATACCTAATTGTCCCTTCAATAAGAAAATCATTAAGTATCATTGCTTTAGCAATAAATCCAGCTACCCCAGCTTTATATTCCTCTCTCAACCCCGCACGGTTAGGATAAAGTCTATTATACATCCATGTATGATCATCATTTTCCATCTACACAAGAATGACAACAATAATAATAGAAAAGAGAAACAAAAATAAGAGAAACAAAACAATAACAGGTTTGTTTAGAGATGCTACTCTGCGGTGGACACAAGAAGAAAACTAAGAGATTCAATACAACATAGTAAAGCATCCAACAACAATAGAATATTTTAATTAACAGGTTTGTTCGGGCTCCAACATAAATTGAGACTAAAATAACCAACGCAGAAAGAGCTTCCACCTGCTTAGACAGTATTTTACCATTTATGTGTAAAGTAAATGAACATGTACATCAAGAAATATTTATGTAAAAATATCATAAAAAAGGTAGAGTTTAGCGCGTAACAATATATTAAAGCAATAGATATTTACAGTTGTCACCAAGCAATTTTATCCAAAACATTAAAATAGGGTGCGTCACATTAGCTCCCGACAGATATGGAGCAAACAAGTCTGGTTTAAAATATAATTCAATGCATGATTTTTGATCTAATTATAAATCTTGGTCACACTCTCTGACTAGCTCAAAATTGGTGTAATCGCATGATTAACTAGACTGGCAAGTGGCAACCCATGCCGGGGGGTGGGAAAGAGGATCATTGCAAAAATATAAACAATTAAAGTTTGAATCAACGCCTATAATTTCTAGTACAAAACAGTTCAGAGATACATTGGCTCATTTTGGTCTGTGACTGTATAAATTCTAGTACCAAATTGTAAAATGCATTCAAGAATAATCAATCAATGACCCCTCAATCACAAAACTAGTCGAGGTGAATTACATGAATCCACACCCATTCAAGCCAATTAAACCACATAGTAAATAAAGACCATTCAAGAATAATCAATCAATGAACCCTCAATCACAAAACTAGTAAGGGTGAACTATATGAAATACGTCATTCCTGTTCAAGCATATGTAATTTCAATACTACATAAAGTCCATTCGAGAATAATAAAGAATAACATATCAATGACCCCTCAATCTCAAAACTAGTAGTGGTGAACTACATTAAATACTCCATACCTGTTCAAACCTATCGTATTCCAATACTACATAAGGAAGGAACTACCCTCCCCAGACCTCACTATGTGGAACTACACTAGGTATGTTGTTAACTACATAAAGTAGGAAATTACAGGACATTTGTCAAAAACTAGACGTGCAAATCCATGTTGACCCCGAGACGGTGACTATACAACTTCCAATACCAAATTGAAAATTCCCTTCAAGAATAATCAATTTGGTATTGGAAGTCTTGATTTTTCCTCCCTTTAGTAAGGAGGTTTTCACATTAAATCACTTTGTTCTTTACTTTCATTCAAGGTTTTAGTTACTCAGTGATTTACTTCTGTCTTATTGCCTATGACTGACTGTAAGGGACATAGTCCTTCACATTATGGTGCAACCCTCTTATGTACCAACAATGGGTATAAGAGCCAAAACACTCTAAAAGGTTTAAACCTAGAGTGATTTTGTTTTCATGGCTACTCCACCTAATCTGGAAGAATGACAATATACCACTAAACCTCCTAGATTTATTGGGTAGTTCTATGGGTGGTGGAAAATAAGGATGTATGACTTCATTATGGCTGAGGACAGTGAGTTGATGGATATAATGTTGGATGGTCCTCATGTGCCAGTTAGAGAGGTCAAAGAATGAGATATAACTAGAATGGTTGTTAAAAGCATGAGACAGTATGACAATGAAGATAGAAGAAAGGTTGAGAACAATTATAAAGCCCAGAAACTACTAGTTTATAACATAGAGCCTAATGAATACAATAGGATTCTGCATATAAAAATGCTAAAGAAACCTGGGATTGCTTGAACACTGCTCATGAAGGAACCACTGATGTGAAGGATTCAAAAGTTGATATACTGACTACTCAGTATCAAACCTTCACTATGAATGAAGGAGAAACTATCCAACAGATGCATACATGATTCACTTCAATCACCAATGAGTGGCACTACTAAGGAGAAGTTATTTCTTTGTAAAAACAATTGGCTAAATCCTAGGAAAGCAAAGTGGATGCTATCACTAAGTCAAAAAACCTGAATAGTCTCACAATGGATGAACTTATTGGTAATTTGAAGTTTCATAATCTCAAGAAGTAGAAAGGACAAGATAAAAAGGAAGAAAAAAAAGAAAAATCTCTATCATTGAAGGCTTTTAAGTCAGATTCAAGTGAAGAAGACACTGATGTTGCCTATTTGGCAAAAAAAATATTTATAGCAATGAATAAAAGTGGTCATTTTCAACTATGATAAAGCATCAGTAAGAAGGGAGACAATGTTGATGTTTGTCACAAATATGGAAGTCCTGAGCATTTCATCAAGGACTGTCCAATGCACAAAATAGATTGTCAGGAATACCTCAAGACTGGAGGTGACAAATAAAAGACCAGGGACCAGGTCCCTACAAAGTAAAGAAAAAAGGTTGCAACTTATTTTGCAGCTACGCAAGCCTTAGTTGTCTAGGTGGATACTCCCAGTGAATATGAGAAAGATGGAAAACATGAAGATGTCTACATACTGGCAGTGGAGGATGAGAAAGTGAATTTTAATTCCTTGTTTGTTATCATGGGAAACACGTAATATGAAGAAGAAAGTGAGGGAGCTATTTATAACATTAAAGAGAACTTGGAATTTTAATAGAAAGATAAAAAAAGTTGCAAATGTGTTAATTGATTCTATGTGTGAACTGACTGGTGAGAAAAATGCTCTAGAAGAAAAGGTAGAGAATTAGGAGATTGAATTTATTTCTTTAACTCTCCAGATATCATAAACTGAGGAATAGGTTACTAAGTTAAAATATTTAAGCTTAGTAAGTCAATTAAAGAAAGTAGATGATATGATGATAAAGAAAAGAAAAATTCTCTAAAAGAGAAAATATAAGATCAGGAGCTTGAATTAATTGCTTTAACTCTCCAGATATATGAAATTGAGGAACATGTTGCTAAGTTAAAATCTGAAAATCTGAGTTTGGTGAGTCAACTAGGGAAAGTAGATGATTCTAATGGTAAAGGAAAGAAAAAAACTCAAAGCTTCAAATAGAGCTTGAAGAAAAATTGAAGGATTCTCAAAATCATCTCATGACTACACTCTATAATATTGAAGAGTTACAAAGGGACCTGATCTGTCTGGGAGAAGAACTTAATAAATCTCTACAATGGAGTAAATCCCTACAGATACTTTCTTATTTAAATAGAAAAGGTGTCAGTATTGGTAAAGTCCTTGGGTATCAGTACAAAAATCAATCACTTAGGTCTCAAGGTAAGGTTGCTCAAGATGTCAAAAACAATGTCCACAAACCTCTATGCACACATTGTGGAAGAGATGGTTACATGAAGGAAAATGTCAAAGTTGGATTAGAGCTAGAATAGACAGTGTTAGATATATCTAACAAGGGAGTACCTATCCTAAGGATTCCAAACCTTTGAAAAATATAAAGAAGAACTCATTACTTATATGGTTCAAGAAAGAATTTATCACACCGTTGTCCTCCTACTGGGAACTCAAACTCAAATGGGTTCCTAAATCTAACAAATGATTTTATTTGTATGTGGGAGAAAGGGATTGCATTCAAAATTGGTTCTTTGATAAGTAAATGTTCAAAGCATATGACTGGAAGGTCTTATCGTATTCTCTCTCTCAAGAAACTTTAAATTTGAGGTTTTTTATTTGGAAAAGGCAATCAGGTGAAATTCTCATCTGATAGAAGTAATATGTCAAGCTTCAATTCTTAAAGCGTTGTTCTCAAATTCCAGATGAACAAAAATATGCTGACACATGTAAGCTCCACTTTGCTAAAAAAATTTATTTCAAGGGACCTGATCCATGGCATGCCAAAGCTAAAATTTGCACAAAATAAGGTTTGTAATGCATGTGATAAAGGCAAACAAACCAGGTCTTTCTTTAAAATGAAGAACCAGGGGTTTGATTTGATGTCTCCTATTCAAGAACTCAAATAAGACTGTATTTAATAGAAAGCCTAAGATTGACTAGATCAGATCTTCAGGTGTAAGGTATATATGCTATACAATGAGAAGAATGAACTAGAAAAGTTTGACTGCAAAAATGATAAAGCAACATTCATAGGCTAATCCTCATCAAATTATGGTGAAGATTTAAAAAATAAATATATAATGTCAGTTCAAAGGAATGATATAGATTAGAATGTTGAAGGTAATGGTGATCCAGCCTCATAGTGACAAATTTCTGCTCTGGCTGAATGAATATCGAGAAATCTCCAAATATGTTTTTCAGGGACCTAGTCCTGTCGAACTCATCTCAGAAGGTCAAATTGGACACACAAATTTTCTCATCCCCTTGACAATCTAACTTCATATATGAAGACTGGAGTCCAAATAAGAGATCAAACCAGAAACTACATGAAATTCACATCTTTCCTGTCTTAAAATGAGCCCAAAAATATGAAATAAGCTCATAAAATGCTAGTTTAATTAAATCAATGAAGGAGGATATTCAGTAACTTGAAGAAGTTAAGTTTGGGACCTGGTCCCCTAACCCATTTTCTAAAAAAAATTGGAATAAAGTGGTGTATTGAAACATGTTCTGGTTGTGATTGATCAAATTAACCAGACCTACTAAATAAATCAGTCTCTCTTCTTAATTTGTCTATGATTAGGAAACAAGTATCCTTGGTAAGATAAGTACATATTGGTCTAACTTTGTAACACCCTATATTGTTGTGCTAGAATTCAAACCATCGTTCCTACTTGTATAGACTTGAACCCAATGATTCTATATCAATATAACTGTGTTGATAAAATCTATTGTGTGGTAACATCTTTGGAGGTCAAGTTGGGTCACAAAATCTCTTAACTCAAAGATGAGTTGAGAACTTTTCTATTGGTTAAGTTTTATTAAATATTTCAACTTGGGTAAACTTCCAATGACCATTACTCCTAGAATATAAGGACTTACATGGTTTAATATATAACAAATGAAAGATAAAGATATTCTATTCTTATTTCCAACAGAACTAGTTTTACCTTAATCCAATATTAGAGTAGAAATTTATGCTTATTTTACTTTGGAGTGTCTGGCTGTCAAAAGGTGACGACGAAGTTGATAAGTTGTCAACTAGTTGACGACTACGTCGATGAGCCAGCAACCTTAGTCATCACCCTTAACCATAAAATAAAAAATTCCATCTATAGTTGATGACTAGGGTTATGGGACATCACCAAGTTGACGGCTCATCAACCTAGTCATCAGTTGAGGAAAATCCAACGTTTTTGTTTGTTTCTCTAGGGGTGTTTTCATTTTTTCCTCACCTCAAAATCCTCTTCCGTGACTTAAACCATGCAATAAGTATTATCATCAATATCTAATCAGTTTTATAATACTCATCATCCTTTCCACTCTCAAGAACATGAAAAATTAGGGTTTCTTCTAAGGCATATTTCCAAGATTAGATTTCAAGTTGTTTCAAATTCTTGTTCATCTAAAAGGTACGTGGGACTATCCTAAATATCACGGGCATAGATTTTATGATTTTAACGTGTTATAAAGATATATATGTATGTATATGTAAATAGGTTTCAGAAATGGTTTATATCTTGCATCATTAACCCGTTTTGATGAAAGTACCAAATTACATTGGGTTTTTCCATAAGATTTATTTATAATCTTGTGCATACATGATTTGAGTTCAAAAAGTGATTTATGAATGTTATTTGTGCAATTCCCTTCCCCATGATGAAATTTATGGTCTTTGCATGGTATGAATTCTGAATTAGGTTTGAGAACATAAATTATAAGCCCTATTTTGATCATGAGATTTATGTATAGCTAATATTGGGGTAGTTTTATGATTAAATATTATTCTTGAATTTAAATGCCTCTTCACTTTTTATGCAAGGGTGTTTCACATGGTTTTTTCAATGAGGTGATTTCTATTCTAAATGTTATGGTTTCCTAATAAAGAAACTGCATATGATTTATGATTGAATTAGGCACAATATGTTTAAGTCTTGAAAAAAGAGTTTGTTTTCATGAGTTTGCACATGTGTTTGAAATAAGAACTCTATTATGGTTCGTTAAAATATTTAGGTGGTTATAAGTATGTTTTTGAATGAGAAGGGCAGATACGATGTGGTATAATATGAATAACTTACAAGTTTGGGTAAGACGATACCCAGAGATGATATGCCCTTAACATAATAGGCACTAAATGTTTTATAAGCATGAAACATGGTTTTAAAGAACTAAAAATGGGCTTAAAGAGTGTTAGATGGTTACCCGGAGAAGGCAAGAGTTCAGATAAATTATAGCCCCATATTGTATTTTGCCGATGCTAGTTTCATAATATGTATGCCTGTAAGTAGGAATATTTTTTTCATTACATGTATGTCAGTAAGGAGGCATATTTTTCATAGCATGGTATGTCAGTAAGTAGGCATACCTTGATTTATTACAAACCCTAATTCTTGTGGCATACTTGGGTTAAGGGCTTGCCCACTAAGTTAAGGGTGAACACCAAATAGCCCATGGGATTGTAGAAATATAGGGTCTACCATCTAGCTCAGAAGCAAAGCACAAAGTTGAGTCATGATAACAGGAAAATATTTTGATGCTTATCAAATTTTTCCCATGTATTTTATGTATATACTATGCTAAGTTTTCCAAATTCTCTAGACTATTTCATTTGGAATACATATTATTGTTTGTTAGTTATGCTTACCAATACATTCTAGGTATTGACCGCCTTTTGGGGAAGCTACATTATCTAATAATGTAGGTTCTGAGGCAGATTTTCATCATCCAGCTCAAAAGTAGATTACTTCCCGAACTCTATAGTTGGTGAGCCTCCTTTACTTCAAAAGTAATTATTTTTTTTGCTAGTTTAGTTGTCTTATAGTGCTGTCGGGGGCCTTGTTTCAGTCTAGATTAACTAGTAATTCAGTAGAGACTTCATAGATGAAAGTTGGATATTGTATTATCATATTTTCTTGATACAGTTTGTATTATAGATTCCTTTTAATTGAATTATATCATCCACTCTTTTATTTATGTGAGGATTATGCTTATGATAGTCTACTAAGGGGCTTCTCAGGCCATCATGGTTTGGGATGTCCGTCGTGGATAGGGCCTCAGCTCGTGTCATGGAAAGCTTGGTATAGAGAACGGTTCATGGTCCCAGGGTGTCTACAAAGTCGTATCTAGTATAGTCTTTCTTATGGGTATTTTATGCACCACACTTATATTCAAGAGGTAATCGGGCATTTAGTTAATGTTTCCCATACTTTCATACTCTAGTTCGTGCCATTGAGTTGTCCATATAAAAGTTAACCAAATCTGTTCCTTTCTCTAATTTAATAGGCATGCCTCATTGTCGAGGTGATACAAGTCCAAGAGTTTAGATCCCTACCAATATGGTTTGTTCTTATTGAGCTATCCCTGAAGTCATGAGATAGCACAAAGACTTGAGAGAAGTCTAATAGTGCTTTAAATTTTATTTATTCAAGTGCATACCTCTATCTTAATACAGTCGTGCTTTTCATCTTGAGTTACAAAGTGTATTCAATTCCTTTCAGAATCCTTGTTGCAGATGTCATGCTTAAGGGTATAGATATGTAGCATAATATTGGAATAGTACTCGAGTAGTAATATATGTTAATGTGTCATGGCCTAATAGTAGTAAGATGATCCCAATGTTAGTGATATGAATTCATAAGTTTAGAAGTCAGAGTTAGGGTAACTCTTGTGTAAAAAATGTTAGTTTTAGTTGTATGACCCTTGATCTAGGGGTGATTTACCCTTTAATGGTGATCAACCAACATTATAGCAAGATTTGTAGACTGTATAGTAGTCTGTGGAGGGAGTGACTGGCTATGATTATTGTTTATTTAAAATAAAAAAGAAGCTCAGAATGGATAGTAATGATAGCTTGTGAATGATAAGGGGTAGATCAACCAATAAGTTATGAGTAGAGACTCTTTACTGTTTATGGAATTTTGAAGGTAGTTGCGATGTATGCATGATTAAATAGATTTAATGTGAGAGAGTAGGACATGTTGATAAGAATGTAATAGGTTATATTTTAAGATTAAGGTCGACTTTACCTCCTTGATTATCTTTTTCCTAGTAGTAGTAAACCAGTACTACATTTGAGAAAGTACGTAGTAGAATTTGAGATATAGTAGTAATGTCATGGAAGGGATATGATTTTAGGTAGTAGTTACGTGAAATAAAAGACTTGGATTGATTTCCCCGAGACTAGTATAATATGCAACATGCTTCATTGATGTTACATGATTGGTGTTTGACAATAGGCTTGAACTTCAGGCATGAATTATGGTAATATGAATATTAACTTGAGAATTATGATGCAAGATTTTTGAGAATGAATTAGTAGGCTTGATGTGAAGTGGGAAATAGCCTAGGTTTGCAACTTATGGAAAAAAAGTGGATAGTTATGATTTATATACGTAAGGACTAAGGTAAAACAATGAGTTGTTGTTGAGTCATTAAGTGGGTAAGTGCGTAAGTATAAAAGTATAAGTTCAACCCCAAGGTAGCATGTTTTAAGATAAGGTTTTATGTGTATAAGTGTCATGTGTACATAGTTCACATTCTTGAATTTTGTAATATGGATAATCCTGGGAAGCTATGGTATAGTGTTTGTTAGAGTTGAATTAAGGAAATATAGGTAGGCAATATATGCCTTAGGTATAGTTTTACAAATTTTGTTATGTTGTAAGTTATGTGACTAGAGATCTAATTCTAAAACATTAAGTAGTGTAGAATGTATTATTATGTCATAAGGAGTGTGGGTGTGTATGCTTATGATAGTATGAGTTGTAAGGTAATGGCTATAGAGGCTAGAAAAATTTAAAAGTAATATTCTCGGAATCCAATATCTTAAGAATATAGTTTATTAGGGGGAGTCTTGATTTTAAGTGCATGGTGATACCCTTTTGTGTTGAGAGTAGTGGGTATAAATTTGAAAAGAGGTTATGTCCTCAAGTTCGAGATTGTGACTTTGCTCTAATGGGGAGATGCTGAGTTAAGGTAGTTCCCAAATTTTCTCATGGTGAAGAGTTTCAAGGAAGAGTCGTGATAAATCTATTCCTATTCAAGCAAACTTCTCCTACTTCAATTTAAGAGGCCATTTGGCTAATGTCTTATGTATTCAAGTTATGCCTTTGCTTATGGTTTGAGTTCTCTATACACTTATGTTCATGATCTGAACTCCAAACTAAAAGCAATAATGTTCCTCAGTAATATAGTCTTTCATGTATTTAAGCCCTATGTTATGATGTTCATGGTCCATAAATATGTGTCTCACATCATCCTTGGTACTAAGAAACTATGCTTTTACATATTACTAATTTATTTTACGTTGGGATTATCCAAAGTGATATGTTCATGCAAACTAATGACTATATCAACTATTAAAATGAGAAGAAAAAGCTTCAAGTATCAATCCTTTTCGTAATCATTGACTATATTAATTCAACCTTTATGTTATATAGCTCATGATATATGCTTACATGTTTCTCACAGTGCCCAGTCCTAATAACTCATGTTGTACTATGTTCATACTCGGATGACTCTATTTATGATCTAGACATCTGATGTATGAAGTACTTGGTGCATGTTATACCTCCTCTCACATCACAAATCTCACCTTGAGTAGTATCACTCCCATTCATGATGCTTGTACTCTAATCCCTCAATGAGCCTCCTTGTATTGGAATGATGGTTATAATAGTAGTGGATTAATGTTTTAGATATAGGAGTGAATTTTCTTTAAGGTTAAAATTTTGTGTGTGGCTAATCAAGTTAAGGTTATAAGTGAAGAATGAAGAGGGAGATGAACAATTGTTTCACGAAATAATTAGGAAAGGAGATATGTAGTGAAAACTTATGTGAGAGTGATTGAAATTGTTTGTTTTAGTGAGGCGATCTATAATGTTGGTGCAGTAAAGATAGGCTTGAATATTGTGATTAATGAATACAAAAACTGATGTATCATGTTTCTAGTACTCCTCGATTTAAGACCAGGAAGGTGTTCAATTATAGTGATAAGATGGAGAAGTATTCTTAAAGGGATGTAGAGCATGGGGTCCCATAGCTTAATCTAGCATCTTTTAACTTTGGGTTAGGCTTTAACATAGAAGTACGATGCAGCTAGACTCAAGCTCTTGTAGCTATTTATTTATCGAGGGAATTATAAGATTGGGATGTTGACATGTGGTAATCATAGTGGAGAAGCGTTGCAAAAAATTTAAAGGCTATTAGACGTATTATTTGAGGTAGAGAATGTTTCTATTCTATTATTATGTGCCGTAAAAATCTCTATTACATTTTCATGTATTGTATCAATCTTAATCAAGCTGAGCATTCTTATAAACTCCATGCCTTACAATTTTATGATCATGTGCCATAGAACATATGCCAGGATCATGTATATGTCAAGTCTCATTATCTCATGAATTATTCTTACACGATTTACTTGGTGATATCATGAAGATCATCTTGAATGCCTATGTATGTTTAATTGAGGAAAATAGAATTCTTAATGTGAGGTTACGTCATTTATTCTATACTTCTATAGCTTCACCAAGTTCCTACCCATCATTAGAGGAAAATGATTCCCGGGGGGATAATGTAACACCCCATATTTTTGGGATAGAATTCAAACCGTCAGTCCTACGTGTATAGACCTGAACCCAATGATTCTATGCATATATAAGTGTTATTATCAAATCTATTGTGTGGTAACATCTTTGGAGGTCGAGTGAGATCACAAAAATCTCCTAACTCAAAGACGAGTTGCGAACTTTTCTATCGAATAAGTTTTAGTTAATGTTTCAACTTACATTAAATTACAATGACTATTATTGCTATTATATACGAAGTTACATGGGCTACTATAAACCAAATTAAAGATCTTTGAGTCTTATTTCCAACGCAACTGGTTTCACATTAATCCGATATCAGAGTAGAAAGTTATGCTCGTTTTACTTCGGAGTGTCTGATTGTCAAAAAGTGACGACGAAGTTGACAAGTTGTAAACAAGGTGACAACTAAGTCAACAATCCGTCAACCCTAGTCATCACCCTTAACCGTAAAAGACCAAATTCCATCTATAGTTGATGACTAGGGTGATGGGACGTCACCATGTTGATGGCTCAACAACCTAGTAATCAACCTTGGAAAATCCATCATTTTTGTTGGTTTCTCTAGGGGTGTTTTGGTCTTTTCCTCACCCCAAAATAATATCTCACGACATAAACCATCCAATATTCATTATTATCAATCTCTTATTAGTTTTAAAATACTCATCATCCTCTCCACTCTCAAGAACAAGAAAAATTTGGGTTTCTTCCAAGGCATATTGCCAAGATTAGATTTCAAGTTGTTTCTAATTCTTGTTCATCTTAAAGGTATGTGGGACTCTCCTAAATCACATGGTTAGAGGTTTTATGATTTTAACAAGTTATAAAGATATATATGTATGTATAAGTAAAGGGGTTTCAGAAATTGTTTAAAGATCATGCATCATAAACCCGTTTTGATGAAAATATGTAATTATCATTGGTTTTTTCCATAAGAATGATTTATAATTTTGTGCATACATAATTTAAATTCAAAAGGTGATTTATGAAAGTGATTTTTGAAATTCCCTTACCCATGATGAAATTCATCATCTTTGCATGGTATGAATTGTGAATTGGGTTTGAGAGAATTAATTGTAAGACCCTTTTTGATTATGAGATCTATGTATGACTAATGTTGGGGTCGTTTTGTAATACCCCATACTTTTTCCTAGCTAATTTCATCCCAAGAATGCCTAGTATTATGTTCTAAATTGAATGATGACTATTCCATGTTGAATTTTAAAGATTTTCACTTTTTTGTCATCTGGGAAATTCAATAAGCTTTCTATCGATATAAGATTTGCCCAAATCTGAAAACCGGGTAAGAATTATGACTATTTCAAGTTCACGTCATAAAACAGCGTCATATTAGTCAGTTAACGCGCTGCTCCACAAGAGGAAATGGTATTTGGCAAATTCCAGTAGGGGTCCGCAATTATGGCACGTCGCGCAAGGTCCCAAATTTAGGATTGTCCTTTTCCAGTGAAAAAAAAATCAAGGTAGAGACCCTAGTGTCTAGTTGAAAGAGTCTGTCCAAGATCAGAAAGTAGAGGTTTTCTCCTAAGGGGGAGACGGTGTCCTTCGTTGTTAGGGTCGTCGCTGTTTTCCAGGTGTACATGACTTAAGGCAGCAAATGTTTGCAGAAGCGCATGGTGTGCACTACTCTATTCATCCAGGGGCCACAAAGATGTACCGCGACTTGCGGGAAATCTATTGGTGGAGTGGGATGAATAGAGACATTGCAGAGTTTGTGGCTAAGTGCTCTACAGTCAGCAGCTTAAGATAGAGCATCAGAAGCATAGTGGGTCCATGAAGGAGTTCAGTATTCTTACTTGAAAGTGGGAAGTTGTGAGCATGGACTTCGTGACGGGCTTGCCTCGAACTCATCATCAGCATGATTCAGTCTGGATCATTGTAGATAGAATGACCAAATCAGCTCATTTTCTTCCATTTCATACCTCTTATTTAGATGAGGATTACGCCAAACTCTACATCAGGGAGTTGGTCAGATTGCATGGTATTCCGCTATCTATTATCTCGGTCAGAGGTACCTAGTTCACCTCTCATTTCTGGAAAGAGTTCCAAAAGGGTCTTGGTATCCAAGTTCATCTTAGTACAGCCTTTCAGTCTCAGACAGATAGTCAAGCAGAAAGGAACATTCAGATGTTAGAAGATATGCTAAGGGCATGTGCAATCGATTTCAAGGGAAGTTGAGATGACCACTTACCTTTGATTAAATTTTCATACAACAACAGCTACTATTCCAGTATTTGGATGGATCCATTCGAAGCTCTCTACGGTATGAGATGTAGATTTCCAATTGGTTGGTTCGAAGTTAGTAAGGCCTCAGTTATAGGGCTTGACTTGGAATTTGATGCCTTAGAAAAAGTCCAGTTGATTACAGAAAGACTCCAGGCTGCTCAGAGCCGACATAAGTCTTATGCAGATGTTCGTAGAATAGATCTTGAGTTTGAGATTGGTGATGAGGTCTATCTCAAGATCTCTTCCATGAAGGGAGTGAAGAGATTAGGCAAGAAGGGAAAGCTCAGTCCCCGATATGTCGGTCCTTTCAAGATTCTCAGTCGCTTTGGCAAGGTAGCCTATGAGGTTGAATTACCTTCAGATCAAGCCTCAGTTCATCCAGTCTTTCATGTATCTTTTCTCAAGAAGTACATAGGTGACCCATCAGTTGTAGTCCCTATTCAAAGCATTGGTGTTCAGAACACTTTCTGTTATGAAGGGATTCCAGTCAAAATGATAGAGTATCAGACTTGTAAATTGAGGAACAAAGAAGTCCCTCTAGTTAAAGTTCTTTAGCGAAATCAGTCCGTCGAGGAAGCTACTTGGGAAGCAGAAGCAGATATGCGTACCAATTATCCTCACCTCTTTTACGCCAACTTCCTACTTTAGAATAGACAGTATGTTGTGATTATTCCAGGGTTAAAAGGGTCAACTTCCCACCCCTATTTAATCCCTTAAATACGTGATTCAGTCACTTTTCACCCAAAATACACTAGTTTCTCTCAAGTTTCTCTCAAGAACAAGTTAGGGTTTTCATTCAAGATCCAATTTCAAGAAGGTTTCACCGTCAATCTTCACGAAATAATGAACTAAGGTATGCATATTGTTCATTCATGGACTCTTTTCGTCCATGAAGTCCAAGAATCCCTTTTCCAACTTCAAGTTATGGATTTTCTTTATGATTTCATGATTGGGCTATTCTTATTCATGTTGATAAATGAGAAATTGAATTCAACTCCATGTTGGGTGATAATTTCTATGTAGGTTTAATTATTATAGATATAGATTCATGCAAACCTATGACTAAACCCTTGAATGATGAAATTAGAATGTGACCATGATGTTTAATTGTTGTACAATGATGTTTACATGTACCATGCCTACAATATGTTTGATTTATTGCCTAAATGAGGGAAAAGTTCCTAACTAGCATGTTTTCATGTAATCTCCAGGTATGTACAAGCTTATACCTATCACATGTTTGATGAAATACTTCAGTAAATGCATTATGGTGATTATTATGTATTCAAGAAAGTTATGCTTTGTCAGTTTCCTTCTATCGAGTCCTGGGGGTACTTGTACCCGAAATATGAGCTATGTGCCTAGAGTCATGTCATGTTTTCACGATACTCTCAGTCAAGCTATGAATTCTTAGACTTCTGATAGTCCTATGACTCAGGAAATCTCCATGATCTCATGAACTTGGTCAGTTGTCAGATATTAAAAGTATTCCGTCAGTCAATGGAATTCAGTAACTCAGCCCATGTTCAGTTCAGTAAATCATGTTCAAAGTCTATTCAGATGGGAGTAGGAATTAGCATCGAGAGAACCCAAGGATGGGCACACACACTATTAGATGAGGGTGTGATTCTTAGAAGTCATCCTTGCATTCTAGAACTATGTAGCTAGCATAGGTTGATACATCAACACTGTCCGATGAGGGTTGATGAGGTGGATAAGCACTGTCATATAAGGGCCCCACCGTTATCATATAGGGGACACTATCAGAGGATGGTCGACCACATCTTGTCCTTACCACTAATGCGGTATTGAAACCCTTTCAATTTGGGTTATTGATTGGACCCAACTCAGGCATATTATCATGTTAGGGGCATGTCGATTAGATAACTACTTCCCATAGTTTTATGTTACAGAATTAGGATTGTCAGATATAGTCAATAAGTCTCAATAATAGAACTCAGATAGTTCTTCGGATTTTAGGACTGTTAGATACAGTCAACTCAGATACAGTACGAAACTCAGATAGTTCTATCAGATTTAGGACTGTCAGATACATCAACTCAAATAAAGTATGAAACTCAGATAGTTCCATCAGATTTAAGACTGTCAGATACAGTCACTCATGTTATCAGTTATATTCAGATTCAGTAATAATGTTATCACAGTATTAGTGTCAGTTGTTATGTCTTATGCATGTATTCTCATGCTCATGATAGTTAGTCAGTTATTATTATTGTTCACGCATGTGAACCCCATGCATTTAACCTACCTTATATGCATACCATTATATTCAAAGTACTGACGCATTTGCACTATGGTGTCTTATACCATAGGTTCAGAGAAACGAGCTGCAGAGTAACAGTCGATTCCAGATATCTACAGACAGAGTTATAAGTTAGTCATCATATTTCAAGGACATGATTATTCCCCTATTATCTCATTAATCAGTTTATTAGTTAGAGTTAGTTGGTGACATATCCCATCAACTCCTTACTCAGACAGTTCAGTCAGTTAGAGGCTTTCTAGACTATCATGTTTCAGACTTCAGTAGTTTTAGTTTTGTTTTGGGTATTCTATTACCCTAAATAGATGTTATATTATTCAGATCATGTTTTGGGTATTCTATTACCCCACACAGATGTTATAAAGTATTTTATGCAGTATATAGGTACATATATCAGTCATGGGTTAGCTTGTGGTCCTTCGGGTCATGAGCACCGTATAGCATTCCGGGTACCAAATTTGGCGCGTTACAAACATGGTATCAGAGCCTAAGGTTCAATAGAGTCCTAGGAAGTCTGAAAGCCGCATCTAGTTAAGTCTTGTACATGGGTATGTTGCGCACCACATTTATTTACAGGAGGCTAAAAGATGTTTTAGGAATATTTTCCCCTCTTTCAGTATTCATGTTGTGCCAGTGAGCATAATCTCAAGTAAATCTCTCAGGCTAATCTATTTCTCCCTTTCTTCTACAGAACATGCCTCCTAAAAGAACAAACATAAATCAGTCAGCCCCTCGGCCCGAAGATCCTTTGGGTGATAATGTTTCTGATGCGTAGTTCAGGGCCACATTCACTACTATTTCTCAGTTAGTTTCCGCTCAAAATAAACGGCCAGCAGTCATTCCGACCAACTTAGTGGCCTATTTAGCCACATTTAGGATTTGGGACTTCACCTGAATGAATCCTCCTTCCTTCCTCGGGTCTAATGTAGATGAGGACCCTCAGGAATTCATTGATTACCTTCTAAAGTTAATAGACATCATGGGGGTGACTATTATTGAGAGTGTTGAGCTAGCTGCATATTAGTTGCCGGATGTGGCTCATACTTGGTTCAAATAGTTGAAGTAAGATAGGTCAGATGATGCAGGTCCTATAGAGTGGGAGGAGTTTGTCACTGCATTCTTAGAAAAATTCTTTCCCCAAGATCTTAAAGAGGCTAAGGTGCTAGAATACATCAACCTAAGGCAAGGCAATATGACGGTGAAAGAGTATTCACTTAAGTTTACTCAATTAGCTAGATATTCCCCTCATGAGGTTACAGACAGCAGAGCCAAGATGAGTAAGTTCTCTTCAGGGGTATATGATAGCATGATAAGTGAGTGTAGATCTGCCATGCTGAACAGTGACATAACTTTAGCCAGTCTCATGAGTCATGCTCAGTAGATAGAGAGAAGAAGATTAAGAAGAGGGAGAAACATGATAAGAGAGTGAAGACAGGTAGTTTCAACTTCACTCAGCCTAATTCATAAGGAGGAAACCATTCCCAGTTTTATCCTAAGTCATCAGTTCTAACCCCTTCTTCAGCCAGTGCTCTAGTTCCTAAGTTCAGGTAGGGTAAAAAGAATAGAGCGCCAGGCGCAAGGTCTCAGGGTAGTGTTAGCAATACCCGAACTAAACCCCTTTGTAAGACTTGTAGTAAGAACCACAAGGGTGCTTGCAGAGCTCGGAGCGATGTATATTTTATTTGTGGTAAGCCAGGCCACAGAGTCAAAGACTGCCCTCAGTCAGGTTATCAGAGTCATCTCCGCTCTTCATCTTAGTCCGGCCGCCCGAATCAGCAGGGTGCCATCACCAGTGCTACTAGTGGGCAACGCCCAAATCGTGTCTATACTCTTCAGACCCGATAGGATTAGGAAAATTCTCCTGATGTAGTTACGAGTATGTTACAGATCTTTCATATGCATGTTTACGGTTTACTAGATCCAGGAGCTTCTTTGTCTTTTATTTTTCCCTATATAGCAAGAGATTTTGGAATCAGTCTCAAAATCCTAGTAGAGCCTTTTTCAATCTATACCCCATTAGGTAAAACCATCATAGACCGGTGGGTATACAGGAACTGGCCGGTTATGATATTTCAGAAAGTCACTTCAGCAGACTTAGTCAAATTAGTGATGATTGATTTTAATGTCATTCTCGTCATGGATTGGATTCATTCCTGCTATGCCATAGTCGACTGCAAAAATAGAATAGTCCAGTTTTAATTTTCAAATGAACCCGTCCTTGAGTGAAAGGGTAGTACTTCAGCGTTCAGAGGTCAGCTTGTATCCTACCTTTCGGCATGGAAAATGATATCTAAAGGATGTGTTTATCATCTTGATCGAGTTAAGTACACTAGTTTCAAAACTCCCAGCCTTTAATTAGTTCCAGTTGTAGGTGAATATTCAAATGTCTTTCCTTAATATCTTCCAGGAATTCCTCCCGAAATAGAAATAGACTTCGGCATTGTTCTTCTTCCAGTTACTCAGCCTATATCTATTCTGCCATACAAAATGGCACCAGCAGAACTCAGAGAACTGAAAGAACAATTGAAGGATCTCTTAGATAAGGGATTCATCAGGCCCAGCATTTCCCAGTGGGGCACTCCAGTATTATTCGTGCGCAAGAAAGACGGTTCTCTTAGGATATGTGCAGACTACCATCAACTCAATAAGGTCATGGTCAAGACTAAGTATCCTTTTCCCAAAATCGATGACTTGTTTGATCAACTTCAGGGTGCCAGTTATTTATCTAAGATAGACCTCAGATCTGGCAGATTTCCGTACTCGGTATGGTCATTTTGAATTCTTAGTTATGTCCTTTGGTCTTACCAATTCCCTAACAACTTTTATGGATTTGATGAACCATGTGTTCAAGCAGTACTTTGACATGTTCTTCATAGTCTCATAGATGATATTCTAGTCTATTCCCGTAGTGAGCGTGATCATGTACACCATCTCAGAATAGTACTTCAGACTCTCAGAGATCATCAACTATTCCCTAAATTCAGTAAGTACAAATTTTTTCTAAGGTCAATAGCATTCCTAGGTCATATCATTTTCGATGATGGCATTAGAGTGTACCCTCAAAAGACCGAAGCATTAAGAAACTGGCCTCGCCCTGTCTCTCCATTAGATATCAGGAGTTTCTTGGGTTTGGCCAGCTATTACAGAAGGTTTGTTAGGGGATTTTCTTCTATTGAATCTCCTATGTCTAGATTTATTCAAAAGAAAGTCAAGTTTCAGTGGTCAGATACTTGCGAGAAGAGTTTTCAGGAGTTAAAGACACGACTTACCTCAGCTCCAGTATTAGCTCTTCTGGATGCTCCAGATGGTTTCATAGTGTATTATGATGGATACAGAGTAGGTTTGGGTTGTGTCCTCATGCAGAATAGTAAGGTCATAGCCTATGGCTCCAGACAGATTAAGCCCCTTGAAAGGAATTATCCTACTCATGATCTTGAGTTAGCAGCCCTAGTCTTTGCCTTGAAGATTTGGAGGAATTATCTATACGGTGTTCATGTGGATGTGTTCACTTATCATAAAAGTCTTCAGTATGTCTTTTCTCAAAAAGATCTCAATCATCGTCAGAGAAGGTGGTTAGAAATCTTGAAAGATAATGACATGAGTGTTCTTTATCATTCGAGCAAGGCCAATGTAGTGACCAACGCTCTCAGTATACTATCCATGGGAAGTGTTTCTCATGTTGAGGACAGTAAGAAAAAGTTAGCTCAGGAAGTCCATCATCTTGCCAGAATAGGCGTTCTCTTATTCTATACAGAAGAGGGTGATATATGGGTTCAGAGTAGTTCAGAATCATCTCTAGTTTCTAAGGTGAAAGAAAAGCAAGATAGAGATTCAGCCTTGTCAAGTTGAAAGAGTCAATCCAGGATAAAAAATTAGAGGTTTTCTCCCAAGGGGAAGATGGTGTCCTTCATTGTCATGGTCGTCTCTGTTTTCCAGGTGTAGACGATTTAAGGAAGCAAATTCTTGTAGAAACGCATGGTGCGCGCAACTCTATTCATCCAGGGGCCATAAATATGTACTGCGACTTATGGGAAATTTATTGGTGGAGTGGGATGAAGAGAGACATTAAAAAGTTTGTGGATGAGTGCTCTACATGTCAAAAGGTTAAGGTAGAGCATTAGAAGCCTAGTGGGTTCATGCAAGAGTTCAGTATTCCTACTTGGAAGTGGGAATTTGTGAACATTGACTTTGTGATGGGCTTGCCTCGAACTCGTCATCAGCATGATTCAGTCTTGGTCATTGTAGACAGAATGACCAAATCATCTTATTTACTTTTAGTTCATACCTCTTATTCAGCCGAGGATTATGCCAAACTCTACATCAGGGAGTTAGTCAAATTGCACGGTGTTCCGCTATCTATTATCTTAGACAGAGGTACCTAGTTCACCTCTCATTTCTGGAAAGTATTCTAAAAGGGTATTGGTACCCAAGTTCATCTTAGTACAATCTTTCATCCTAAGACAGATGGTCAAGCAGAAAGGACCATTCAGACGTTAGAAGATATGCTAAGGGCATGTGCAATCGATTTCAAGGAAAGTTGGGATGACCACTTAACTTTGATTGAGTTTGCATATAACAACAACTATCATTCTAGAATTTGGATGGCTCCATTCGAAGCTCTCTATGGTAGGAGATGTAGATCTCAAATTGTTTGGTTCGAAGTTAGAGAGGCCTCAGTTATATAGCCTGACTTAGTATTCGATGCCTTAGAAAAAGTTCAGTTGATTAGATAAAGACTCCGGGTAGCTCAGAGCCGATAGGAGTCTTATGCAGATGTTCGTAGAAATGATCTCAAATTTGAGATTGGTGATCAGGTCTATCTAAAGATCTCTCCCATGAAGGGAGTGAAGAGATTTGGAAATAAGGGAAAGATCAGTCCCTGATATGTTGGTCCCTTCAAGATTCTCAGTCACTTTAGCAAGGTAGCCTATGATCTTGAATTGTCTTTAGATCTAGCCTCAGTTCATACAGTCTTTCATGTCTCTTTGCTCAAGAAGTTCATAGGTGACCCATCAGTTGTAGTCCCTATTCAAAGCATTGGTGTTCAGAACTCTCTCTGTTATGAAGAGATTCCTATCGAAATCTTAGACTATCAGACTAGTAGATTGAGGAACAAAGAAATCCCTCTAGTTAAAGTTCTTTGGCAAAATCTGTCCGTCGAGGGAGCTACTTGGGAAGAAGAAGTAGATATGTGTACCAAGTATCCTCACCTCTTCTCCGCCAACTCAGATCAAGCTCAAGGTAACAGTTCTCCTTAAGCTTACTCAGTTTCATGTTTAGTGTTCATCACCAACTTGGTATGCAGTTTCCTGCTCATGTTCCCATTATAAACTTGGTTTCAAATAACATTACATATTCAGTCATGCACTCATGTATCAGTTCAAACATGTAATTATGCATCAGACATGCATTCTCATTGTGAGAAATTTAGTTTTTTAGAACACTCAGTCATGCATTCATGAATCAGTTACATATGCATCACATATGGATATTTAGTATTATATGTTCAGCTTGGCAGTCAGGTCAGTCATGAGATCATGCTCTAGTTATTCATGTTCAGTATGTACATCAGTTGTCTTTTTCCCCCTCTCATTCAGTCTTATTTGAGGACGACTGTTCTTACGGCGGAGATATTGTAATACCTCATACTTTTTTCTAGCTAATTTCATCCCAAGAATGACTTGTATTGGCTTCTAAATTGAATGATGACTATTCCATGAGGAATTTTCAAGATTTTCACTTTTTGTCATGTGGGAAATTCAATAAGCTTTCCATCGATATCGATTCTCCCAAATCTGATAACCGGGCCAGAAGTTATGACTATTTCAAGTTCCCATCGTAAAACAGTGCCATATTAGTTAATGGCGCATCGCGCCACAAGATAAAATGGCATTAGGCAAATTCCAATAGGGGTCCGCGATTATGGCGCGTCGCGCTAGGGCCCGAATTCAGAATTGTCCTTTTCCAGTGTCTTAGCGCGATTTCCTCCGTGTCGCACCAATATTCCAGGTCACAAAAGAAGGGGAAACGCGATGGCTCCGCATCGCGCCATCCCTCAGTTTCCGAAATGTCAAATTCCAGTGACACGGTGCGATAGTGCCGTATCGCGCCAGGGGTTCAATTCGGGAAAATTTTACTGAAATTAAATGAAGTGTCCAAGGTTAAAAGGGTCAACTTCCCACCTCTATTTAAGATATTTAACACATGATTCATCCACTTCTATACTAGTTTCTCTCAAGTTTCTCCCAAGAACAAAATAGGGTTTTCATAGAAGATCCAATTTCAAGAAGGTTTCACCGTCAATCTTCACGAAATCACGAACTAAGGTATGCATAATGTTCATTCATGGACTCCTTTCATCCATGATGTCCAATAATCCCTTTATCAACTTCAAGTTATTGATTTTCTTTATGATTTCATGATTGGGTTGTTCTTGTTCATATTGATAAATGAGAAATTAAATTCTACTCCATGTTGGGTGATAATTTCTATGTAGGTTTAATTATTATAGATATAGATTCATGCAAACCTATGACAAAACCCTTGAATGATGAAATTACAGTGTGACCATGATATTTAATTGTTTTACAATGATGTTTACATGTACCATGCCTACAATATGTTTGATTTAATGCCTAAATGAAGGAAAAATACCTAACTAGCATGTTGTCATGAAATCACCATTTATGTACAAGATTATGCCTATCACATGTTTGATGAAATGCTTCAGTAACTGCATTATGGTGATTATTATGTATTCAAGCAAGTCATGCTTTGTCAGTTTCCTTCTATCGAGTCCTGGGGGGTACTCGTACCGAAAATATTAGCAGTGTGCCCAGAGCCATGTCATGTTTTCACGATTCTCTCAGTCAAGCTATGAATCCTTAGACTTTAGATAGTCTTATGACTCAGGAAATCTCCATGATCTCATGAACTCAGTCAGTTGTAAGGTATTAGTAGTATTCCATCAGTCAATAGAATTTAGTAACTCAGCCCATGTTCAGTTCAGTAAATCATGTTCAGAGTCTATTCAGATGGGAGTAGGAATTAGCACCGAGCAAACCCAAGGATGGGAACACACACTATCAAATGAGGGTGTGATTCTTAGAAGTCATCCTTGTGTTCCATAACTATGTTTCCAGCATATATTGAGACGTCAACACTGTCCGATGAGGGTTGATGAGGTAGATAAACACTGTCAGAAAAAGGCCCCATCTTTCTCGCATAGGAGACACTATCAGATGAGGGTCGCCCACATCTTGGCCTTACCAGTGGCCGATTTTGACACCCTTCCAATTGGGGTTACGAATTATATCCCAACTTAGCCATATTGGCATATTAGGGGCATGTCGGGTAGATAACTACTTCCCACTATTTTATGGTATAGAATCAGGACTGTCAAATATAGTCAATGAGTCTCAGTAATAGAACTCAGATAGTTCCATCAGATTAAGGACTGTCAGATACAATCACTCATGTTATCAGTTATATTCAGATTCAGTAATCATGTTATCATAGTATTAGTGTCAATTGTTATGTCTCATGCATGTATTTTCACTCTCATGATTGTTAGCCAGTTATTATTATTGTTCATGCATATGAACCCCATGCATTCATCCTACCTCACTTGCATACCAGTACATTTAAAGTACTGACGCATTTGTGCTATGGTGTCTTATACCATAGGTTAAGAGACACGAGCTCCAAAGCAACAGTAGATTCCAAATATCCGTAGACAGGTTTATAAGCGAGTCCTTATCTTTAGAGGACATGACTATTTCCCTATTATCTCATTAATCAGTTTATTAGTTGGAGTTAGTTGGGGACATGTCCCATCAACTACTTACTCAAACAGTTCAGTTAGTTAGAGGATTTCTAGACCATCATGTTTCAGACTTTAGTATGTTTAGTTTTGTTTTGGGTATTTTATTACCCCACACAGATGTTATATCATTCAGATCATGTTCACTATTAAACCTTATGGCCTTTCAGTTTATGTTTTCCCATTATAAAGTATTTTATGCAGTATACAGGTACAGATATCAGTCATGGGTTAGCTTGTGGTCCTTTGAGGTCATGAGCATCGTGTAGCTTCCGAGTACTAGATTTGCGGCATTACACATTTTTTATGAATGAAGATGATTCTTGAGTTGCCTCTTCACTTGTTATGGATTGTTTTTTCATGTGTTTTTTCAAAGAGGTGATTTCTATTCTAAATGCTATAGTTTCCTAATGAAGAAACTGCATGTGATTAATGATTGAATTGCCAATGCATGTTTAAGTCTTGAAAGTAGAGTGTGTTTGCATGAGTTTGCACATGCTTTTTAAATAATAACTTTATTGTGATTCGATAAAATCTCTGGGTGGTCATATGCATGTTATTGAATGAGAAGGCGGATGCGATGTGGTATGATAAGAATGACTTACAAGTTTGGGTATGATGATATTCGGAGATGATATGCCCTTAATAGAATAAGCATTGAATGTTTTATAAGAATGAAGCATAGTTTTAAATAACTACAAATGGGCTTAAATAGAGCTAGATGGTTACCTGAATAAGGCAAGAGTTCCGATAACTAATAGCCCAAAACTGTATTTTGCTGATGCGGTTTTCATGATATGTATGTAAGTAAGGAGGCATATTTTTTTCATGACATGTATGTCAGTAAGGAGGCATACTTTTTATAACATGGTATGTTAGTAAGGAGGCACACCTTGTTTTATTACAGACCCCAATTATTGCAGCAAACTTATGTTGGGGATTGACCACTAGTTAAGGGAAGATTCCATATTACCCTTGGGATTGTAGAAATGTAGGGTGTACCATATAGAGCAGAAGTAAAGAAAAAAGTTGAGTTATGATTACAGGAAAATATTTTGAATCTTATCAAATTATGCCCATGTTTTTTATGTATATACTATGCTAAGTTGTTTTCCTAATGCTCTTGACTATTGTATATGGAATACATGTTATTTTTGGTTAGTTCTGCATAGCAATACATTCCACGTATTGACCATCCATTATGGCGACTACATTGTCTCATAATGTAGGTTCTGAGGCAGATTTCCATGGTCCAGCTCAGTAGTAGATTACTTCCTAAACACCAGATTTGGTGAGACTTTCTTTCCTTGGAAGGAATTCTATTCTTATGTTAGTTCAGTTGTCTTATGGTCCTACTAGGGGCCTTGTCCCGGTCTAGATTGACTAGTAATTCAGTAGAGGCTTCGTAGACAGAAGTTGGGTATTGTATTTTTATATTTTGTTGATACAGTTTGTATTATAAATTCCTTTTAATTTCATTCTATCTTCCACACTTTAATTTATGTATGGATTAGGCTTATGATAGTATGCTAAGGGACTTCATGGGTCTTTGTAGTTTGGGATGTCCGTCACGGCCAGGGCCATGGCTTGGATCGTGAAAAACTCAGTACCATACCTTTGTAAGTATACACCCATGGAAGAGGAGAAATGTGACTTGCACAAAATTAAGGATTCTCTCAAGATAGAGAGGGACCTGGTCCCATCTCTCAAGGTTAGTACCAAAACAATGTTCTTTAATAATAATAAAATTCTCTCTAAAAAGCCACGTCTTTTCCAATCTGAGAAAAATCTATCATTTTAGAAGCAATCTAAAGAGTCACACCTACTAAATTCAGACGCGCCATTTCAAAAAGGCACATTTTTAATGACAAAGATCACCTGACTTAAATAACTAAACCAAATTTCTCTTCCTTAATTCTCTTCAAAAAAATAACTCAAATCATCTTTTCCAATTGTCCTTCATCTTTGAATTGAATTGGTTCCATTCTCTTTCTCTCTAAAATATTGAAATGGCAGACATTCCCACTTCATCAAACCTTGTTAATGATCCTAAAGTCAATAATGCTCTAGAAAATTAATCAGAACAATCCTAAATCGAACTTTCTGGTCCTTTAAAAACCAAAATCACAGAAGAAATCTCCTTAAGTCCGCAACAAAAAACTGTGTCAACTCTACCTTTTAATCCTCTTTAAAAATTCTAGAACCCCTAAATGAGTCCATTATTTTTCAAACATCCTCAACCATTGAAATTTTTGCTAAATCGACCTTGGTAGGGGATCTAAATCAAGGTTTTGGTTCACCAATTGAACAAGAAATCCCTCAATCTGATGTATCTCCTTTTCGAAAGAACCAAAATCGATTGAAGACTCCTAAATACCTAATTCTTCTGAAGAACGAGAAATAACTAAACTCTCAAAAACCTTACAAGTACCTGGTTCTCTCACTTCCTTAGAGTCAAATCTTATTTTTGCTCAATTGTGTTAAAAAGAAATACCTGTAAATAAATCAGATCTTTCGAGCAATGTAGATTGGGTAGACGAGAATTTGCTTGTACTTGGACATGATCCCAAGAAAAGCTCAGTTAGTGCTGAAAAGCAAACAGTTAGTAAAAAGGATGATGTGACTAAATATGGAGAGATTGTGCTACCTCCAAATGAGGATGAGGATAATGAGGATGAACCACCTTTGAGTTGTCTTGTGAAAAAACAAAGAAGAAGTAAAGGCAAGGAGAAAGTGATTGATTTTGCTATAAAAGTTTCTAGATCCTATTCTACTAGGGGATCTGAAAAGAAGTTGTTAGTTAGTGCTATAAAGGCTAAAAGTCTTATACTACAAAGTGAAGAAGAATAAAGAAAGTTGTTTTAATTGAGGAGGAGAATATTGAAGTTGTAGAGGTTAGAGAGGATAAGAACATTAGTCCTGATGTTGCTGCAACAACAAAGAAAAGATGACAAGAAATTCAAGTCCCGGGAAGGGCCAGGTCCTGCTGTTCAAAGTCTGGTAGCACTGCATGAATAAAACTGAAACATATTGTTGTGAAAAAAGAAGAAATTCTTTGACGGGCCTGGTCCCAAGAAGAGAAAAATTGTTGAAAAGGAGGATCCAAGTAGTGATGTCAAAAGAAGAAGAAAGGAGGAAGAAAAAAAGATTGGGTCTAGAGAGCAAGCAAATGAGATTTTGAGAACACAGAGAGTATTGTCTCAGAAAGTGTTTGATCCCAAGATTTATGAAAAAACTGGCATGGTTGAATTGGTGGAATATGTCAAACATTAGGGATGGTTACACCTCCTGGAGAAACTATCTCCCATGGTTTTTGAAAAAGAAGTGAATTTTACTAAACAATGGAGTTCTCAGATGATAGGTTAAGCTTGGCTACCAAAATGCAAATAAAACAAATCAAACTGGATGAAGAGTTAAAAGGGCAAATCCTAGATATTCCTGTTATTGGGGTGAGTACTATTATAAAACAACAAGCATCAATTAAGTTCATTATAAATGCTTCTAAAGTTGGAGGAACATCAATAGTTGGGGTGAGAAAAAATTTTCTCACATGTGAATTCAAATTAGTGTTTGAATTTGAGAACAAGATCCTTTTTCCTAGTTCAGAGAAAAGTACCATTGCATCAGTTGTTGATCTATTTCTGATAGAGAGTCAGAGCAAGTTTGAACTGATAAGTCTACCTTCTCATATGATAGAGCACATGAACAAATTGATAGTTGAGAAGAAAGGAAGATGAGATGTCGTATGGTTACTTCATGAACAAATTATTCAATCACTTTGGAGTGATAAGGAGTAAGGAAAAACTTAGAACAGTCTAACAAAGGTTTAGTTCAACAACATTGGTGGAAAATAAATGCATAGAGGGAAAAGTGGGCATTGTATCCCATGTGTCTGAGCTATTGGCTACTCAGGAGAATCTAAGCAAGGAAATAGATGAGATGAGGATTAAGTTGGCTGCAAAAGATGCTAAGATAGTGCACTTGAAGTTGTAGAATCAGAAGTTATTCATAGAGGTACCTTGTGCTACAGAAGAACTTGCAATAGAAAATGCAAAGCACCAGATCAAGGTAGTAGAAGTCTCTCAAGAGGTTCATGGTCTGAATGCCAAAGTTAAAGACCTAACTAAGAAATTGCTAAATACTCTTGTTGCAGAGTGTTATAGAATGGAGATGTTAATTAAGTTCTTCTCCCCTAAGCACCCCTCTACCCAAGTTTTGTCATCCTTGTGTGTCAGTCTCTAGTTATTATTCCTAGTGTGGCTTTTGATGAATGAGAATTTTTATGCTTATTTTATGATGATATTATGGTACTGATCTCTCTTGACAATCAATGAATCTTTTTCTTGTGTGTTTCATCCGTCTCTTCTTTATATTTAAAGTTGTTCTTCATGTTAGTGTTGCCCCAGTGTCCATGAGTCAATTAACCTGTGCTTGTTTACTCTTGGTTTACTATTATCACTTTTCAATGATGCCACAAGGGGGAATTGCATGTGGTAAGGACCAGGTATGTGTGTTCCATGATGTGTTAGAGGTCAAGTACCAGATGTAGAAATACAGATATGTTAAATAGCCTATTGATAGGGGGAAGAATAATTGTGAAGCAATGCAGATGTGTTGAATGGCCCATTTACAGGAGGAAGAATTATTTTGAAGCATGAAGGCAGACTGATGGGGGAAGTATTATCATAGGTGTAACAATGAACTAAATAAACATTGAACGCAAGTATATGGACAGGGGGAATATTGAAAATTGAATGAGATGAATTTTTTTTTTCAAATGACAACAAGGGGCTAGGTCCCTAAGTTGACATATTGATCGGGTGAAGGATGGTGTATAATGATAAAGAGAACATTCACTGACAATAGTGGTAATCATTCTGACTGAATATGGTGAATGAATTTTATCCTTCAAAGTTCTGTAGTCATGTTGTATGGTTTGTCATCATCAAAAAGGGAAAAATTAATATATCTTGTTTTGATGATGATCAGCTGATAACAAGGTACCAGGTCCCTGGGTTTTCACGGAAACATACAACTGTCACAAGGCGTGCGAAGTTTTATCTTCTACTTTAACAAACTACGCTGGTGGGCTTGCACATTTCAGGATACTTTGCCCAATCAGTTTCTACCTAAATTATTATTCAACTTTAAAAGAAAAAAAATGCTTCTCAATTAGTGAGTTTTTGCAAGATCAGAATACAGAAGTGAGAGAGAAGCAAAAACTCAACCTTGCAATATTGCTCAAGTTCTTAATTTTTGTATGTACACACAGAGTGAGTGTTCTTGAGTAATGTCATAATCTGTAACAAGATTATCCATGTTATAAGAGTAATGCTTTCTTTGCTTTCTTGTGAGTGCTTAGGTAGAGATACTTGAGTGTAATATTGGTTACAGTTAATCAGTATTGAGGTGTGTTCTTGGCAGAGTTGTTAAGGTAGGTTTGATAGAGTTATTGCAAACTTCTGAAGCCTAGAGTTAGGTTCATTGGTGTCTGTAATCAAGAGTTTGATTATAGTGGACTGTTGAGTGCTTGTGAGGGTAAGCCGTGGTTTTTCCTCCCGTGAACAAGGAGGTTTTCACGTTAAATCATTGTGTTTTTTACTTTCTTGTAAGGTTTTAGTTTCTCAGTGCCTTACTATTTTATTACAAGTGACATAATCTAAGGGACCTAGTCCCTCACAGGGTAGTGCAAGCCCCTTATGTTCCAACTGACATGTAAATCAAAAGTTAAATAAAAATTATGTCCAAAATATTTAATTTGTAAGTACATGCACTTAAAGAACTTTAAGATTTAAATTATTATACTCAACTCTAAATATGTAGGATACTAATTTGTGAATATCTGGGACTATCTCAAACTAATTAAGAATAATATGTTTGAAGTAGTTCCAAAATCACGGACGACGCACTCTTTAATAGTAAGTATCATTAATGAAAAATTATTATTGACTTACCATTAAGTTAACATCCGAAGACTATAGCAAAGAGCCCAATGATTGGAATGGTTTATCACAATAAAAGAGAAAATTAATGAAAAAATATCATAAACTTTATGGCATTTTATGAAATTACTGGTGTTCTCTTTTCTTATTCTTATAAGCAAATTAGTTAGAAAGGGAATTAATATAATTTAACTTTTAAATTAAATTAATTTTTGTTGATCTTTAACTTTATTGATTTCACTAGATCAAAGCATGCTACATGTCATTAGGACATTGTGATCACTTTCAACAAACACAACAATCCACATATTTAATCATGTGATATTGTTTCTCTTCTTGAGGCCATTCGTTATAGTTAGCGCCAAATTCTATAGATCTGATTTGTGAGAGAAAGAAATGAAGGGCAGAGTTCGTTCCACCAATCTTGCCAAAAGTTTATTCATGAAAGATTATAAATTTATAAAATAATTAATTGTCCTAGAGTGTTACCACTCACCCTACCCTACATCTTTACCCCTTAACCTTAAATATAAGTATAAGTAATGGTCAAACAAGATGCAAGTCAACTCGCTCCTTATAGACAATACAAATTGACATAATGGAGCAACCTGTGACGCCCCGCGTCGCTACCCATTAAATTCATCCCGTTTTTGGCACAATTCCGAGCGTTTCGGGTGCGTTTCGGGGTCCAACGGGGCTTCCACATCGTCTATTGACAAGGTTAACGTGGGGGCATATTTGGGAGGTCAAAATACAAGCTCGGGTCAACATTTATTGGGTTTTGGAACCTTGACCAGCAGCTGGACAGAATCTGCACAACAGAATCAGCATACTAGACAAGGTCCTTTCCACTAGTTCATGGATGGCATGGCCAAATATAGTAATGTTGACTTGCATTAATTGTAACCCTTGACTAAGGGACATTATAAATATCTTGTAAAGCCCTCTTGGGCAGATCATCACATAGTATTTCATTCTTGTTTTACTCAAGAAATATAATCAGAAAATTGGCTTTCGGGCCTCCCAAACCGAGTGTCTTTCTTTCCGATTTACCTTACGTTTTTGTGTGCGTGTTCAAAGCTTCTTGGGAACGAATTTAGAGAGGGTTAGGACTGAAGTTTAGCATTGATATTGAGAGTGTTAAGCTGTCCGCACGTGGCTAAAAATAGGCCCGTGACAAGTGGTATCAGAGCAGCACTTTGAACATGGCATACGACGGCGACGAGGAGGTTCACGGAGGAGACAATGTGGGCAAAACCAAGACCAAAAAACGTGACAAGAGTAGGAACAAGGATGAGGCCCAACTTCCACTTAGTGAGGCTGTCACAAACGTGGAAGATGGTGAAGGTTCAGCATCCGGCTCTCTCGATGAGAGAATCGTTAGCACGGAGGCTGGCTTAGCGGTTTTGGGCCATCGCTTCAAGACCCTTGAGTCCAACGTTGGTACCCTTGAGGCTGCTGCTCTTGAAGGGCTGGACGAAGTCAAGGCCGACTTGTCCGAGCAAAATGAAGAGCACAAGGAGGGGCTGACCAGCTTGGAGCTCAAGCTTACAGAAGCGTTATCGGCGCTACACGAGGAGTTTGGGTCAAAACTGTCCGAGGTGATGCTGGGGCAGTCCGCTTTGCAGGAGGAAGTTGCTGATTTGAAGCAACAACTGGAAGCAGCCCGTGTTGGCGGAAATCATGGTTCCGTGGCTTACCATGATGCTCGTATTGAGGCTCCTAAACCCAACGTGTTTAAGGGTGAAAGGAACGCTCAAGACGTAGAGAATTTCATATGGCAATTGGAGTCATATTTTGAGCACGTCAAGATTGTTGACGGGGCAGCAAGGATCCGAATTGCAACCATGTACTTTAGCGACGTCGCAATGTTGTGGTGGCGTAGGAAAAAGGTAGACATGGAGAGGGGTCTTTGCACCATAGCTGATTGGGACCAGTTTAAGGAAGAGTTGAAGGAGCAATTTTACCCTCAAAACGTTGTAGACGAAGCCCGACGGAAGTTGAGGGAACTTAAACAAACTTCTTCCATTCATAACTATGTGAGGGAGTTTACGAAGCTCTCACTTCTTGTGACGAGTTTCAGTAGTGAGGACTTGCTATTCTTCTTTCTTGATGGCCTCCAAAATTGGGCCAAACAAGAGTTGAGGAGGCGCAACGTCAAGACCGTGGATGAAGCCATTAAAGTGGCGGAATCCTTGAATGATTTTCATGCCGATTATGCCAAGGCGAAGGATAGTCGGAACAAGCCTGTTGCTGCCAAGGGAGATCGTGGAGACAAGGGCAAAGAGAAGTTTATTCCCAACAAAAATCGTGAGTTCAAAGGTGAACGCAACCAGCCATCGACGTTCCGTAAGAACTACGAGGAGAAGAAGAAAGGTGTAGCTAACCGCGATAGCGGCTGCTACCTTTGCGGGGATACGTCTCACTTTGCGAGATCTTGTCCTTCATTGAGTAAGCTGGGAGCTATGATTGCAGCAACACGGAAGGGTCAAGCTAGTGCGCAAGCCGGAAGTTCCGGGGAGCAAGAAGCACAAGCTGCCAATTCGGAGAAAGGAAAGGGACATGCCGTTGGTTTGTTCAACCACATGGCTTTGTTCAACCACATGACGCTTTCTGCTCTTGCTGAAAAGAAGCATAGCGTGAGAGCTCGTGAATCATTATTTGTTGATGGAAAAGTGAATGGCCGAGCAGTCCGCATTATGGTGGACACCGGAGCAACGCACAACTTTGTTACGGAAGAAAAGGCTAAAGAACTTGGCCTTGCTTTCGTGACCAGCGATTCCATGTTAAAAACCGTTAATTGTCTCCCTACCAATGTCAATGGCCTCGCTCCTCGGGTGAGTCTCACCTTGGGAGGTTGGAAGGGAGAAACGGATTTTTCGGTTGTTCCGATGGATGTCTTTGATATTGTATTGGGGCTGGATTTTTGGTATGAGATTAACGCGTTTATTTCGCCGCGTCTCAACCAGCTAGCCATTTGTGATGATGGTGGTTCTTGTATTGTCCCACTTATTCGTGTTGCTCAAAGTGGCACACGTTTGTCGGCGATGCAGCTTGTTAAAGGTTTCAAGAAAGGAGCACCAACCTTTCTTGCGACGTTGATGGAGATAGTTGACTGCCAAGAAGCTGATTTAGTGCCCTCATGTGTCCAACGTGTTCTTGAAGAGAACAAGGACGTAATGCCGGAGGAGCTGCCCAAGCGGTTACCTCCACGAAGGGAAGTTGATCACGAAATTGAGCTGGTACCCGGGGCAAAGCCACCAGCTATGACCCCATATCGGATGTCGCCTCCGGAGCTTGAGGAACTTCGAAAACAACTCAAGGAGCTGCTGGAATCTGGCCATATCCGACCGTCTAAGACACCCTTTGGAGCTCCGGTCTTGTTTCAAAAGAAGAAGGAAGGGACGTTGCGGTTATGTATTGATTACCGTGCTCTCAACAAAGTCACGGTGAAAAAAAAGTACCCCATTCCTTTGATAGCTGATTTGTTTGATCGATTGGGACAAGCCAAAGTGTTCACGAAGATGGATTTGAGGAAGGGCTATTATCAAGTTCGCATAGCCGAAGGAGATGAAGCCAAGACGACTTGTGTGACTCGTTATGGGTCCTATGAGTGGCTGGTCATGCCTTTTGGACTGACCAACGCACCAGCCACGTTTTGCACACTAATGAACAAAATCTTTCAGCCATACTTGGATCAATTTGTGGTCATCTACTTGGACGACATTGTTGTTTATAGTAGCTCAATGGAGGAGCACGTTAGACACCTTCAAATCGTGTTTAATGTGCTACGGGAGAACGAGCTATGCGTCAAACGGGAGAAGTGCACTTTTGCACAACCAAAGGTGCAATTCTTGGGCCATACGATCAGCCAAGGGCAGATTCAAATGGATAGCGACAAGGTCGAGGCGATCCGGGATTGGGAGGTTCCAACGAAGGTACCCGAATTAAGGTCCTTCCTTGGCCTTGCTAATTATTACCGAAGGTTCATTCTTGGATACTCGGATATTGCTGCTCCACTCACGGATTTGTTGAAGAAAAATCGTGTTTGGGAGTGGAATAGTTCGTGTGAAGGGGCATTCAACAACCTCAAGGCAGCCATCATCAAGGAACCGGTTTTGGCTTTACCGGACTTCACGAAACTGTTTGAGGTGCAAACGGATGCATCCGACTTTGCTATTGGTGGCGTCCTAATGCAAGAGGGCCATCCGATAGCGTTTGAAAGCAGAAAACTGAATGATGCGGAGCGACGTTACACAGTCCACGAAAGGGAGATGACGGCCATCGTCCATTGCCTAAGGACATGGCGTCATTACTTGTTGGGGGCTCATTTCATCGTCAAGACGGATAATGTAGCGACCAGCTACTTCCAATCACAAAAGAAACTCTCTCCGAAGCAGGCTCGATGGCAAGATTTCTTGGCGGAGTTTGATTACTCATTGGAGTATAAACCGGGAAAGACAAACATCGTGGCCGATGCATTGAGTCGCAAAGCTATTTTGGCGACATTATTGAGCACGACCAGCTGTGGTGTGCGTGATACCATCAAGGAAGGGATGGAACATGATCCCGTTGCCAAACAACTTCTTGATTTGGCGCGCAAAGGAAAGACCCAAAAGTTTTGGGAAGAGGACGGACTGTTATACACCACCGGAAGGCGAGTGTATGTGCCTAGATGGAAAAATCTTAGGCGCTTGTTGATCAAGGAGGGCCATGACACGATGTGGGCTGGTCATCCGGGACAGAAACGCACCATGGCCTTGTTAGAAGCAGCTTATTATTGGCCTCGCATGAGGGACGACATAGAGGTATACGTTCGCACTTGCCTTGTTTGCCAACAAGACAAGGTGGAACACAAGGCGCCCGGTGGATTACTTGAGCCGCTGCCCACCGCGGAGAAACCATGGGACAGTGTCACCATGGACTTTATCACATGTTTGCCTAACTCGGAGGGTTGCGGAACAATCATGGTTGTCGTTGATCGCTTCTCCAAATATGCAACATTCTCAGCTGCCACATCGAATTGCAAAGCCAAGGAGGCAGCCCGATTGTTTCTCAAAGATGTAGTTAAACTTTGGGGCGTGCCTAGGCATATCATTAGTGATCGAGACCCGCGATTCACGGGAGCATTTTGGAAGGAGCTATTCAGTTTGTTGGGGTCGGAGCTGCACTTTTCAACCAGCTTCCATCCCCAAACCGACGGACAAACGGAGCGAGTAAATGGGTTACTCGAGTGCTACTTGAGGCACTTTGTTAGTGCCAATCAAAAGGACTGGTCACGGTTGCTCGACACAGCCCAATTCTCATATAATTTGCAACGGAGTGAGGCTACAGGTCGTAGTCCATTCGAACTTGCAACGGGGCAGCAACCAAACACTCCACAATCCTTACCGGTCAACGCCGGAATGAGGAATCCGGGTGCTTATCATATGGCAAAGGCTTGGGAGGAACAAGTTGATATGGCAAGGTCGTATCTTGATAAAGCAGCCCGCAAAATGAAGAAATTCGCTGATCGAAGTCGTCGTCCAGTCCATTACCGGATTGGAGACAAAGTGATGGTCAAGCTCAATCCGAGGCAATTCAAGGCGTTGAGGAGCGTCAATCAAAGTTTGATCCGAAGGTACGAGGGTCCATTCGAGATTGTCGCCAAGGTTGGCAAAATCTCATATAAGCTGGACATGCCATCACATTTAAAGATTTATCCCGTCTTCCATGCAAGCAAATTAAAACCGTATTTTGAAGACAAGGAAGACGTGGAGCGGGGTAAGTCTAGTCGGGCCCAAATCTTCATGACGTCCGCTGCCACGGATAAGCAAATTGAGGACATAATTGATCATCAATTGGTTCGAGGAAAAGGTTGGGGCAATTCGAGTGCCCAATTCTTAGTCCATTGGAAGGGGCAATCGCCCGAGGAGGCATCGTGGGAAAAATATGAAGACTTGTGGCAATTCAAGGAGAAAGTCCACAAATATTTGCAGCTATGTGGCGCCGCGGTCGTCGCCAAATCAGGTGGGGGAGAGTGTGACGCCCCGCGTCGCTACCCATTAAATTCATCCCGTTTTTGGCACAATTCCGAGCGTTTCGGGTGCGTTTCTGGGTCCAACGGGGCTTCCACATCGTCTATTGACAAGGTTAACGTGGGGGCATATTTGGGAGGTCAAAATACAAGCTCGGGTCAACATTTATTGGGTTTTGGAACCTTGACCAGCAGCTGGACAGAATCTGCACAACAGAATCAGCATACTAGACAAGGTCCTTTCCACTAGTTCATGGATGGCATGGCCAAATATAGTAATGTTGACTTGCATTAATTGTAACCCTTGACTAAGGGACATTATAAATATCTTGTAAAGCCCTCTTGGGCAGATCATCACATAGTATTTCATTCTTGTTTTACTCAAGAAATATAATCAGAAAATTGGCTTTCGGGCCTCCCAAACCGAGTGTCTTTCTTTCCGATTTACCTTACGTTTTTGTGTGCGTGTTCAAAGCTTCTTGGGAACGAATTTAGAGAGGGTTAGGACTGAAGTTTAGCATTGATATTGAGAGTGTTAAGCTGTCCGCACGTATTGTCCTAGAGTGTTACCACTCACCCTACCCTACATCTTTACCCCTTAACCTTAAATATAAGTATAAGTAATGGTCAAACAAGATGCAAGTCAACTCGCTCCTTATAGACAATACAAATTGACATAATGGAGCAACCGGTACATTAGACAAGCTACATTATTATTACTGAAGGCTTTTCTATCTCTTATCATACCTATAGCGATAGTTAAACTGACGTTCTCTTCCAAATAATTTGATAGAAATTAACTGTTAGAATGTTGAGTATCTCCTATTTATGTCATGCTTTGGCAGGTGAATATGAGAGACTGGGGAGTAAGTGTATTTTCGCCTTGCAACAAGGAGTCGAAGAGAAAGCGGATTCTCAAAGCTAAAAAAAGACAAGTGACCAACATCCAAAAGATCTGTTTTAAAACTAATGGATACATCTTATCACTTTACTTTGTTCAAGTTATGTCTTCCAGTATTCTCCCTCTTCAGGGATTTTTTTCATTTAAAATTTATCTGTCTTTTTCTATTTTTATAATAACTTTCATTGTTATTTAGAAGATTATGCTACACAAAGGCTTAAACAACACCGACAACCATTAATGCAGCAAAGAAAGAGCCTTTCAAATAACCGCCATTTTTCTTCCTAAATTCCCGTAACACTCTTAGTAATTATTCTCTTCTTTTAAACAATTTGACAGTTCCATCTAATTCACATATGCTATTTTGATCATGTTTGCATATCTTATTCGTTAGGTTTTGGGAATAATGTGGTCTTCTTTTTCAAATTTTGCATTTGGTGTTTCTTTATTCATTAGTTCTGTGTTTTTTGGTTAGATATTAATTACTTATAGTTATTTTACAATTTTTATGGTAACTATATTATTCAAAGATTAATTGTTAATTTCCTGTTTCTCTGCAGATTTTCATGTCCCGGGATTTTTCAGGAACTAATTAAGCAGAATTTTCTTATAATTCATCGCTAATCCGACTATTTTCAAAAACCTCTGAAATTTACTCTCAATTTTTCGGTGGGTTTGTTTCTTCCCACTTAAGTCTCCTATTTTGAAGCCTCAAATGTGGTGCTTAATGTTTTTTTTTTTGTAAGGTTACTATACCCTTTTCGTTGAATTTAAGGGTGAAGAGTCCATCAAAATGTGTGGCACTACTGACATTTTTCGTGGGTTTCAATTGGTTATTGTCACTGACTTCATTTATGAGATAGTGCACGTTTAATCTTTGGCCATCTTTAACTTCATATCGGAAGATGTTTATGTGTAATGTTCTCTTAATTAATTCTTATCTTAGCAATCTTTTTTCTAAGAAAAATAATCTTATGTGTGTTATTTTATTTTCTTACATCTCCTGAATAGCTACGAACACATTTACATATGATGCGATTGATGACTTGATTAGACTATAGTAAAATATTTCAGCGTCAAACATGAATCGACAAAGGCGGAGTTAGGATTTTCACGAAGGGGATTCAAAATTTAAGAAAAAGCTAATCGAAGGGGGTTCAAATCTATTATATATACATAAAATATAATTTTAGTGATGTGCAAAGAGTATAATTTTTCGCCAAGGGGATTCGGTGAACCCCAGTTTGAAGGCTGGCTCCGCCCCTAGATCGGTGTACTATAATATAGTAATTGTCTAATCTCACTTTACTTACACTTTCCTTTGGCTCTTTATATTTTCACAGCCAGTTCTTTTTCCTTATTATACATTCCCAGTATGTTTTGAATCTAATTATTTTGACTCCTCAATGAAATGATAGGTACATATGGAGCTGTAGTTCAAGCTGTAGTTTTGAAAATATGGCAACGAGTATAACAGATATGTATTGATGGTCTTATTACCTATGAATGATTCTTCGTTATAAATTTTACACTTACCTGAGGTTATTCACTGCCTTAAAGTGGGTAGAGATAAATGTTTAGTTTTCTGATTCCAGTACATCTATTTATTTATTTGATTAATGTTGCATTAAAATTGTTGTTGGTTTTGCAAATGGAGGATACCTTCTACTCTAATGACTATATTTACTTTAATTGACTTCGATAACTATTGGTAAGCATTTTGTGCTCATATTTTGTTCAATACTGCATTTGAAATTTTGAGGTTTGTTATTCAGTTTCTTTTAGAGGTTTCTATTTTATTTTTTAAGATTTGCGTTCCAAAATAATAAGTTGAGTTAGTTTGTAGTCTCAATTGTTGTATTAGCTGTGGTATGATGGATGTCAAGAAAAGGGTATTTTTCACATTCACACAGATCACCTATATGGAGAGGTAGTTCTCTACTTCCTCTATCCCTATAACTATCTAAGTTTTGCAAAAGGTGATAATCAAATGCTTGAGCTACCTGAGGAACTAAGTATTTTGTTATAACTAAGCAAACTATAGCTGTTAGCCAGTAACATGCATATATATCCAAGAATTGTTGACGCTGCTTGACTTTTCACTGATAAAGACTTGAACAAATATTATTTGCAATATCCTGGCCATGATTTGGAGCTTTCTATTGCAATATTATGTTGTTGATGGAGGATACCCTATAACTGAAAAGTTCAAGCATATATTGGTTCCTTGAATGTGTAGATGGATTTCCTAAGGTACCAACATCAACAGGCAAATATACATATTACATGAACAAAAATATGGTCAAACAAAATTAGGCTCTTCATCACAGCTTCTCTCTGATGGAGACGTTGTCTCCCAAAAAAGATCTATTAACAAGTCACAGAAAAAATATCACTTGGGAGAGGTGACAGAGAGCACTAAAGGTGACAACTGACAGTGCAACTTCAAGTGATACGGAAATTGGACCGAATGATTGTAGCATGAGCTATTCACTAATGCGTCTTTAGTTGTTGCTCCATCATCGATTATTAATTGTAACAGTATCTTCGAGAAAGTTGCACCTAACACCAAAGATATTTTTATTTTCCTTAATTAGTTTCTCAAATATGGCCAGAATGGACATTATATTTATTGGACATGTTTGTCATACTATACTACATTATACAACGGGGTAAAGTAAGCGAAGACAGAAAAAACTTAAGGCCATATTTATCATTGCGGTCTCCAGTGATAATTTAGTTGTGCTAAATAAACAGTTAGACAAGATTAAGAACATAAATCATTATATATATGTTATATCAGTAGGTTGCTTCAAGTTGCGACTCCCACAAAATGGTACTTCTTGGCTGATCAAAATTTAGACAATTAACAAAAATTGACCTTAATGCACTTCACGATAATAGTAAAGATTAAAATAAATTAAGAAACTTTTCTTGATAGAGACCTCTAACTAAAGTTGGATGTCAGCGCTTCTATTCTACCATTACTTCCATCTTCAAGTGTCTTTGGCTTAGCATATTCACATGAACAACAGAATACCTTTGGCATGGAGCTTAGAACCATACTGTGGTAAACAATTACACTTCAAAAATTAGAATATCTTTGATGTTGTACAACTTAGATTTGATAGTATGGTGTATTTTTCTTATTGTTTCTTCTTACATCTTTCCACATAAGGTCACTAAACAACCGAATTCAGAAAAATTATTCTACTGGAGAAGGAAAAGCATTAAAAATTGAAAAGGTTAGAAGAGAAAGATAAAATTTCCAGACATGAATTTTTAGTTGAAGAAATAAATAAAGACTAGAAAATATAAATATAAAGAGGATATTGTACCAAATAAAAGACCTTTATTGCTAAATGCACTTTGTTTTGTTAAATTATTAAATGGAGAGTGTCTTTATTGTTGGAGGCATTTATATTGTTATAGCAAGGTGGTATATTGTGCTCCGAAAGAGTAAACTTCGATAATTGAGGTAGCGGACAGCAAATCAATTTGCTATACATTTGCTCTAATTTAGTCTCTGAAATCTTATACATTATTCATTTTTTATATTGGTTTGCTTTACTGAATTGAGCCTGAGATGCCGCATATATTTAATAAGTTACTAACTTAGTAAAATAAAGAAGAGACTTATTTGTTTAGCCTGTTAACAAAGAGATTATGGAATATTAAGAATAAAACTAGTATATGTGCCTGCGCGATGCGCGGACAATATTAAAAAATTATAATCTTCTTTATTTGATCATATTGAATTCCTATTATTTTTAGTTTAGAGGTCACAACTTTTCTTTAGTATAACAATATAACCTTTGAACTCAAATTAGACATAACTTGTCATCTTCTTTAGATAGATTTAAAAACTTAAATTGTGTCTCTAGATGAGCAAAAGCAACATATCCTGGTAACGGATAGTTGTGAACCTTTGTTTGTTCTCACCAATGGGGACTAACTTTACATTCAATTGCAATAGTGTGGAAACTGTGACATTCGTGCTGTTAAGATCATCTGTCCTCTTGACCACCACTGATCTCTCAGCAGTGTTAAACACTCTATTCTGCATCTCCATCCGTCGGGACATCAACTGTCTCACCGTTACACTGTACAGTAAAAGCATGAACATTTTCATCCCAGTTTGACACTTTCTTTGATCCTAGAACTAATGTATGGGTGTAAAACATGCCTGAAAATGTTTGAACCCATGTAAAGTCACACTTCCTTCCCTGTGGTTGTGTACCAATTAGATGTGCATTAATGTGGAGATTGTCATCTGAGAAAATAGCAGTCAGTTTCCTTTGCTCCATGGAAGTACAACATCACACCGTCACCACCCAAAAATCTGGGATCATAGCATAGAGCGCCATAACCATCATACCTAGCTTGTAGCCTTTGAACTTCCTGCTATTTTTCGATACTTGATTCATATGCAATAGAAAGTTTCTTAAATTGGCATCTTTCCTAGATCTTTAATCTTTTGTTAGAGAACACATGTATGCTATCTCAAAAACAGGGTTTCCAGTAGTATTGCTTTCACATATACCTAGTGTAGTGAACTTTCCTAAGTGTTGTGTCCCTATATTTTGACTTCAATATACAACCTACTGCACCATCGAAGGCTTTAACTTTTTAATGCCAAATTATATACGGTGAAAAAATTAAAATAGAATTTCCACTTAAGCTGACAATCATGGGTGAAAAAATTAAGATAGAATTTCCACTTGAGCTGACAATCATGAGATATAAGATCGAATTTGAAAGCAACAGTAAATCAAACATACAAAAAGACAAATGCGAGCTCCCAATTTCGAGAATGAGAATAAAATAGAAATTCAAGGACAAAATATAACAAAAAACTTCATTGCTCTGCTGTTACTCGTGCTTTGGGCGTCTTTGATAAGTCTTTCGCTTGATTCTCTATTAGTCCAGATGAAAGTGAAAGAATGTAACTCACACTGAAGTTTGAAGGATGCATTTAATACACATTGATACATGCATACATATTGGGTACTTAAAAGTAAAGTACTTAAAATTAACATAATTTGCATAAATTGCAATTAAAACTGGATTATGAAAAAGTACAAACCAGATACTTGATCATTTTACCAAATCGACTAAAGGCATCTTCGAGCTGATAAATCTATAACGTCCCATGATAAACCTATGTGACTTTTCCATTTTCTTTCATCACAAAAATTCAGAATTGATCTTATCATATATATTGAATTCATATTGAAACCCAACATAACCACCAATTTTAAGCTTTATATATAAGACCGCAAAAATCACATACTCAAATAAACAACAAAAGAACACTATAGAGAAAATCTTTAAAGCAAGTACGATAACAGTAGATGAGAAAAAAATGGACCTTCCAATCATAATTTGTAATTCTTGAAGACCAGGGGACTCAACGAATCGACTGGTACCTGAAAAATGGACTAAAAAACTCAAACAGAATCTTAACTCTTGGACCAAAAAACATTTCCAACATTTATTCATTATCAAATGGGTATTGGTCGATTTGATTCGGCGAAGCTCGAGAGGCTTATGGATGGAGATCTGGTGGTTCTCAATGGTTGCGGGTGAACTCTATTGAAATGAAACTGGAAATAAATGGTGGTACTCAACGGTGATTCATTTCTTATTATAACAGTTTATGTCATGGTTACTATATTATTTTTTCGACCATAAAGTTTGTCAATGGAAAAAATTGCAATCCTGCAAAATAATTTTCAAAAATTCAAGTAATACCTCAATTAATCACAATATGGACCTGCAAGAATAATAGAGTAGGCATCAAGATAAGCAGCATTGCAACAGATATCACAAAGGTCATCAAGTAATACCTCAATTAAGCACCATGTGGACCTGCAAGAATATTAGTATAGCCATCAAAATCAGCAGCATTGCAACAGAGATGACAAAGGTCATCAAGAAACTAAGCTTCATGAATTTCACTTACATCCAAATATCAAGAAATAAAGTTACTTGAGGATAAAGATACACACACAACATTGCTAAAGAAAAGTTGCAGAGAACACTGCACAATTCATTTCACGTAATAAGAAGTTTTTTTTCGGACTAATGTTTATTCACTCTTAAAAGACCAAACATAAATTCGACTTTCAATCTTCCTTATGTCAGATCTCTCATTATCGTCTATATCTGCAACATTTAACCATGTAACTTGTGCGCTCTAGACAATTCTCATATATCATTGACTTGCAGATGCAGTATATAAAACAATATATTTATAGCAGTAGTGTGTAGCATGTGTTGTTCAGGATATATATAAGAAAATCAACTAACTTATCAACATAAGATTTTTTTTTCTTAGAGAAAAGCTTGCTTAGATAAGAATTAAATAGAATGAATAAACATAAAAATCTTCCTTATACCAAGTTAAAGATGTCAAAAGATGAAAAGTGCCCTATCCTATAAATGAATAGGATGGCAATACCTAAGTGAAATGTATGTGAAAATTCAGTAGTGCCACACATTTTTCTAGACTCTCCACCCTAAAATTGGAAAAAAGAAAGTGCAAATTAAACTTATAAAAGAAATCATTTAAGCATCGATTTTGAGGTTTCCAAATAGGAGCATGAAGTAGGAAGAGAAGAAACACATGAGAAATTTTAGGATGAATCATCACAAAATTATGCTTAGTTCCCAATAAGGCTCACGACATGCAGATCTGCAAACATTTCAGAAATTAACAATCGGTCTGCCAACAACATCTAACCGAAAAAAGGCAGCCTGGTACACTAAATCTCCTGCTATTCACATGGTCAGGGGAAGGGCCACACCACAAGGGTGTAATGTACACAACCTTCAATCATGCTTAGATCCAGATAATGTTCAGGACATGCAGATCTGCAAATATTTTAGAAATTAACAATCAGCCTGCCAACAACATCTAACTGAAAAACGATAGCCCGGTGAACTAAAGCTCCAACTATTCGCATGGTCAGGGGAAGGCCCCACCACAAGGGTGTAATGTACGCAGCCTTCAATTATGCTTAGTTTCCGATAAGGCTCAGGACATGCAGATCTGCAAACATTTCAGAAATTAACAATCGGTCTGCCAACAACATCTAACCGAAAAAAGGCAGCCTGGTACACTAAAGCTCCTGCTATTCACATGGTCAGGGGAAGGGCCACACCACAAGGATGTAATGTACGCAACCTTCAATCATGCTTAGATCCCGATAATGTTCAGGACATGCATATCTGCAAACATTTTAGAAATTAACAATCAGCCTGCCAACAACATCTAACCGAAAAACGGTAGCCCGGTGAGCTAAAGCTCCAGCTATTCGCATGGTCAGGGGAAGGGCCCCACCACAAGGGTGTAATGTACGCAGCCTTCAATTATCCTTAGTTCCCGATAAGGCTCAGGACATGCAAATCTGCAAACATTTCAGAAATTAACAATCGCTCTGCCAACAACTTCTAACCGAAAAAAAGGCAGCCCGGTGCACTAAAGCTCCTGCTATTCGCATGGTCAGGGGAAGGGCTCCACCAAAAGGGTGTAATGTACACAACCATCTCTTGCATTTCTGCCAAAGTATATTTCAAAGGCTAAAACCCGTGACCTTCCGGTCACATGTCAACAACTTTAACCGAAAAATCAATGTACTGATAAACAAAGAAACCCCAAATGCAAAATTTGATAGAGCAAGACCACATTATTCCCAACAATTAACGAATATGATATGCAAACATAATAAAAATAAAAGGTATACAAAATTACCAATTAAACTGTCAAAGTTGTTCAGTAAATAATTTCGATAAAATAAAAGAGAGAGAGGAATATGTACCAGAAGATTAAACTCGGTGTGTCTTGCCTTTGAGAATCGCCAAAGTCACCCTTAATGGTTCTTATAGAACAAGCAAGTTTGATACTACCTCCTCTATCCAGCATTCGATATTTCTCCAAGTAGTTAAATTTTTCTTAATCAAATAATCATTTCTGCATAAAATCTACCCTTTCCAAATTCCACTTGATGAAATTATAATGGATATGTTGTTGTTGTTGTTGACTACAAAAGTTCAAAGTTGTATTTTGGAAGTCTCTTATGTTTAACACTGGATAATGTACAAATAAAAGAAAGTTAACAAACAACAAATACACAGCCGTCCATAATCGAACACTTATTATGAATCACATGATAATAGTTAATATTTAACATATGAAGTGGCCAATAAACAACTTGCTTAATGTAGTTTAAATAAAGTTCATAAATCGATAAGACTTGAAGCAAAATTATGAAAAAATCAGAATCTAAATTACTTGATAGAGAATTTAGATAAAAAAACAATCTATCAAGTCATATGAAAATTGATCTCTTTGTAGCAGAATTTCATACCACCTAAAATAAGATTGCACTTTTTGGGATCTTTTTCTTAAGACATTATAAAAAAATTGAGTAAAAAAAAACGTTTTTAATTGAAAAAGATTACGTATTGCACCAGAGACATATCTAAACATAAACAAAGGTAGACTACCAAAAACACTTTGAGATGTAAACCATTCTCTTGTACATATTTGTGCTTTGCCTCAGTCATCATCTTATCTAATTTGTAGTTAGTTTAAAAAATCCATTTGATAAGGATTTAATTAGTCAAGGTCTTCGTTATTCGAAATCTTCAAATTAAACAAATACTCTAGAAGTCTTTGGGGATGAGGCATCTTCACTACCTCTTCTCTATTGCACAATGGAATTGATTAAATCTACAGAATCCAAAGAAAACAAAGAATGGAATCAAATTTGAACGGTATGAAAAAAGTAGGAAAAATATTTAACAATATAATACTGCAAATTTGATCTTTTCTTATCACTGATAGCAATCTATACAGAGTAAAGAAGAGAATTAGGAACATCAAAAATCAATTTCATACATCACAATCTAGCCACTAATTGTGAGTCGTCACTGAAATTCGAGTAAACCACTTCCTACTAAGAACTTGATCGGGTTGAATCTGGATGTATCAGAAGCTGAACAGCGATTTGGGTAGTATGGAGCATTCATCGGGTTACAATAGAGACATCTTCTTTGTGGATAACATTAAAGTGGAAAAGGAAGTTAAAGAGAGTTATTTTTGAAGATGGTAACTTGTCAATTTTCAAAATTTGAAATGAATATACGTTATTAAAACTGCCAAAAAAATTTGATATATCAGTTACCACACATTTATTTTATGATATTTTTGGTTAAAATAAAAAATTTATATTTTGAAAGAGGTTTAATGTTTTAATATATCTCTTTGTATAATCTTATTAGATAGATTATTAAATATTAAATTTTTTCTTATAAAGACCAAAATCTGAAAGGGATTATCGAGATTAAAAAATCTAAAAATAAAAAAATAAATAGGAGTTTCTTAATTAAATAATATTTGTATCAAAGTAATTTAAATATAGTTATCTATTTTAAAAACTATAATATTAATTTACTAATTATCAAAATTTGAGTTTTCTAATAAAATTTAAAAAGTAAAATTCAAAAATACATAACTAATAACTAACTTAACTACTTGTTGTCCTAAAACGCCACATGGTAATTTATCATGCTGCCACGTGGCTTTATGTGGAGGCTTTGTCCTCTCTATTAATAATATATAGATGTGGTACATGATAGTTCTGTTAAGATTGTTTTATTAAATAGTACATTGATAACTAGAAGCATGTTGACAGATTAAGCTAACAAATAGAGAATTCCGTAAAACGCGCTCTTTCTTAGAAGATGAAAAGGTTTTCACTCAATTATATTCACAAAGGGGTTTTGCCTCAATATATACAAGATGCTATACAAAGTATAGTAGAACACAAACTCTCTATGAGATAAACTATGGAATTCTAATCAAATATAAATACATAATATGTGACTATTATGGTGTCCTAACATGCCTCCGCAAGCTGAGCAGTGGTTGGGCAACTGCAAGCTTGGAACGCAGGAGATGAAATCGATGGGAAGGAAGGGTCTTGGTGAAGATGTCTTCTAACTTATCCAAGGAACTGATGTAGTGAACGATCAAGTCCTTTGAGGCCACTTTCTCTGGAACAAAATGAAAATCTAATGCAATATGTTTGGTTCGCGCATGAAAAATAGGATTGGCAGTGAGGTAGGTAGCAGACAGATTATCATACCATAGTATGGGAGCTTGGGTAAAATAGACATGTAGCTCTTGAATAAGATGTTGCATCCTGGTAACTTCAATAGTAGCCGCAGCTAAGGCCCTATATTCATCCTCGGTACTAGATCGTGCAACCACTCGCTGCTTCTTTGAGCTCCATGAAACTAAATTGGTTCCAAGAAATAGACAATAACCATTGGTAGACCGCCGATCATCTATCTGTAAAGTCCTGAAGAGTTAAGGAGTTAGCGGAATGCAAGCCAAGGTTTATGGTTTCCTTTAAATAGCGCAACAAACGTTTCGTAGTAGTGAAATGAAACTCCATAGGATAATGCATGAATTGACATAATTTGTTGACAGTGAATGACACATCTTGATGTGTAATGGTTATATATTGAAGAGCTTCTATCAAGATGCAATACAATGATGGATCTAAAAATGGTAAAATCCCATGTTGAGACAATTGAAGTCCTGTGGCCATAGGGCACCAATTGGCTTCGCACCATCCGTTTTGGCATGAGAAAGGAGTTCTCGTATGTATTGTTATTGAGTAAGGTCAATCCAGTGGGCTGATAATGGACCTCAACACCAAGAAAGTATTGTAGCTTACCAAGATCTTTTATAGCAAAGGCATTAGACAATTGAAGAACAAGCCTTGGAACAAACTCATTAGAGCTTCCTGTAACAATAAGATCATCTACATACACCAATATAACAGTAACATGGCCATCAAAATTACGTATAAATAGAGGCGTATCAGATTTAGAAGGTACAAAAGTGAGTTCAAGCAATTTCAAGCTAAGCTTCTCAAACCATGCCTGAGGCCATAAAGGGCTTTGTGAAGCTTGCACACATGGTTGGGATATCTTGGATCAGTAAATCCAGGGGGACTGAGACATGTATACCTCTTCATGTAATTGCCCGTGAAGAAATGCATTTTTGACGTTGAGCTGTCGTAAAGACCACCCTTTTGACAGAGCTAGAGACAAAACCACCCGGATCATTGTAGGCTTTACCAAGGGACGGAATGTTTCATGATAGTCCACTCCAACCTATTGTCTAAATCCCTTTACCACTAAACAAGCCTTGTAATGCTAAATGGAGCCACTAGGATTGATTTTTAACTTAAAAATCCATTTGCATCCCACAATATTCTTTGCCGTAGAAAATAGAACAAGGGACCAAGTACCATTTTGCAAGAGGGCATTGTACTCTTATTGTATAGACTTTTGCCATTTTGGATCCTTGTTGGCTTGGGTAAATCATGTAGGTTCAGGTTGGAGGGTAGATAGAGGCAATGGATATTTTGTGGCAATGTGAGCTTGGGGATGCTGTGATTTGGTTTTACTCCCGGTGACCATAGGATACGGTACAAAGGATGTGGTCCGAGCAGCCGGTGGTTGAGAATTATGAGCAATGATAGGAGTATCAATAGGTACTGGAAGATCAACAGTAAGGTTAATAGCAGGGATAGAAGATGGAGACAAATTGGATGGGACTGAAAAACACACCAGTGAGCTTGAAAATGGACTTGGCGAAGAAGGATATGACGAGTTTAACGATGGAATTGGCAAGGAAGCAGCTGCTATGGAACTATTATTGGCATAAGTGATAGGTGAAGAGGAATTATAAGGATCAATGATGGGCAACGAGGTCATGGCAATAGAGTTGGAGGTCGGTGCTCTATTTGAAGTCAAAGATAAACTAGCAAACGGAAATTGTAACTCGTAAAAACCATATGCCGAGAGAGAGATATTCAGCTACTAGGGACATGTAGACACTTATATCCTTTATGATTTCCACTATACCCCAAGAAAATACATTTTAAGGATCGGAAAGCTAGTTTGTGAGAATTATAGGGAGGAAAGAATGGGAAACACGTGCAACCAAAAGTTTTCATAAAATGGTAATCAGTAATTTATTTGAAAAACTTCTCATAAGGTGAAATGTTATTGAGCGAGGGTGTTGGGATATGATTTATAGTGTAAACAACAGTAGCAAAAGCATGATCCCAAAAAGTGAGAGGAAGGGACACATGTGCGAGAAGTGTTAAACCCATTTCAACAATATGACGATGTTTTCTTTTGGCAGTACCATTTTGTTCATGGGTATGGGGACAAGATAAATGATGAACAATCCCCTCTCGAGCAAAAAAGTTTGATAATTTCCTATATTCGCCACCCCAATCAGATTGTATGACTTTTATATGACGCTAAAAAAACTTCTCAACTTGATTTTGAAACCGTAAAAATATTGTATAAACGACATTTTTGGAACTCATAGGAAATAGCCATGTAAATTTGCTAAAGTCATCCATAAAAGAAACATAATAACGAAATTTATTACTAGATAATTATGGACCAGGACCCCATACACCATTGTCGATCAAATCAAGGGGAAAACTAGCACTAGAAATAGAACTAGAAAATGGAAATTTATGACTCTTGCCATATTGGCAAGAAGAACAAACATTAGACTTAGGACTCGATTTGACCGGTAAAAAAATACTCCTAATAATACTAAGGAGTGTTCGTAGAGAAAAGTGACCTAAACTGTAACACCCCGTAAATTTTTTCGTACACTTATCGCGATTATATGGAGTCCTAAAGGCTTGCGTATGGGTTAAATTAAGTTTATGGTGTTCGGAAGTATCCCGTCAATAGTTGTATGTGTAGGTATTAGAATAATCTTTCCAACGATATAAAGTTTGCCCAAAACAGAGGAGTATTTCATATAAGCGAGCACATTCGAAATTTCAAAACGGTGGCCGGGAAGCCTGTGAACAGTAAATCTGCAGGAAAATTACTGCAGCTAGACAATTTTTTTTGTATCAACTTTAGACGATCATAACTCCTTGTACAAAAAGAACCGTGTGAGATTCTATATATCGACGAAAATATCCGAGAGTCTTCTTTCCGATGAAATTGGTTTCATCCAAATCCAATGTCTGAGTAAGGAGCTATACCCGTTTTACTACAGCCTATAAAAAAAAAACAGAATTTTGGGACAGATTTTTGGGTCAAATTTAAACGACCATAACTCCTTGTACAGGAATAACTGGGTGGTATACTTTATATGAAAATGAAATCTCTTTGAATTATCTTTCCAATTCAATTGGTTTCACCCATATCCGATACCGGAGCAAAGAGTTATGATCGATTTACTTCAGCCTGTCAAAACTATCCACTGGGGACAGATTCGGATTTATTTAAATTTTTAGGGCAAAATGGTCATTTTCTATTACCTCTTGGACGAAAAATTGGTCTTTATAAACATACAATTAGCCTCATATATATCATATATCATCCAATTATTAAGAGAAGGTGAAACCCTAGCCTAATTTCAACTTCAAATATTTTGTGATTCAACCGTAGAAAATTCAAATTGGTTCCGTAGTTGTGTTCACCATCTCGAAAGCTTCGAGAAGCACCCCATGGTTATTTAAGGAGGATTCTAAATACAAGAGTTCATTGTTATGGTATGAATATTGTTTATTCTTGATTCTTATCCATGAATAAGTATTGATAAGGGATTATGAGTATTGTCTTGATGTTGGAAGATAACTAGAAACATAGTTATGAATTGCTTTGTATAAATTGTTAGTAGTAAATTATGGAAGTTGTTGTATTGGATTATGGAGGATGAATTGTGGTGATATATCATTATATTAGTGGTTATGTATGCCTAGGGATCATGTTGGTATTGGATGGTGATTAAGAGGGGAAATAAAGGCTAAGAGTGATGTTGAGGGATATTGCATGAAAATGCATGATATGTGAATGTAATAAGAGTATAAGAGGATGTATGTATCACTCTTATTGATGAGTTAAAGGATTACTTCCTAGACATTATTTGGTGAAGTTAATACCTAAATGGTAAGGTTTGGTTGCTAATACTAGTTTGCCACAAATGACTTATTGTAGATAAGTGTTCGAAGAGTACGGGAAGTCAAGTTGGACTTGTATTGAAGTGGTTATATCAAGGTATGTAAGACATACTCTATCTAATCTTTGGCATGAATAATGACCCATGGAACTCTCAAGTAAGCTTCCAACATTGTCCTACGACACATGACACATAATAACATCATATGATCTTCGACACTACAAATTGAACTTGTTTTCACTTTTAAGATGTCCGGCTAGTCAAAAAAAATGTCCATATACTATTGTTGACTCCGAAATGGTTTAATGAGGTATCCATGATTCTCTACTTCATTTTCATGATATTGATTACCTATTTACATGTTTTTCCTATTGAGGTATCATGGTTTCAAGTTCCATAAGGTGTGACCACAAAGTAACCAATCTCAAAGATTAATTGAAGTAATAAATGGAATGTCTTTATTTTAAATTGTTGATATGATGTATTGTATTAGTACCACTGATCAGTTGGCCATTGTATTATAAAGATTATTTATATACGCTATTCCAGGGGTGGTCCCTGATGTATTGTATTAGTACCACTGATCAGTTGGCCATTGTATGACATATGTTATGTATTGATAAGGAATACGGGAAGTAATGATATGAAAGTAATGTGCAGGTATCCCATCAGCTCTTTTAAGTGTGGTCTACTCATACTGTTTATTCACTGGTATCTGGGTTCTGTTGATCTTTTGTATATCATCTTGATACTCACTGCCTTACATACTCAGTACATATTTCCGTACTGACGTCCCTCACGGGGGACCTGTATTCATGCCTGCAGGAACAGGTACTTCAGGTCGTACACCTCCGCAGTAAGAGCCAGGACATTCTGTTGATAGTGGTGAGCTCCAGTTGTTTCGGGGAATCCCAAGTCGTTTCTATATGTACTTTTTGTATTTGTATAAAAGTCTCTTATGGGCGGGAGTTTGTCCCGACCCTAACTCAGTTGTGTATCTATGTAGAGGCTTTTGTAGACATATTGTACAACCATAGGAGTGTTTGGTTGATAGACGTGATGGCTCTGACGGCCAATTACTGTTTATATATATATATATATGCGTGTCTGCTTGGCTGATACAGGTACTGTTTTCTTCTATTTACAACGAAGTGCTGCCCAAATTTATAATTTTCATAAGTAATGTAAATGTGAAAGTATAGGTTATGAACGGGTTCTCCCGGGCCTCCTCGGCTACGGGTGCCAGTCCGCTCCAATGGGATTTAGGGCGTGACAGAAGTGGTATCAAAGAAGTTCGTCCTAGTGAGTCGACAAAGCCGTGTCTACGTAGAATCTCGTTTATCAGTGTGTTGTGCACCACATCTATAAAGAGGAGGCTATTGGACATTTAGGGATTGTTTCCATTCTCCATTTCTTAGATCGTGCAATAGAGCCCATATTAGAGATAAAGTCATAATCGATCGCTTAATCCAATTGTTTTTTTTATTTATTATAGTAACGATGCCGGTTACAAGGAGAAAGAATAAGTGTAAGCGAGTAGATGTAGTGGCCGGAAAAGGTACTAGTAAGTCACCACCGGCACAAGCTGAACAAAGTGAGTCTCAAGCTGAGCATATATCAGGAGCTTCTTCTCCTCCGGAAGGGCCATCTATTAATGCTGTTGATCGAGATTTGAGGGATGCAGTACAACTTCTGACGCGTATAGTTTCCGGTCAAGTTCAAGGGCAAGCTATTCCTACCACGGGTTCTAGTGGTACGGATAGAGCAGCTAGCCTTCGGACACAGGATTTTCTGAAACTGGATCCTCCTACTTTTACCGGATCAAATATTAACGAAGACCCGCAGGACTTTGTCGATCAAACCCAAAGGGCTCTAGATGTTATGCACATATCCGGTAAAGAGATGGTTGAGCTAGCAGCATATAGACTGAAAGGAGAGGCTATATTGTGGTACGAGGATTGGAAACGATCTAGGGGTATTGATGCACCTCCAACTACGTGGGGAGAGTTCAAAGATGCATTTATTGATCATTATCTTCCATTTGAGACTCGTCAAGCCCATGCAGATCAATTTTTAAATCTTCGTCAGGGTAATATGAGTGTAAGGGAGTATAGTCTTCGATTTAACTCCTTTTCTCGATATGCTTCTAATGTGGTAGCTACTATGGATGACAGAGTTCATCACTATGTGGATAGATTGGAACCATACTTGGCTAGAGATTGTACCATTGCTGCTTTAAACAACGACATGGATATAGCGAGGATAAAAGCTTTCGCTCAGAAAATGGAAGATCAGAGGCAAAGAAGAAGAACCCAGGAATCAGAAAAAGGATATTCTAAGCGGGCCAAAGCTATAGGGCAGTTTATGGCATCTCAGGGAGGTTTTAGGCCTTCGTTCTCTCATAGATTTCCTAGCCCGTTATCTTCTTATCCTGCAATTAGTGCTCCACCGTAATTTCAAAGGTTCAGAGGTAATCAGTTCGGGCAAAGCAGTGAAAATCAGAGTTCGCGAACAGTGGGGTATCAAGGGCAAGGGAGTATGAGTCAATTGAGACCTCCACGACACTCGTGCCCCATATGTAGAAGATTTCACTTTGGCGAATGTCGGCTTGGAATGAACAATTGCTTTTGGTGCGGTAAGCCGGGGCATATGGCTAGAGATTGCCCACGCAGGACCACAGGTGGTATAACACGACCTACCGGATCAGCTGTTGCGTCATCATCAGTGCCTCCTTTGAGTAGGGGTACACAACCTATGGGTCACGGTAGAGGTGATAGAGGAGCAGCTAGTTCTAGCGGAGCTCAGAACCGTGTGTATGCCCTAGCAGATCGGCAGAATTTAGAGGCTTCTCCAGACGTGGTTACAGGTACGTTGTCCATCTTTGCATTTGATGTGTATGCCTTAATTGATCCTGTTCTACATTATCGTATGCTACTCCTTTTGTTGCGGGAAGGTTCGGAAGAACACCCGAATTATTAGCCAAGCCATTTGAAGTATCAACACCAGTGGGGGAATCTCTTATAGCTAGGAATGTTTATCGAAATTGTGTTGTGAATATTTGTGGTCGTGATACGATGGACGACCTTGTTGAGTTAGAAATGGTAGATTTTGATGTTATTATGGTCATGGATTGGTTAGCGTCTTGTTATGCTACAGTAGATTGCCGTTCTAAGAAGGTATATTTCCATTTCCCATATGAGGCAGTCCTTGAATGGACGGGTAATGTTGGCGCGCCGAGAGGTAGATTTATTTCTTACTTTAAGGCAAGAAAAATGATTTCCAAGGGGTACATATACCATTTGGTTAGAGTAAGGGATACAGAGGCAGAGCCGCCAACTTTTCAGACCGTTCCGGTTGTGAATGAATTTCCTGATGTATTTCCTGAAGAACTACCAGGTTTACCTCCTGAACGAGAAGTGGAGTTTGGTATTGATATGTTGCCAGACACTCAGCCAATCTCAATTCCTCCTTATAGAATGGCACCAACAGAGTTGCGAGAATTGAAAGAGCAACTGAAAGACTTGCTAGAGAAGGGATTCATCAGGCCTAGTATGTCCCCTTGGTGAGCACCAGTATTGTTTGTGCGTAAGAAAGATGGTTCGCTGAGGATGTGTATTGACTATCAACAATTGAATAAGGTGACTATCAAGAATAAATACCCTCTTCCCCGAATTGATGATTTATTTGACCAGTTGCAGGGTGCCCAGTGTTTTTCCAAGATTGACTTGAGATCAAGCTATCATCAAGTGAGAGTCAAGGATAAAGATATACCCAAGACAGCTTTCCGAACACGGTATGGTCATTATGAATTCCTGGTTATGTCATTCGGGCTGACAAATGCACCCGCAGTTTTTATGGATCTGATGAATAGGCTGTTTAAGCCGTTTCTAGATGTGTTCGTGATAGTTTTCATAGATGATATTCTGGTCTACTCTAGATCAGAAGAGGATCATGTTAATCACTTAAGGCAGGCGTTGCAGATTCTTTGTGATCGTAAGCTGTATGCGAAGTTTTCTAAATGTGAGTTTTGGATCAAGTCAGTGGCATTTCTGGGCCATATTGTATCCAGTGAAGGCATAAAAGTTGACACTCAGAAGATTGAGGCTGTGATGAATTAGCCAAGACCCACGACGCCTACGGAGATTCGTAGTTTCCTCGGGTTGGCAGGTTATTATAGAAGGTTTGTTGAAGGTTTTTCTTCTATTTCTGCACCCTTGACTAAGTTGACGCATAAAGCCTCCAAGTTTCAATGGAATGATGCCTGTGAAAAGAGTTTCCAAGATCTGAAGAGCAAGTTGACATCTACACCAGTATTGGTACTTCCTGAATGCACAGAAGGGTATGCAGTGTACTGTGATGCTTCGAGAATTGGCTTAGGATGCGTATTAATGCAACATGGTAGAGTAATAGCCTATGGCTCTAGACAGTTGCGACCACATGAGAGGAATTATCCCATGCATGATCTTGAGCTAGCTGCAGTTTTATTTTCTTTGAAGATATGGCACCACTACTTATATGGGGTTCATGTTGACATATATACCGATCATAAGAGCCTGCAATATATCTTCAGTCAGAAAGATCTAAACTTGAGGAAGCGGAGATGGCTTGAATTGTTGAAAGATTACGATGTTGATATCTTGTATCATCCAGGGAAAGCGAATGTGGTAGCGGATGCACTGAGTCGTAAGTCTAAAATGGCATCTATAGAAAAGTAGGGGATGATTAAGGATCTTCACCAACTATCTAATTTGGGAGTTCGACTTCTCGAAACTCCAGATGAAGAGGTTATTGTACGTAATGCAGCGGAATCTTCATTGATAGCTGAAGTGAAAGAGAAGCAGTATGCAGATCCAATTTTATTGCAGCTTAAGGAGGATGTGCAGAGTGGCACGACAAAGGCATTTGAGCTTACGCGAGAAGGAGTGCTTCAGTGTCAGAATCGTTTATGTGTACCTGATGTAGTTGAGCTAAGAAAGAGAATTATGACAGAAGCACACTGTTCAAGGTATTCCATCCATCCAGGGTCGACTAAGATGTATCAAGATTTGAAAGCAATATATTGGTGGAATGACATGAAGAAGAATATTGCCGAATTTGTAGCTGAATGTCCGAATTGTCAAAGAGTCAAAGTAGAACACCAGAAACCCGGTGGTTACATGCAATGTATAGATCTTCCAGTCTGGAAGTGGGACAAGATCAATATGGATTTCATCACGGGTTTTCCTCGTACATTTCGGAAGTTTGATTCCATATGGGTGATCATTGATAGGCTTACCAAATCCGCGCACTTCTTACCAGTTAAGACAACTTATACGGTGGAAGAGTATGCGAAGTTGTATATTAAGGAGATCGTTCGGTTACATGGAGTTCCAATTTCCATTATATCCGATCGAGGAGCCCAATTTACCGGGAATTTTTGGAATTCTTTTCAAAGGAGTTTGGGGACACAAGTAAATCTAAGTACGGCTTTTCATCCTCAAACGGACGGACAAGCGGAACGTACCATCCAGACACTTGAAGATATGCTACGAGCATGTGTATTAGATTTCAAAGTCAACTGGGATAATCACCTACCTCTTATCGAGTTTGCCTACAATAATAGCTATCATTCAAGTATCAAAATGTCACCATATGAAGCATTGTATGGAAGAAAGTGTAGATCGCCAATAGGATGGTTTGAAGCAGGTGATGCGGTCTTGTTTGGACCGGATCTTGTTTATCAAGCAATGGAGAAGGTTAAAGTGATCCAACAATGGCTTGAAATAGCTCAAAGTCGACACAAATCTTATGCGGATGTTAGAAGAAGAGGACTTGAGTTTTCTATCGACGATTGGGTATTCTTGAAAGTATCACCAATGAAAGGAGTGATGAGGTTTGGCAAGAAAGGAAAGTTAAGTCCACGATACATAGGTCCGTACAAGATCATTCAAAGATTTGGACAAGTTGCTTATGAGTTAGAGCTACCTCAAGAGCTCTCAGCAGTTCATCCCATATTTCATTTTTCGATACTTCGCAAGTACATCGGAGATCCATCGCTCATCACTACTACGGAAGATGTACAAGTTACAGAAGATCTCACTTTTGAAGAAATGCCTATTGCTATTCTTGATCGCCAAATTAAAAAGATAAGGAATAAAGAGATAGCATCGGTAAAAGTACTTTGGAGGAATCAACAAGTTGAGGAGATCAAATGGGAAGCCGAGGAAGCGATGAAGCCCTTACCTATTCAACGATGAGGAGGAAGTTCATGAGACGGAAGAAGAACAATAACAGGTAAGTGTTTATTTTTATGCAAGTATGTTATGATGATGAATATGTTAATTGTAAGCTTGGACATGTATTAATTGAGTAACTATGCTAACATTCGAGGAAGAATGTTCTTAAGGGGGGGAGAATGTAACACCCCGTAAATTTTTTCGTACACTTATCGCGATTATATGGAGTCTTAAAGGCTTGCGTATGGGTTAAATTAAGTTTATGGTGTTCGGAAGTATCCCGTCAATAGTTGTATGTGTAGGTATTGGAATAATATTTCCAACGATATAAAGTTTTCCCAAAACAGAGGAGTATTTCATATAAGCGAGCACATTCGAAATTTCAAAACGGTGGCCGGGAAGCCTGTGAACAGTAAATCTGCAGGAAAATTACTGCAGCTAGGCAATTTTTTTTGGATCAACTTTAGACGATCATAACTCATTTTACAAAAAAAACTGTGTGAGCTTCTATATATCGACGAAAATCTCCGAGAGTTTTCTTTCCGATGAAATTGGTTTCATCCAAATCCAATGTCTGAGTAAGGAGATATACCCGGTTTACTACAGCCTATCAAAAAAAAACTGAATTTTGGGACAGATTTTTGGGTCAACTTTAAACGACCATAACTACTTTTACAGGAAGAAACGACCATACTTTATATGAAAATGAAATCCCTTTGAATTATCATTCCAATGCAATTGGTTTCACCCAAATCCGATACCGGAGCAAAGAGTTATGATCGATTTACTTCAGCCTGTCAAACCTGTCCACTGGGGACAGATTCGGATTTATTTAAATTTTTAGGGCAAAATGGTCATTTTCTATTACCTCTTGGACGAAAAATTGGTCTTCATAAACATACACTTAGCCTCATATATATCATATATCATCCAATTATTAATATAAGGTGAAACCCTAGCCTTATTTCAACTTCAAATATTTTGTGATTCAACCGTAGAAAATTCGAATAGGTTCCGTAGTTGTGTTCACCATTTCGAAAGCTTCGAGAAGCACCCCATGGTTATGTAAGGAGGATTCTAAATACAAGAGTTCATTGTTAAGGTATGAATATTGTTTATTCTTGATTCTTATCCATGAATAAGTATTGATAAAGGATTATGAGTATTGTCTTGATGTTGGAAGATAACTTGAAACATAGTTATGAATTGTTTTGTATAAATTGTTAGTAGTAAATTATGGAAGTTGTTGTATTGGATTATGGAGGATGAATTGCGGTGATATATCATTATATTAGTGGTTATGTATGCCTAGGGATCATGTTGGTATTGGATGGTGATTAAGAGGGGAAATAAAGGCTAAGAGTGATGTTGAGGGATATTGCATGAAAATGCATGATATGTGAATGTAATAAGAGTATAAGAGGATGTATGTAGCACTCTTATTGATGAGTTAAAGGATTACTTCCTAGACATTATTTGGTGAAGTTAATACCTAAATGGTAAGGTTTGGTTGCTAATATTAGTTTGCCACAAATGACTTATTGTAGATAAGTGTTCGAAGAGTACGGGAAGTCAAGTTGGACTTGTATTGAAGTGGTTATATCAAGGTATGTAAGACATACTCTATCTAATCTTTGGCATGAATAATGACCCATGGCACTCTCAAGTAAGCTTCCAACATTGTCCTACGACACATGACACATAATAACATCATATGATCTTCGACACTACCAATTGAACTTGTTTTCACTTTTAAGATGTCCGGCTAGTCAAAAAAAATGTCCATATACTATTGTTGACTCCGAAATCGTTTAATGAGGTATCCATGATTCTCTACTTCATTTTCATGATATTGATTACCTATTTACATGTTTTTCCTATTGAGGTATCATGGTTTCAATTTCCATAAGGTGTGACCACAAAGTAACCAATCTCAAAGATTAATTGAAGTAAGAAATGAAATGTCTTTATTTTAAATTGTTGATATGATGTATTGTATTAGTACCACTGATCAGTTGGCCATTGTATTATAAAGATTATGTATATACGCTATTCCAGGGGTGGCCCCTGATGTATTGTATTAGTACCACTGATCAGTTGGCCATTGTATGACATATGTTATGTATTGATAAGGAATACGGGAAGTAATGATATGAAAGTAATGTGCAGATATCCCATCAGCTCTTTTAAGTGTGGTCTACTCATACTGTTTATTCACTGGTATCTGGGTTCTGTTGATCTTTTGTATCTCATCTTGATACTCACTGCCTTACATACTCAGTACATATTTCCGTACTGACATCCCTCACGGGGGACCTGTATTCATGCCTGCAGGAACAGGTACTTCAGGTCGTACACCTCCGCAGTAAGAGCCAGGACATTCTGTTGATAGTGGTGAGCTCCAGTTGTTTCGGGGCATCCCAAGTCGTTTCTATATGTACTTTTGGTATTTGTATAAAAGTCTCTTGTGGGCGGGAGTTTGTCCCGACCCTAACTCAGTTGTGTATCTATGTAGAGGCTTTTGTAGACATATTGTACAGCCATAGGAGTGTTTGGTTGATAGACGTGATGGCTCTGACGGCCAATTACTGTTTATATATATATATATATGCTTGTCTGTTGGGCTGATACAGGTACTGTTTTCTTCTATTTACAAGGAAGTGCTGCCCAAATTTCTAATTTTCATAAGTAATGTAAATGTGAAAGTATAGGTTATGAACGGGTTCTCCCGGGCCTCCTCGGTTACGGGTGCCAGTCCGCTCCAATGGGATTTGGGGCGTGACATAAACGACTATGCCATAGATCAAAAGATGACTTGGAGACATGGAAATCCTATGATTTATTTGTGGAAGAAAGTTGGTTGAGTAACTGGGTTGCAAGTAGATGATAAGGACATGCTCAAGAGTCCCGCACAGTAGTACTTTACCCGTTGCCCAATACTTCACAAGACAAAAACGAGAGTGAAACTCAAATATAACATCATTATCAGAAGTGAACTTTTCTACACTAAGCTAATTCTTTGTAATTTTAGGCACCAATAATACATTAGATAAATGTAAAGGTCGACTAACTATAGCTAAGATACTATTACCAAAGTGAGAAATTGTCAAACCTGTGCCATTAGCAATATGAATTTGATCGTTTCCCAGATACACTCCTTATACCGCCAAATTCTGCATATCATTAGTTAAATGATGAGTAGCCACAAAATCTGGATACAATTCGATTCTCCAACCGTAGAAGGTTGTGCAATGAGAGCAGCCATGTGCGATTTGGAAGGATCTTGGTAGGAATGGTCAAAACGATGGTAGCAAACCTACGCGGAGTGACCAAATTTATGGCAAACTTGATATTGATTTTAGTTGGATGAGTTGGCATTGCGACCTCGACCTTGTCTAGATCTTCCACCATAAGCCTGATTGCTATTGACATTAGTAGACTTCTTACAGGAGTTATCATTCTTTGTATTGTTGGATTGTCTAGTAGACAAGTTAGCTTGGCTTAATCCTTGTTCTGCTCCAAACGATACTCTTAACTTAAAAGCAAGCCATGAAGATCGGCTAATGAAATTAACTTAGCCCTAGTAGTGACTGAGATAACCACAACATCATATTCTTGTCCAAGTCCTTCAAGAATGTATAAGACAAGATCATCATTAGTGACCGGGTGTGCCGCAACCGCGAGATTATCGGCACAAGTCTTCATCTTTTGAAGATATTCTACCATGGATGAGTTGCCTTTTTTTGTGGTTTGCAATTGCAACCTTAGTTGCATTATCCTAGCCTTGGATTGCGATGCAAACATCATTTCAAGTGCCTTCCAAACAACCCGAGATGTTGTACAACCAACTACTTGGGTTAAAATCCCTTTGGTGAGGTTTGAGAGAATCCAACTCAATAAAAGTTGGTCTTGTTTGATCCATAAACTGTACGCTGGGTTGATAACCACGTCAGTTGAGGTTGCTTCAGAAGAGCTATTTGGAGTGAAATTTGGAGGGCTCCTATGCATACAATCCACATATCCCTCAAGTTCGTTACCCCTTAGAATGGGGAGAATTTGTGATTTCCACACAATATAGTTATGACGGCCTAATTTGAGAAGATGAGACTGATTAACGTTGGTTGCGAGCGACGAAAAATTCTGAGAAGGGGTTTGCGAGGTGATACTGGTAATTGAGGGAAGTGCCATTGTGGGACATGACTCTTCGCAAGGCTTTGATACCATGAAAAGGTTTTCACTCTATTATATTCACAGAAGGGGTTTTTCCTCAATATATACAAGGTGCTATATAAAGTATAGTTTCACACAAACTCTCTAAGAGATAAACTTTGCAATTCTAATCAAATATAGACACATAATATATGACTATTATAGTGTCCTAACAGAAGACCATCTCAAATATTAGCTAACTACTTTCAAATTCATCGTAGGCTTCATTCCTCTCCGTTTACAAGTAGTTTTTGATTAAAAAAGATGTTTTTGGCGTTTAAATTCCCAGCAGCGTCTACGAGTGGCAAGTTTGGTGGTCACATCAATATTGTGCCTGCGAGATAGATGGAACAACTTATAATTTATGTATCAAATATATGGGATTTTCAACTAAATGATATGAGGATTGGTATGTGTTTCAACCTGAGTTTTCAGCAATCGTTAGAAGGTTAGAGTTGTAAGCCGGTGAAACATGAGGTCTACCAACTCTGACAAAATGCTTTCTCAAAGAAGTACATTTTACCGTCGAAATACTCCAAGGTATACGCAGGTATTTAATCATATGGTCTAAATTATGTAGCTCTGAATGATACTGCAGGTTCCTACTCGAAATAAAGGTGGTGTGGTGTCATTAGTTTAGGACGTTCGTGTGTTTGTCTCAGTCTCATAGATATCAATGGTTAGATATCGATTTTAATTACAACTTTATATAATTAGGAAAGGACACTTTTTATGATACACCATCTTGGAAATAAGCTTCACAGAAAAATAAAAAATAGCTATCTGTTATAGCTTCTTACTGTAATTATATTTTCCTTGAAGTGTATTCGTAGGATTTATGTTCAATGTATTGTAGATATTGTTTACTGTTATAGCTTTCTTGATCAGAAAATAAGTTTCGTAATTTTGTTTTATTATTCAGTAGTGCAGAATGGCTCCAATTGAAAAGGTTGTTGATCAACCTACTTCCACTTCCACCATCAATAGTAGCAGTTGCTGCAATTTTTACTCTGCAATGTACTCATTTTGTGTGAATTTGTGGAATAATACCTGCGAAAAATTAGCAGCTACAATAGATAGAACATTTTTAATCATAGTATACTTTTGATGAATATCAATTCATTGACATACAGACACAGACATTTGCATTTCTGAAAAGATGAACATGTTCAACAAATTCATACAATGAAGAAAAGTTGGCATTGCTTAATTTTTGTCAATTTTTTATGAGGATTACTGCTCTTCATTTTGTAACTATAACATAGTAGAAGAAAATGAAAATAAGCAGTGCATTATATAGTTCTTTATATTTCACAACTTTGTCGAAAATGTTATGTCTTGAAATTATCTGACCACACTCATATATAGGACCTGATTTTGAAAAGCGATCTTTCAATTTGTTGATGTTGATACAAAGCAACCAATTTTCAAGATTACTACCTTATTTTGAAGTTATTACTTTCTACGTATAGAGATATCATTTATTATAAGTAAATACAATTGAAATGATTAATGTTTTAAATGTTGTCGGGGCGATTAATTTTTTTAATGTTGTCCGCGCATGGCACAAGTACGAATACTAGTCAATTTTTCTATAAGAAAAGATTAAAGATCATTTAATTTGAATGACAAGCTATGCAACTAAATATAATTTATTTAACATAATTAAAATTCCACGAATCGCGCGGCTACTATACTAGTTTTATGTTTAAAACAAAAAAAAAAGGAATGTAAAGTTCAATAATTTCCTTCAGTAATTAAAATGGTTGGCTAGAAAAAAATTTAAAATATATCAAAATCGTTAATTAGATAATGATTAAAAAATTGACATAAAAAAGTACTTTCATTGAATTGTTCTGAAAACCTTCACTTTCAATCTATTTCTTTTCGAAGAGAAAAATGGTCATTTTTTCTAAAATTTTAATTAGTTTATTGAATATGCAATAACCATTATTTAACAATTATTATAGATAAGTAAAGTTATTTGTATCTTTATAAAGTGGTGTTTCTTGGTGGTCACGTAAATGTATATATTTATAATTTTATTTTTCAAAAGAAAAAATTGCTAAAGTAATTTACTTTTAATTTAATTATAGAAGTTTATACATAAATACTATGACTTAGTAATTATTATTATTTTTTCTTTTACAAAAAGCAATTCAAATTACAAGATGAATTACATCTAAGACCAAATTTTTGTAGGCTAAGGACGATTGTTTTGAAAATTGATTCCACTATTATATAGTAGAGATTGACGCTTACAGATGAAAGTGAAAAAAACGATACAAAAAATTAATTTCATTTTTAGCATTCTCTTAATAGCTTATGTGGGATATCCTATTAGTTTTAAAATATCTTTTCTTTTTTATTCTAGCTAAATATTTTAACTAGGAAGGAAAACATTGAATTAAACAAGAAAACTTCTAATTATCATTAAATAATGTGGCCTCACGTAGGCTGTGTCACCTGTGTGAATCACTTAATAAAATTTCTCCTCATCCTTTTTTCTGTCTAGTTTTTCTAGTTTTATGACCTCATGTGTTGTATTGCTTTATCTTATTATTGCATCTATTATTTCTTGTTGCTAGATGTAGCAGAGATATGGTTTATGCAATTTGTTGGTGGCTGATGGGATAGTTGTTGGGTGCTACTGCTTTGTCTCTACCGTATATTATACTTTTTGGGCTTGTATTTGTAGTCTTGTGAACTTTTATGAACACGTTATGTCTTTATTACTACCTTTTAATGCTTATGGGCAGATATATGGATTTTGGTTAATAAGTTATTACTTTATTAAGCTTCTTTTATTGTTTATGGATTGGTATGTGAATTTTGTTTAGTAAGTTATAACTTTATTTATGTTTAATGTCTGTGGATTGGTGGAATGTTGTTGATTTTTTCATGATATTTTAGGGCACTTTTTTTTTTAGAGATTGTGATGCTTTGTTTCCTTTATAATATAGATTTTTCAAAGGTTGTTGTTATTTTGTATCTCAAGTTACTTTAGTACTTCTGTGTCGTTTATACATATGTTTACAAGGCATATATGCTTGTATCAGTTTAGGTATACCTTTTGCACTTTCTGTTTTGAAAGATACTATTCTTTTCTCATAGAATGTCAACCCCATGTATCCTAATTCCTAACTCTAAAAATTAGGCGCTTTGCTTGCTAGCTGCTCCATCTCTTTCAACAACAAGAAGTGAGGATTTGAGAGGTTAGGATGTAAGTTGAGTTTATCCCTATTTCTCCACTCGTTCCATGCTAGAAATATATAGCTAGGAAATGTTGTCAAAGTTTTAATTCTTAATAGGTTTCAATCAATGAATACCTTTGTTCCTTGTAAATTGAACATTACTGTAATGATCCTTTCGGTCATTTTTCATATTTCCGCTTACCTTCTCTGTAACAGGTTCTCCAAAGCAACCACAAGTCATTTATGACTTGCAGGGACCGACAGTTCGATTACCGGATAGTTCATTTGGTTTTTAGAACCAATTCCGTATTTTGAAGTCTTCGTTGGTCCGAAATGGCCACAGGGCGAAAACTTCTATAAAAATATCTCTGATGCGAATTCTAAATGTGCTAGCAGATCTGGAATATCTAATTTAGGCTTGGTAGACCTTTGGTTTGGGTCTTAATGTACAAGAACTTATTTCGACTTATTGGTCGGAAAGTGAAAAAATCGAAAATATCAGTGTGGGACACACATTTGATTGAAACAACCTCAGATGAAAAATCTGACTTCGTCATCACATTCGAGACGCCGATTTTAGACTAGGGGAACCCTTGGTTCAGGTCCCAAGGCTCCTGGACTTATTTTGGGTTATTGAGAGGATTTTAGGAAAAACGAAACTATTTGTGTGGGCCCCACTTTTTTCCAAAACGATCTGGGATAAAAGTATTAATGAATCTAATTGATTTGAACTGTTGTTTACACTCATATTTCACTATTGGATCATGTTATTTGGGTTTCGAATGATTTTCGAGGGTCAACAACAAGTTTTTGACTTTGCTAGGGGGATACCGCATCTCTTCACCACGGGGGTCAATAATTAGACCCCAACGTCGCGAATTTGGGCATTTTTCCTTCATCTTTGAGAGGCAAAAAACATAAATGGGTGTGATAACTCAAAATTGAGTTGTGTGAGTGACTTAGGAGCTTGATTATCATCTATTATCGCGATAATCATCCGAATTAAGGTAAGATTTCATCACTTTATTGATAAATTTCTTAGTTCTCGATCCAAAACTCTAAATTCAGTTAGGGCTTGATTTTATCCCAAAATTAGCTTTTCTTGCACCCATTTCTTGACGGTTATGATTCTTTAATGATGTGTGAGTGTTGGGTTGGCCTCGAAAATGTGTATTCCATAAGTGGGTTCACTTGGTGTTTTTGGTGTTGAATTTTGATCCAAAGTACAATAGAGCAGTATGAGTGTCGTTAGACTCGTATTGATGAGTAGATTATGTTTTTGATAGCATCATGTATTTTTTAGGGTTGTGAAGTGATGACGAGCATGTGGTGTATGATTTAATGTTTTGCAGTTCGGCTTTGAGGTAGGCTTCTACATACTCTTCTTCGGAGATGATGTGCGTTATGTATGGCATGTGAATATGAATGTTAGGCTTGATTATGAATAAAATAACTTAATATTGATTATTGATGTTTGGGGAATTTAATTATGGTTTTGGACTTGTAAGGTGGAATATTTATGATCCTTTTAAAACTCTATAGCCTTTTTCCTAGATTATGTTAATCTGTAGAATGGATATGATAGTATGGTAGGTTTGAGATGTGGTTTATCCATTGAAGTCATGTCTAATATGTTTAACCATATTTGGGGATATTCTAGTGATCTTGAAACCTTAATTTTGGTAGTGTTGACAAAAATGCCCATGTTTCTAGGCTAATTTAATATCTTAGGATTGTTTATGGTTTACTTGACATCTAGAAGTTGAACTATATAACTTAGCCTAGTTTGGGGCATAGTTTTCCTAATTATGGAGATTGAATATTAGAAGTGGGATCTTGACTCACCTTAATATTGGATTTATATAATTTTATTGATGACCTTAGACGCTTGTTAAACGCTTAGAGAATGACCTTGGGAAAATGTTGGATAACCGTGGTAAATGAGTTGACTAAACATGGTAAATGAGTTATAATGATAGTATTTGAGCTAATGTATATGGTTGTTGACTACATTATTGTT